>OX596075.1:121621722-122221722 GCA_951394005.1 Protophormia terraenovae | reverse complement strand
TACTTTTATTCCATACTAAATTTTGTTACAAAAATTTAAATTTCAAAAATTTTTAGATTTAGGACCTCACTTTGTAAAACGAAACGACAAACGTTTAAAAAAATTTGTAAGGAAAAAATTAAAATTTCCCAGTATTTTTCATACAAATTTTGAACGTTTGAAAACGTTTCGTTTTACAAAATGAGGCCCTTAATATGCCAACTACTTAATGGATTTGTACAAATATTTTTCAATATTATTTTGATTTCATAATAATTGTCTAAAGAATTAATTCTTTTAAAATCTATTAGAAATGCAATCAATATTTGCTACCTATAAGTTTTTTTTGAACCATTTTCTTTATAAGCTTACGTATGAGTATTTTTTATTATATTTTTTTCTATAATTAATACTTATACTACTCATACACTCTCAATTTAGAAGAGAACTAGAGTTCTTTTTAAATTAAAGCTTTTTTTTGCCATAGACTCCATTATTATTTTATTTTATAGTTTGAAAAAAAAAAACTTAATGTTTTTGTTGTCTAGATTATTGTTTAACTGGCTGCTCATGTGCGCATGACGAATGACCAGAATTTCTGTCATTTTGTTTTTTATTTTTATTATATAGTTTTTTATTCTTTTATATTAATGTCAGTTCTTATTTCTAATTTTAGTGATTTTTTTTTTTTAAGTAGAATTAATCAACATTTTATGGGCATCAATGATTTTGTTAAAATTTATTTCTAGCTGGTTATTGTTTTTGTTAATTTCTTTTATATAACTTAGGTATTTGTTAAATTTTATATATGTTAATTGTTTATTTTTTTTTCTTTGTTTTATATTTTACGTTGGAAAAAATTTGTTAAATTTCTTTTGTTTAATTAAACAAAAATTTAATGTTTTGTTATAAAACCTAAAAAAAAATTTAACAAATAAAAAATAATGTTTTTTTTGTGTTTATTCAGCCACTGTTTTTTAAAATGAAAAGATTTACTTTTTTATTTTTTGTCGATTTTAAACGTTTCATTGATTTTTATAATGATTTCACTAATTTGCTTAATTAACTTTTATCGTAACAAAATAAACTTCCAAAATATAAAAAATATAATAGAAATTAACTTTTTTTTATAGCTTGTAGATTTTTTAAAAGATAATAAATACAATATACCTATATATTTATTATTATTTTTGTTTTGGGGGGAATTTATGGACGACATTAAAATTTTGAAGTTTTGCTACATTTATATATAATTAAATAAATTAATTATGGTATTTTTAAAATTAAAGCGAAAAATAAATCAAAAATATTTTTAAAAAGTTAATATTTAACTGTTTAAGATTTTTTTTTTTTTTTTAACTTTCGTTTTTAGTATAAAAATTTCGGTATTAAAATGTTTATGTCTTCTCAAATTAAGCTTGGTTTTGGTAGATTTTGTTAAAACTAATTTAAAATTGTTTAATATACAAAGGGTGTCATAAATAAGTAAACAAATTAGTATCTTTCTTGGTTCTTTTTCAAGTTGTAGATCGAAGATATCAAAAGTAACACATAATTATAAATATATAATGTATTGTTAGCAAAATAAATTGCAAAAGATTCAATTCAACACATTACTACTTAGTGAATATGGTTCATTTTAAAGAAGCTCCATAAATAAGTAAACAATGTTTTTAATAGCCCGGCGACCGCTTATATTTGATATATTAGTGGCAAACGTGTTGGCATGTGACTACATATATTCTGCATATTCGTGAACAAAATTAAGAGGTTTTAGTAATAATTAAGTCCATCTGATTGGTAAATTATGGGGACTCTATTTTTTCAAATTAAATTTCATGCAATTTCTATTGGTGACGCATCTGGACTTTGAGTAGGTGACTCCGAAATGTTCATTATTTCCTAAGCTATATATTTTAAATCAAATTCACCCTAATTTATAGGTGAATTTTTCTACTATAGGATAAAATCCACAAAAACTTTTTGGCACTTTATACCTTTTAACAGATTAAGGTTATTCTGGGAATTTATTTTACCATTGTGTGCCACTTTTTTTTTTTTTTCCTATTTTATAAATAGAGATGTATTTCCAAACCATTAAGACTTTTCCGCCAGACTTAAGTATTGATTTTCTATACTTAAAAGTTAAAGTTTAAACATTTTAGAGCTAAACCTATATACAGCCTACATTATATTTCATGTGAATCATATATTATTTTATCCAGAGACTAATTTTTAAAATTTTTCATATTTTTAGACATAATCTGCATAGAACGTCATCAAATTTTGGAGATGTAAATTCAGACCATAGTTTTCAAACTTCCAGAATAAGTTTTGATACAAATTTTGAAGCAGAAAGCATAGGATTTTAAAGCTAAATTGTTATATATTCTTTTTGTAGTGATTCATAGGCGTTTAGTAATTGCGGTCAACGCGTTCATTGTGTTTCAAGCCGTGAGAATAAAGTGGCCATTTTATTAAAGATTTTTGATATATTTCTATATGTTTCACATTTTTTGCATTGTATGATAGTTACTCTTAGTTGTCCTTTACTTATTTGTGCGCTGTTTGCCATCCTTTAGGTCGAAATTATGGTTAAATAAAAATTTTCTGATTTTATAAAATTTTTTGATATAATCGAAAAAGTGAATTTTTATTTCTCTCATAATGTAACAAATAACTATCGCTGTTGTGCTAAAATCATTTTGCAACCATAAACTTCACTTACTTTTAATAAAAAATTAAAGAAATTAAGCCAAAAGTGGCTTGTTTACTTATTTTTGAATCGCCCGAAAACGACTTCTTTTCAACTTTCGCTAGAAAGAAACTTAAAATGGAATAATATTTGAAAAAATTGTCATCAATGTAAAAGAAAACAATGTAAAAGAAATTTCCGCTTTTTAAAGTGAAACTGAAATGATGAGTTTGTTTACTTATTTATGACACCCGCTGTAAATATAAAATTAGTTCGAAATATATTATTTCGATCTAATTATTATATTTAAAATGAAAATTTAAATGTGTTAAAAATTAGTCACTTCTAAGAAATCTTTAATTTTGAAAAAAAAAAAAAAAAATGTAATTTTATTTAAAATTATAATAAAAATAATAATAAGTTACCATTAATAGTTTATATTATAGCCAAATGTTTATTTTTTATTTTTTAGTTATGTATGTATGTTCATTTTTCTGTGCGTATATCCATCCCATGGTGGACTAAAATGTGTCAAAATTTACGATTAATTGAATATTGCAATTTAAATTTTCGTAATAAAGTCAAGTATCGAATAAAAAATAGACTAAATTATGTATCAATAGTAGTTAAAATCATTAAGCTAGTGTGTGTTGTTTTTTGTACGAGACTGTCAAAGTTAAACATTTTTTAACATTTTGCAAAAAAAAAAAAAAAAAAAAAAAAATTAAGTTTTCATAAAATTTTGGTGTATTTTTTTTTAAATAAAAATTCCTTTAAAGCAAAATTTTAAAATGAAATCATAAATTTTGGGTATTAAAGTTTTCTTTTCTAATTTTGTCCAAATATTTTTGATATTTTTTTTTGAAAATTTTTCTATAAATTACTAATTTTCCAATTCCATAGAATGTAACTTAAAATTTTACATAATTTTTGTTCTGAAAATTTTCTGAAAAAGAGTATATATTGTCTACTTCAATAACGTTAATAAAAAAAGTTACGCAGATATAGCCGAATTTTAGAAAAAAAATTTTTTTCGAAAAAACACAAGTAGCTCTCTTACAAAAACCAACATTAGAAAGTGGGGCAGAATCGAACATTTTTGAAAATAAATCTGCAATTTCTAATCAACTGTCTGGATTTACCTAAAGTTATACACAATCTTAGTAGAATAGAGTTGAATTTTAAATTTGGAAGGAGGATGCTACATACATTTCAGAAACATAGACATAAAAAATCTTTAACTACTAGCTAAATTTTCTTTATTCGATTTTAAGGATTTTTATATCACCTTAAAACTCTTGATAAATCCTTTGAAAAACATGCTAGCATATTCTAGTTATATTTTTCAAGTAATATACATTTGAAATTTCAATAGTCTCAATTTTGCAAAATCTTTTTATTATAGTTTTTCCTTAGTTAGACCAACGTCTTCATTATATTAGTAAATTTGTTTGTATTTATTTAAGGAACAAAATTGTCTATTGAATAGAGGAAATCGATATCTTTATTGATTCCCAAGATAAAGGATTTTTAATTAGAATTTTTGTAACATTAAACAAACAGGCGGACGGAAGGATGGACATTAGAATTTAAAAAAAATAAAAATGTTCAATTTCGAAAATATATTTTTCAATTTCTCCATCAATATAAAAATTTATTGTTAATACTTAAATATTTATACCACCTCTTCCAGAATTAACCACCTTTTAACCCCAATGTATAGACAGACGGATGGACATTACCATTCTGCAAAAAGAATTCGTATAAATTTACGAATTCAAGTTTTTAATTACAAATAAATGGAAAAATAAAACGAGATTATTAAAGTTTTGATATCACTTTCCCCTGAATTAAGCGGTATTTTCGACCTATTTAGCCTTAAGTATAAACAGACGGAAATTCGCCTAATTTTTATCTTATTTTCCGAAGCAGTTTTCTATTTAAATTTAATTAAATAATTTTTTAATGAAATTAAAAAAGTTTTTGAAAAATATCTAAAACAATCTCTGATTTTTATACCCTACACCATATTCGTGAACAAAATTAAGAGGTTTTAGTAATAATTAAGTCCATCTGATTGGTAAATTATGGGGACTCTATTTTTTCAAATTAAATTTCATGCAATTTCTATTGGTGACGCATCTGGACTTTGAGTAGGTGACTCTGAAATGTTCATTATTTCCTAAGCTATATATTTTAAATCAAATTCACCCTAATTTATAGGTGAATTTTTCTACTATAGGATAAAATCCACAAAAACTTTTTGGCACTTTATACCTTTTAACAGATTAAGGTTATTCTGGGAACAGACGGAAATTCGCCTAATTTTTATCTTATTTTCCGAAGCAGTTTTCTATTTAAATTTAATTAAATAATTTTTTAATGAAATTAAAAAAGTTTTTGAAAAATATCTAAAACAATCTCTGATTTTTATACCCTACACCACCATAGGTGGGGAGGGTATTATGCGTTTGTGCTGATGTTTGTAACACCCTAAAATATTGGTCTAGGACCCACCTTAATTTAAACCAATCGGCTTAGAATCACTTTGTGAGTCGATTTAACGATGTCCGTCCGTCTGTCCGTCCATGTAAACCTTGTAATCAAACTACAGGTCGCAATTTTGAACATAAATAAATGACATTTGGCACACAGATTTCTTATACTCCAAGGACGAAGCCTATTGAAATTGGTTATGATCGGTCCATTATTTCACCTAGTCCCCATACAAATGTCCTCCCGAAAAAGGTGTTTAACGATAATAAATCTCTTAACTATAATAATATTATTTTAATGAAATTTGTCACATATTAGTTCCATATAAGTCTAAATCTATGTGCGAAGATAGTTCCATAATTTAATATAGTTCCCATATAAACCCCTCTTCAGAAAATCACTTTAACGGGCATAAATCCCATTAAAGTGTTAATATCAAGTTAATATTCGTAAAAAATAAATTTTATATAAATATAAATCATAGTGGCAAATTTTACGACGATTGATCCATAATTTACCAAAGATCCCTTTTTCGGATATCACGCAAAAGTGAATAAATTCATATGAATGTTGGTATCGACGTAATATTTTGTATTCGTATGTTTTATTTTATACTTAATATTAGTATCGGTCCACAATTGGGCTCCAAGTCTAATAAATTCCCTGAATTTTTATGTATACAATGGTGTAGGGTATCATATGGTCGAGCTTGACCGACTATTTCTTTCTCGTTTAATATAATTTGCTAAATTAAATAAAATTTAATAAAATATTTGAAATTACTTATAACTGAAAAATAAATCGTCTTTTTTACTTTCAAACTTATTTAGAAAATAAATATCAAAATAGTTTAACCAAGCTTTGAAAACTTAAGGCGGTATTTGCTTAAAAATTTGGAAAATATTTTTGCCACAGGTCAAACTTTATTTTATATTTTGTATATGAAACTTTGTAAGATTTTTGTTTGTATATTTTCAAAAAAGATTTCTTTCATGTTTCTTTTCTATATCTTTAATATAGATTTAAAGAGTAATATCTCCTATATTCCGCACATTTAAAAGCTTAATCTTTTTCATAATATTTCTCTTTTAATTTTCATTAAAAAATCTTTTAAAATAAGTTAAAATTATAGAACCAGTCTTAAAATTTTATGATGATAATTTTCTTGTACACTAAAAATTGTATCTATAAAATCTTAAAATTTATTAAAAACTCTCAACATCATTTTGCTATTGAGCTAATACAACACAAACATTTATTAAATATTTAAATTCTTTGGCTAGTTTTTATGTTTATGATTTGAGTTTCATTTTCGATTTTTATTATTTTTTTTCTCAACTTCAACTTTTGTATGTAAAAGGCGTTATTTAAGTGTTAAAATTAAGTGTTAGTAATATTAAGATAACGTTATGATTATGGAACGGGTTTAGAAAAACTAAAAAATAAGTTAAAATGTTTATAAATGAGTTTGTAAAACATAAAAAAATTGAACACAAACTTTAAAAATGTAAATTAAATGGAGTTTTAGGAACGTGTTAAGTATTATAGAAACTAAGAAATAATTCTTAAAAAAAAAAAAAATAATAATAAAAATAATAAATATTTCTTCTCAAATAAATTTTTTAACTTTTAAAGGAAATATTTTGAAGCGTAATATTTAAAATTTTTGGACTTGGTAATTTTATACAAAATAAAAAGATGACCACATATATAATCTATATTAAAAGTCTTATGAAAATTTCTTTTTTTAAACCCGGATTAAATATAGTCACCTACATATATATTTTTTAAAATCCAAATATCTTAAATGGTTTTTTATACTCACCATCAAAAAGATAAGGGGAGTATATTGATTTTGTCATTCCATGTGTAACATGTCGAAGGAATCGTTTAAGACAACACAAAGTATATATTTTCAGGGTCCTGGTTAGATTCTGAGTTGATCTAGCTATGTCCGTCCGTCATAGCTAGATCAACTCAGAAATACTTATCTTATATAAGGTTTGGTTGGTATTGAAAATGGACAAATAAAAAAGTTATGGGCTAAAAACTCGAAGCAAAGGGTGTCCGTTTCATACTTTTATGATGAAAGAAAAGCATGTACGACAACGAAATTTTGTACAAATAGTTTGAGGGTCGATATAAACTTGGAAAATAAAAATGGGAGTGGTCCGACCACTTTACCGCCCCATCTCCCACATAACGTAAAATTTGAAAGTTGATGGTGGGTATATGGATTCGGCCGGGCCGAATACAACGTTCGCGCCTGTTTTTCTTTATTTTTAATAAATTTTCCCAAGAATATATTGTGATCTTTTATTACAAATTAATTCACCAAATTAAATTTTAAGTTTATTCAATTGTTTCTTATTTTTATAAAGAAGCTCAAATATAACAAAGAAATCTAAATCTAAAATTGATACTATTTTTAATTTTATTGAATAATTTAGATTTTTCTTTAAATGGCTTTTTGTTTAAATCAACACATTAGTTAATTGTTTTTTTTTTTTTTTTTTTTATTAAAATTTTCATTTTCATTTGCATTTTAAACTAAAATTGTAATAGATACTTTTTTTTAGTCTAAAATTATACATTCCTCTATTAAGTTTCAGATTTCACTTTCATAGAAAAAAATTAAAATACCCTCTAAAATGTATATTTAACTACTAAATTATATTATTAGGCTGTTTGAAATTTAATATGTGAAATAAAGAAATTTGGTTACAAATATTAATGGAATATTTATATGTAAATAAGGAAACTGAAATAATAAATACATTTAAGTTAAAAAATATAATATTTTGTCAAGGTGATGACAAAATGAAATTTCACAAAAGAAAGTTTTAGGAAAAGAGAAAAAAGAACTTGTTTAAAGTTTTTATAAAAAAAAATTGTTATTTCATTTAAACTTTAAATAAATTCTTATAATTTAAGAAGTCGCTGTTTTTTTTTTTTTTTTTAATTTATTTTTTTTTTTTTGTATGTTGAAATCAATTTTTCTAGCTTCACAAGTCTACAATAACAATTCTTTTAATTTGAAAGTATTATTTGATGTTTCGAAAATCTTGGTATTGAAATTTAATGAAATTTGCTTGCGAATAAAAGAATAATAAGCGATTTAAAAGAGCACTACTTTTTATTATATAAACTTGTGTCAACATTTTGTGGAATGTTTTACTATAAGAAATTCTAAAATTTTTTTGTTCTTATTTTTAGTGAATTTTTGGCTAAATAGGTTGTGTTTTAAAAATAAAGCTTTCGTGTTAGAATTTATTATTTATAAGATTCAGCAAAAATATTTTACCATTTTTCTTTTAAATATTATATTTTATGATTATAAAAAAACATTAAATTTATATTGTTTATGATTTCAGAGAATTTTAGGCAAATTATCGAAATTTTTGAAATTTATAATAAAGTTTTGAAAGATTATGATATCAGTAATTAAAGTAAAAACATGTTGACATTTTTTGTAGAAATACAGAAATTTTTGATTATTAAAAGAACCAACTAATGTAATTGAAAGTTAAGTTGTAAGTTCGTCTTACAAACTGGTCTGGCCAGACCAATTGCAGATTTAAATGCAAATTTCATATATTTATTATTAAGCTAGAGACTTGAAATTTCAGGTAAACCTAACACATGTCACATTCAAACCAAATATGGTCTGGCTGGATCAGTTAAATTTTGTGTTGAAAATTATATGGTTTGACGATGGTATCCGTTCTTTTTATATTGTATATCATTTTATTGAAACCTTTTAAACTAAGCTCTCATCACTTAACACATGTTATTTTATGATTTTCCACGTTTTCGTTTATATTTTGTGTTATGAGAGAATTACCGATAAAACCTCAAATATTTGAAAAGAAAAATTATATGCGTTTGTAGACTCAAAACAAGGAGAAGAACTTGAAGTTTATCGATGGGAAAATGTAATATCTTGCAAAACTATGTTGTAGTGATGATAGAGTATTGTTATACAAATGTAATAATATAAACAAATTACCAAAATTTCTATTAAAATATATAGAATTACAAAACTGGTCTGGCTAGACCATATTTGTTACGAATGTGGCAATTGAAACATCTGTATGACGAAGGTTTAAAATTTTGAGAGCTTATGTGTGATATTAGCTTTAAAATGAAGGAAAAGTTTTTTAGACTTTTTAAATTTATTATGATGTTTGTTTTTGAAATGTTTACAAATATTTTAATAAAATTTTTCACAAATTAGTATATATTTCATATTTGAATTGCTTCAGGGAGCTATTAAAGCTCATTAGTTAATAATGGATAAAAACATGTATTGCCATTTTAAATCCTTATATAAAATTTATATTTTACTTTTCTATTTATGATGTAATTTCACTGAGGTATTTTAAAAATAGGTATTGAAATTTTCAAATTATTTTACTGAGCTTTAAAAGCTACTGCTATTGACTTTAACGATAAGGAAAAATATTTAGTCACTTGTGATAAAAATTTAAAATCTGGCTTTTTATACCCTTAATCGCAGGTATAAAGGTTACTACAATATTCACCTAAGATCTAAAAACTATAAATATTCTTGATCGTTATTGATAGGGAAGTCGATATAACGATGTCGTTTGTCTGTTGAAATCAGTTTTTAGAAAACCCCTTTTATCGGATAAATATGTTTTATACATCAAATTTTAGGAAATGATTCTCAGAAGAATGCTGATACAAATGTTCAAAATCTGTTTATAAATAGCCGAGATATCGGCAAAAAACTGAAGATACCTACAAAAATTTTTTGGCTTTTAAAATATTTCTTCAGTTTTTTTTTTTTGCAGATGAAATCAACAAAATCGGTTAGTATTCGAGATATCGGTTAAAATGCATTTTAAGACTTTTTAAATAAGTTTTTCGGAATTCTTTTAGAATTTTCTACTGAAAGAATAAATCTAGTAGCTCCGATAGTATCTGAGATATTGGTAAAATTTGAAGATTTTGAGGCTATTATATAAGCTACAGTCTTTGTTGGTTGGTTGTTGAACGATAACAATTATTTTTCTAAAATTCCAGCATTTTGAATCAAACAAATCAGTTAATAAACAACCGAGTTATTGGCCGACATTAACCCAGACATCGGTCAAAACGCGTTTTTGGTCTTTTCGAAGCCCCAATATATGCTACGGTTTTTAATCTTGTCACAAATATTTCTTAAAATCAATCTAATCGTTCTATATATTTTTAAAATACACTTTTTTTAATTAATGTTGGAAAAATATTCAGATTAGTATAAATGTAAAAATATGAAAGCATATTTTAAGGCGCAAATTTTATTCTTTTGCTTTAAGGTAGTGGAGGGTATAAAAGATTCGATCCAAAAAGATTCGTTTTTACTTATTTTTTTTATTTTAAAATTTTAGTAAAAGTGTTTGTAAAATTTAATATTAAAAAAACGCAAAGCGTTCTTAATAGGACTTCTAGAGGATATCATAAATAGATTTTTCCTTTATAAATACATCTAAAATTCTGTTATTTTCTTTATTTCTTTTCTAATTTTATTGTAAAGTTAATGAAAAATTTTAAAATTTTTGTAGTTTATCTGCATTTTATTCTAAGTTCTTTTCTTTTTTCTTTTTAACGTAACAAGATTAATTTTTGAAAATTATAAAAGTAAAGAAAAAACTGAAGAACTCTTTTTATAACTATTTATGTTTTTTGCCCCCAAAAGTATGCACCAAATTAAACATTAAAAGCAAAAAATTTCAAATCAAATCGAATAAGTAAAATTTTTCGCATATTTCTGTATTTTTGCCTCATAACACAATTCTTTATGGACGAATTCGGTTGATTTAGAAAACTGAAATTTTATAAAGATATTCATAACCAATCCTTATAGAAATGAAAATCTGTAGCTTAAACAATGGCTTCAAAAAATCTAAAATGCATTTTGCCTAATATCTCAGTTATTATTGAACCGAATTATTTATTTTTTTAGAACAAAAATTCATAAAAAATTAACCAAAACGCTTTTGCAAAACCGAAGTCCCTAGTGTATACCGTTTTTTTTTTTTTTTTCATAGCTACGCAATTTATAAACCGATTTTGCTGAATTTTAATAGCAAAATTCTCGAAAAGATTTCCAAACGTTTGATATATCTATTATATATGAAAGTTATCAGTGGGCTTCATAAACGGCATTTCAATCGACACTGGACGAAAAATATCAACTTTTTTGCTTTCCGTCAAAAATTTAAAAACTTTTATATACCATTTCCGCTTGTGGTGAAGGTTATAAAAAGACCCAATTTATAGTAGTTTGTTTTTCATTGTGTCAAAATGTGTTTTTAAAAAAATATATTTTTAAAAATTTATAAATTCTCTTTAGATAATTTCATTAACAGCCAAGATAAAAAAACCAAATCCCTATTAAAAAGTAAGCACTGCAATCACTTGAGATTTTATTTAAATTAATATTTCAAAATATTGCTAATTTGAAATTAAGTTTAAATTACTTAATACGATTTAATTAAAATAAAAAAAAAAATACAACAAAAACTATAATAAAACCTAACTTTAAGTACCTTTAAATCAAGGTTAACTTAAAACTTAAGAAATCATTATTTAAATATTTATAGATCTATAGATAAGAAAAAAATAATATTTATTAAATTGTTAAGCTCTAGACAAAATAATTCAAATGAACATTTTAAATAAAATAAAATAAATAAATAAGTAAGTAAACAATTTGTACACACTTATTTATATTGTATCTTGTATCTTAACATATCAAATCAAATCTCTATATTATAAGCGACCAAAAAAAGCCAATAGATTTGTTTTTATTGTTTTTGTTTGATTTAAATGATTTATTAGCAATTGTATGTGATTGACAAATTAAATGTTAAATAAATGTAAATTTATATACATAAACACACACTTGTTAAAAAAAAAAAAAAATAGCTAAATATTAAGACAAATGTTAGTAAAATTTATAGATATCTTTAGGATTGTTGTATCTTTTCTATCTATAAATCTATTTATTTGTGTGTTGGTTTTTACTATTTTATTAAAACTTTTGTGAATCGCTTATTGTTTTATGGCAATTTAATAACAAGTATATAAATATAATTAAGGTGTCAATGAATACTCTTGTCAAGTACAACTACGTAATGTAATTTAAATCTTTATTTTCACATGTATGTAGGTATGCAAATACTTGCTTATTTTATTTTTTTATTTTTAAGAGAGTATTAAGGTATTTGTTATAGAAAATAAAAAAACGTAACCAGAATATCACTTTAATTTAAATTTTTGCTTATTTACCTATAGTGTTACAAATGATTGACTTTGAAAGTTAATTGATTTACTAGTTTTTTTGTTTAATGACAAAATAAATTTCTAAATAATGTACAGTTTTTTGTAATGGAATTTAAATGGGATTTTTAATTAAATAAGATAAAAATATAAATTTTATATAAATTTAATATAAGTCTATTTTGTATAAAATTTTCTTATATTTTCAGAATATATTAAACATTTTAGACTACATAAATTTTTCATTAGCCTTATACGAATCTTCCAATGAGTGTTTTGTAAATTTATGCGTTTTTTCTTTGTTTAAAGAATTTTTTTGGTTTAAAATTTAAATTGTTGTCATCGGTTGTAGTAGTTTTTTTGTAAATAAATTTAAAATGCATCAGTAGCTGTTTGCTCTCACCATGTGGCCTTCATGTTTTCTTTCAATGTTTCTTTATTTATTTATGTGTGTAAGTAAGTTGGTGTTTTCTTGTAACTCTTTTTGTTATTTATTGTGTGAAAATGTCTCTTGTAAAACTCAGTTTGTCGTTTGTTTTCATTATAACTTTGTATATATGTTGCGGGTTTTAGAAAAAGTGTATGTGTGTGTGTTATTTGAGGTGGGCGTTTTTGTTAATGGCTTTTGAAAACTTTAACAAGAAAAAAAAAAAAATGTTTGTTAGCACAAAAAAAAAAAAAAAAAAAAAAAAAAAAAAAAACAGTTATAAAGAAAACATCTTGAAAAATTGCCATTAAAAACGCACTTATGATTTTTTAATACAACTTTTGCTTTTAATTATTGTTGTTTTTTTAAAAGAGTTTTTAGCAAAGTTTAGAAAAAGCATTTGAGAGGAGGATCACTACTAATGTTAATGTAGTTATTTGTTATTTCCTAAAATCATTAGATATTAGCTAAACATATTTTTTTTTTAATGATTTTTGCGGTCAATTAACAAAGGTAATAAGGTTATTTAAAAAAGAAAAATTATTTAAGCTTTAATTTAAAATCTTTAAACAAATATAGGAAATTTAAATTTATCATGTCATATACAGTGTTGGAAAAAATAATAGGGACGACCCTTACTTTCGCAAACAGATGCAAGCAGTTTCTTTATATTAAGTTTATTTTGGGGGTCCCGCTATTTATCTGTTCCTAAAATAACGGAATTTCATTATTTGTTAACTTTTTCTCTTTTGCGCTTTTATTTTATATTTATTTGCAAAAAAATATCAGTAAAGTTGTAATTTCTATTGGAAAAAATAATAGGGACGCACTACAAAAAATTGCCATTAGGCAATAAAAATTATTATTTTTAACATAAACATATTAAAAATCCGTAAAGCAAAGTTTATGTGTTTAATTTAATCATATTGGTTTCGTGTTTATGATTTATGTCTTCGGTAAATAAATTCGAAAATGGGTCGTAGTGTTCATTGTACTGAATCTGAAAAAAATGTTATTCTTAAATTAAATTCGTGCGGGTTATCAATTAGAAAAATTGCACAGATAATGAAGTGTTCCAAAACTAAAGTATTCAATGCCATTCATTCGAAAAAAGTCATAAAACTAGAGGTAGAAAGCCTAAAACGTCGGCGCGTTTTGACCAACGTTTAGTTCTAGTTTCCAAAAATAACACCTTTATGTCATCAAGTAGCCTTAAAAATTAATTGTGTGCTTCAGTGACAAGGCGAACAATAAGAAATAGGCTTTAAGAAGTCGGATTAATGGGACGCAATCTGAAAAAAGTACCACTGTTGAGCAAGAAAAACATACAAAAAAAGTTGGAATTTGCCAGGCCGTAAAAACTGAAACAACGAACCATGGTCAGACGAAAAAAAAATTAAATTTATTTGGATCTGACGGAAAATCATTTGTACGTCGGCCTGCAAATGCTGAATTACTTGATCCAAAATATACCAAAAAAAAAAAAAAAAACGTCAAACACGGTGGTGGTTCTATAATGCTATGGGGATGTTTTTCGGCCTCTGAAGTTGGTCAAATAGTTTGGATTCAGGGAAAAATTAATGCTACTGACTATACAGACATTCTCCAGAATAAAATTCTTCCATTTGCTGAGGAAGAAATGTCACTAAAATGGGAATTCATGGAGGATAATGATCCGCTAGAAGTGTCAAAACGTGGTTTCAGCAGAATGAAGTGCCTGTAATGGAGTGGCCGTCCCAATCACCGGACTTAAACCCCATTAAGCATCTCTGGGGAGTCCTCAAAAATAAAATTGGTAGCTTTAAAGCAAAAAATAAACAAGAGTTATGAGAAAAAATTCAAGAAACCTGGTACTCAATTCCGACCGAGGTATATGCGAATCTTGTGGGATCTATTAATCGCCATTGTCAGGATGTTATAAAAATGAAGGGATCTTCAACCAAGTATTGAAAAAGTATTTGAAAATTATTTTAATGTTAAAAAAAAATATATATATTTTTTCCAAAACTTTAAGTGTCCCTATTATTTTTTCCAGGCCTTTAAAAAAAAAAAAATTTTATGTGCTCAATAGTTTCCAAGTTATTTCAAAATAAGTGCCCAAAAAAAAATATTTTTCGTGCAAAATTTTAGATTTTTTTTGTTACTTAAATTTATTTTAATAAATGAAAAGATCAAAAATGTTACAGTTTAAAGCTGGTAATGCTGCGAACAAAATAAGATATGTATCTTTAAAATTGATGCACAAATCGTTCACAATTAAGTAAAAATACCCATTTTACATACAATTGCGTAGAAATACAGTGGTGGGCAAAAAAAAAAACAAGATTTGTGCATCAATTTTTATGATACGTGACTTTATTTACTCGTAGTTTTGCCGGCTTTGAGATAAAGATGATAAACTGGAATATTTTTGATGTTGATTTGATTTTTGACTTTTAAAAAGAAGTTTTAGTAAAAAAAAAAGAAATCTTGAATTTAGCATGACAAAAATTTTTGCGGACACTTATTTCGAAATATCCTCAAAACTATTGAGTGGATAAAAATTTGTTAATAGAACAACTTAAAGCCCATTTTATTCCACATACTTTGGTGTATTATTTGTATAAATCGTGCATACCATTCTCTCTATTTAGGGCGCAATATTAGACACGTCCATATAAAAAATCTCGACCTGATGGGAGAAAACTGAAAGCAGATTCGAGTTTAGCATGCGGAATTCCATCTGGTCCACATATTTTTTTTTTTGAAGGAGCACGAAAAAAGTTTTTTGTTGGCCAGTGTTATAATTTGATATTGAAATTCTAATCCAAAACTATATTTTATGCTAGAATTATAATTTTATACTAATTATAAAATCTTATAACAAAACTATAATTTTATATTTATATTATAACTGAATATTAAAATTACACTGGTCGAAAAAAAAAAAGAAATCCTCCGCCATAGACGAATAGTTGGACCCATTATTTTATACTAAAATTTAAATTTTATACTAAAAGAATAATTTTATACTAAAAGTATAATTTTATACTAAAAGCATACTAATAAAAATTATTATCTTATACTAAATTTATAATATAAATAATAAAATTATAATTATACACTAATATTATAATTTTATACTTAAATTATAATTTTATACTAAAATTATAATTTAATACTAAAATTATAATTAAACTTTTTTAAAAACTTAATTTAAAAATATAAATTAAACTTTTGGATTTCAATTTTAATTAATTTATTAAATTTATTGAAAAATTTGCTTTTAATAATTTAGTTTTTATTTTTTTCTCCTATTTTAAGATTTTTCTAACTTTAAGCAAATAAAATTGGAATTTAAAAAATTTAAATTGTTTCCCAGACAAAACAAGTAGAATCACGTTTTTTTCCTTTTTGGTTATTATTTATTTGCCATATAAACAAATGTAACAAATAACAATTATGCACAAACTAACACATACACAAAAACAAAAATCTCAGTGTTTCATTGTCTGTCCTTACGTCCAAACATATGTCGATATATTGTGTTTTATGCATGTAAATAAAATTGTAGACATGTTTAGTTGATTTCTATTTTATTCATGACAGCCTTAAGCGAAAATTTAGTAAAAAAAAAATAGCGAAAATCTAATCATTATAAAAATTCCATTTTGTACTGACAACAACCAGAATTTTAACATACATACACACACATTAAACATATGAATATGTAGTTAAAAAATTAAAAGCAAAAAAAAAAAAAAAATTTAATTTCATCGATGCAGTAACCCATAAACTAGTGGGTGACATTGTGGCCACAAACACAAATTGAACTCTGAACTCTTACTAATCACATACCAAATTGTCCGCTAAAAACAGTGAGAATTGCTAACAACTCGTATTTTTTTTAATTTTTATTTCTTTTTTGTTAAACAAATTCTATTTTTGAATATACACGATTTTTTAAACTGATTGAAGTGTGTCGTTTGATTAGACATTCTCAGAGATATGTTTTTTTTTAACAAAATCACATGTGTTTAAACGTATTTAAAAGATAAAAATTGAAATAAAAAAACATTTTGTTTTAGTTTGGACAACAATTTGTTGACACTTTGGTAGTTGAGAACCGAAACAAGCTAAAATTAAAAGAATTAAAAAAATGTGTCATACAAAAATGTACAAAAGAAAAAAAAAATATATTTAAATAAAAAAATTAGTAGATAAAAACGCCAACGTTTTTTTCTTTCGTAGTCATTGACACTTTCTTTTAAATATAATTTATGCGTAAAATAAATTTAAATATTATTTAAAGAACATTTTAAGACACGCTTTACAATACAACTAAAGATAGGTTGTAACGCTGCCGTCACCACTAAACTTAATAAGTTTTAAGTTGTTGTTTGTTTTATGTTGTTTATCAAAAAAATTAATAAAATTATGCAAATTAAATGATTTTCATTGAAGAAATAAAACACAAGAATACGTTCAGATAAAACTAAAAATAAAACAAAAAAAAAACGTCAATGTTGGATCATCAATGTTCATTCACAAAATTTATCTACGGAAAGTGTTTTTAAACGATGAGTTTAGCAGCAGAGCCAAAGTCAGCAAAAGTCTTACGTGTGGCTCTTTAAGTCAGAGGAGAAAAAAAAAATATTCAAATGACCAACTAAATACCAAAAAAAAAAAAAACGAACTGACAGACAACCAAGTGAAAAAAAAAAAACGGTCAGTTGGCTATAAAAATTAAAAGAAAACAGGAAAAAAAAAATGATACTCAAAAGGTACAAGATATTTGGAAAGATAGTAACTAGTATTGGGAAACGTGAGGTGTTTAAACAGATCACTAAAGGAATTAAATTATTTATAGGATAAAATTTAATTAAAATTTTTGCGGGAAAATTTAAGATTCGAATTTTAATAAAATAATAATTTTGATATAAAAATTGGAATCTGAAAATAAAACTGGAATATTTTAAAATTTAGTATAAAATTAAAATATCAGTATAAAATTATAACTTTAGTATAAAATTATAATTTTAGTATAACATTATTATCTTAGTATAAAATTATAATTTAAGTATAATTCAGTATAAAATTGGGATACAAATTTAGGATTCTCGTATAAAATTTTAATTTTAGTATAAATTTAGTATCTTAGTATAAATTCTAACTTTATTATAAATTTAGAATTTAATTATAAATTTAGAATTTTAGTATAAAATTAGAATTTTAGTATAAAATTAGAATTTTAGTATAAAATTAGAATTTTAGTATAAAATTAGAATTTTAGTATAAAATTAGAATTTTAGTTTAAAATTAGAATTTTAGTATAAAATTAGAATTTTAGTATAAAATTAGAATTTTAGTATAAAATTAGAATTTTAGTATAAAATTAGAATTTTAGTGTAAAATTAGAATTTTAGTATAAAATTAGAATTTTAGTATAAAATTAGAATTTTAGTATAAAATTAGAATTTTAGTATAAAACTAGAATTTTAGTATAAAAAAGTACAAAATTATAATTTTGGTATAAAATTAGATTTTAGTATAAAATTAGAATTTTAGTATAAAATTAGAATTTTAGTATAAAATTAGAATTTTAGTATAAAATTAGAATTTTAGTATAAAATTAAAATTTTAGTATAAAATTAGAATTTTAGTATAAAATTAGAATTTTATTATAAAATTAGAATTTTAGTATAAAATTAGAATTTTAGTATAAAATTAGAATTTTAGTATAAAATTAGAATTTTAGTATAAAATTGGAATTTTAGTATAAAATTGGAAGTTTAGTATAAAAATAGAATTTTAGTATAAAATTCGAATTTTAGTATAAAATTAGAATTTTAGTATAAAATTAGAATTTTAGTATAAAATTTGAATTTTAGTATAAAATTTCAATTTTAGTATAAAATTAGAATTTTGGTATAAAATTTGAATTTTAGTATAAAATTAAAGTTTTAGCATAAAATCAGAAGTTTAATATAAAATTAGAATTTTAGTATAAAATTAGAATTTTAGTATAAAATCAGAATTTTAGTATGAAATTAGAATTCCAGTATAAAATTAGAATTTTAGTATAAAATTAGAATTTCAGTATAAAATTTGAATTTATTAGAATTTAGTATAAAATTAGAACTTTAGCATAAAATCAGAATTTTAGTATAAAATCAGATTTTTAGTACAAAATTATAATTTTAGTATAAAATTACAATTTTAGTATTAAATTAGGTATAAAAATAGAATTTAAGTAATAATTTTAATTTTTGTATAAAATTTGAATTTTTGTTAAAATTAGAATTTTTTAATAAAATTAAAATTTTAGTATAAAATTGGAATTTTAGCATAAAATTGGAATTTTTGCATAAAATTGGAATTTTAGCATAAACTTTATTTTCAAATAAAAAATATATTTTTTGCCTCAAACTATTATTGGAGCATGAAATTCTACTTTAAAATTAAATTATAAATTTCGTAAGGAAAAAATATGTTGAATAGCAACCATAATCGTGTACTGTCATAATATAGTTAGATTTTATGGTTGTTTGTAAATTATATTATGGTTAGGTATAGCATCATAATATGGTTGTATCACAATAAAAGTATTGCTAATTTGCAACCATTTTCTTGTTGTATATGTACTTGGTTCATGTATATAGCAATAATATGGTTAATTTACAATAAAAATATAATAGATCTGCAACAGTATTTTTGTTTTATATGTCTTTCATTCATGTGTACACATGAATGTTGATCTGCAACCATATTTTTGTTGTATATATACTTCATTCATGTATACAGCAATAATATGGTTGAATCACAATAAGAATACATATAGTGTCGAGAAATAATTATTATGCCTAAAAATAATTAAAAGTCAATTAATTTATCGTATGGTATTTTTTATTAAAATTAATTATAATTTAGTTATGTAAAATAAATCATTGTGATAATTCTTGAATACTCGTACAAGATGACACCTTTATTATGTAGTTTTCTTTGTTTATTATCCATTTAAAATATTTTCACAATCAGATACACTTATTTATTTTTTTAGTTTAATTTTACTTAAAATAATTTATTTTTTAAATATACCTTCAGTATATTTTCTAATACATTTTTAACTTGCCATCAGACAACTGGTTCTATGCAAGAAGCACACTAAACTGAGTAAAAATCAGCAATTATTTTTATTGTCAAGTACTAATAATACTATATATTGTGGCCAAGATAAAACAAAAATTTTGTTGTCAATTCAAAATTATAAACACAATAATATATTCAGGTATTGAAAATAATTTTTTTGCACATGGAATTTTAACAACAATAATGTGGTTCTTATTTAAACATATTGCTTAACATTTTGTGCCAACAATATAATTGAGAATGGAGAACAAATGTATAATTGCTATAACAAAATTATTTTTAAAATAAAATATATTCAACAATAAGAATGTTTGCGATGGAAAAATTTCTTTGCGATGAAAATAATATTGTTGGGGTAACCATATTGAGAAATGTTTTTTCTCTGCGTGTATAAATTTGGCGAATAATAATAATTTCATTACAAAATTATAAAAAAGTATAAATTTACAATTTTAAGACAAAATTTTAATTTAAATTTATTCTTAAAATAATTTCTCTTCTTTTATTAAAGACATGAAATTATTCTTTTAATTTCTGTTTAATGTTTTTTCTCCTAAAAATAACCTTAAAGTGGCTTTAACCGGCTGCCTGCTGTGCGTTTAACCACAACTCATGTGGTGATTTGTGTTGTTGTGCGTAGCAAATGCTTAATACCACACTTGGATAAGCTTTTATAATCAATTGATGCCAACCCGGTAACTGACGTTATACTTTACTATATAACGCAGCAAAACAACAACAACAACAACAGCAGATGTAGCTTAAGAATTCTATGATACACAAGAATTTGTATTTGGTTTATTTTACTTTCATAGTTGCTACAATCAGTAGACAATGATTTCTTCATATAAATTAATCTTGAATAGCAGAAGCTCGTAAATTATTGGTTCTATTGGTTGGCTGCTTAGCTATGAGATATTGGATTAACTTAACAATTCCTTTGGTATTTAGTACATTTTAGTCACAATATTTAAGTGGTGGCTAAAAGATTTCTTTCTTCTTTTTAAAAACTCTTTTTTATTTAAAAAAGTGTAATAAAAATTGAAATTCCATTTTATTAAAAGAGATTTATGGCCATAGATAAAGTAACCTGTTAAATGGGGGGAAAACAATACAAATGAAATAAATGCATTTTTAAGTGTTAGAAAATGCTAAATATTTCCGGTGAAGCGAGAGCAATCGATATTAATAAAAATTTAAATTTTAAAAGAAATTTAAGATAAATAAAAAAGAAAAAAAAAAACATAAAGGTTTATTTTACAGAAATTTTCATTAGTTTACAAAATATTAAACCTATAGTTTTAACTGTTTTTATTACCAGTTATCATTAACAACAATTTCAATTTCCTTATTTTAACTGTTTGCCAGTTTTTATTAATTAACAAAAAAAAAATTTTGCTTAAACATCCGCTAAATTTAAATTAAGTTTAAATATTAAATCATTTAGATTTGCTTAATGCTTTTATTTATTTATTTTTTCGCAATGTCACTGTCTCTGATTTACAAATGAAAAGTTAGACAGACCAAAAGGAAAAAAAATTGTTTTAGATTCAGACGCGATTGCGTACACATTTATTGGCAATTTATCAATGTTTTTATTTAAATTGTATGCTGTTGTTCGTTTTTTTCTTTTTGTTAGATTTTATTATAAAAAAATTCATTATAAAGTATTTAGTGTTATAATGTTGCACTTTGGATTTATATTTTCGATTTGTTTTATGTAAAAAATATCATTACAGACAAGTCTGACATGTAAAAGTCAAGTGATAATTATAGCAATAATTTTCAAAGTCTAAGCGAGAAATGTCAGGGATATAATGAAAAAATAGACAGTTAGATAAGAGAGAAGAGATAAAATCTAATAAGAATATGAAATGAGTATAAAATGTTAGTTAGATCATTAAGAAAAAATAAGTAGTTAAAATGGCAAATACATATTAAGGCAATTAATTAAGTTTTTGCCTTAAGTCTTTTGTTTTTTTAAAATAAAAAATCTTCGAAAAGCTAAAAACAAAAATCATTTTTTAAAAAGGAATTCTTAAATTATTTAGAATATTTATTTTCTTATAATATTTATTTATTTACCACTCACCTTAAACTACTGCCATAATTTCTCCCACTTTTTAAAGATGCACTGCAAGTAAAAAAGAAAAATAAAAACTACATTTAAATTCCATTTAAGATTTTTTTTATTTTCATTTTCACATCACTAATTCTAACTGACCGTAAAATATTAGTGATGCTCGCTTAGTAAAATATTTAAATGTTTTCAAATCCATACGAGCGTTTAAAAAAATAAACAAAATAAGTGAAAATGAAATTGAAAAAAGATTCGGCTGTGCCGAATCTTTGATACCCTTCACCATATTACCACCTTACCATCTTATCGACATCATATTACCATATTACCGACAATTAATAAAATTTTCGCCTTAACGTATGCTTGCATATTTTCTAAATCTAAATTTTTTTCAAACTACGAAAATTTGAATATGAAAAAAAAAAAACAATCATAACAGGCTTTGCTTTTAAAAAAGAAACAACAACAATTCCATATATATTTATTTTTGTATGTACAAACTGACTGAATACACAAAGAACAACAACAACACTGTTATTCATTATATTACTGCTGTTGCTAACTAAACTACTTGTCTATACAAAAAACAAAAAACGTCACTAATAGTCATTACAATGCTTAATATACATGTTTGTGTATGTATTTATGTATATTCTTAACAGATATGTTTTAGTTTTTAAAAATAAACAACTACAATTCCATATCTATTTATTTTTGTACAGACTGCATATACAAAGAACAACAACAACACTGTTATTCATCATATTACTGCTGTTGATAACTAAACTACTTGTCTACAAAAAACAAAAAACGTCACTAATAGTCATTACAATACTTAATATACATGTTTGTTGGTGTATTTATATTCTTAACAGATTTGTTTTTGGGCCATAACTCTGTTGATTATGAACGAATTTGGTTTATTAAAAAAACCGAAATTTTATAAAAATATTTATGACTGATCTATATAAAAATAAAAATCTGTAGCTTGAACAAGGGCTTCAAAAATAAAAAATTCGTTTTCCCCGATATCTCAGTTATTACTGAACCGATTTATTTAATTTTTTCAGAACAAAAATTCAGAAAATAATTTTCTAGCCCCCTTTAAAAATTCGAAGTCCCTGGTATATGCAGAGGCTTCAGAAACTAAAAAACCGGTTCTAAAAACCGGTTTTTAAAGCATATCTCCACCATTTATAAACCGATCTTCCTGATTCAAAAAACCGAAATTTTATAAAAATATTTGTGACCGATCTGTATAAAAATTAAAATCTATAGCTTAAACCAAGGCTTCAAAAAATAAAAAATGCGTTTTGTCCGATATCTCAGTTATTACTGAACCGATTTATTTCATTATTTCAGAACAAAAATTCAGAAAAAAGTGTCCGAGAATTCTTTGTAAAAACGAAGTCCGTAGTGTATACAGAGGCTTCAGAAACTGGAAAACCGGTTCAAAAAACCGGTTTTTTGAACATATCTCCGCATTGTATGAACCTATCTTGCTGAATTCCAATAGCAAAATTCTCGAAAGCATTTCCGATCGTTTGACATACATATTATATATGTCAGTTATCGGTGGGCTTCATAAACGCCATTTCAACCGACACACGGACGGACGGACGGACGGACGGACATGGTCCAATCGTCATCGCTTCTTACAAGGATTCCGAAAATATAAACTTTTTTGCTCTCCGACGAAAATTGTGGAAATTACAAACGGAATGACAAACTTATATATACCCTTTACACCTGTGGTGAAGGGTATAAAAAAACTAAATAAATATACAAACTACAACAGAGAAACAAACAAATAAACAAAAACGAAACGTACGAGCCAACTATTAAATCAAACAATTTCAATTTATATCAGCAGCTATTTTCAATATTATTATTATTTTTAGTTAGTTTGTGCAATGACCGCAATATTTTTGTTGACTGTTTTTATGTTGCTTTGCCACTTACAAATTTAAGAGACAGACAGACGGACAGACAGATATGCACACACATATACAAATACATGCAAGCACAAACGCACTTATATTTAAAGACAAATTTTTTGGTGTTATAAGAAAGAGAGTCACCCAGTGAACATTTGTGATAGTTATAAAAAACGTGTATACAAAATTTGTAATTTTATATTAAAATTTTAATTTTATACTAAAATTTTAATTTTATACTCAAATTTTAATTTTATACTAAAATTTTAATTTTATACTAAAATCAACCCAACAAAAATGGGAACTGAAAAAGTCATGAATTTAACATTGTGTTGGGTTGGAAGGAAGTACTTACTGGTGCAAAAGAGCTGCAGAAGTTTTTTTTTTAACCCATGGTTGTCATTGTTAGGATGTTC
The DNA here is from genome assembly GCA_951394005.1 of Protophormia terraenovae. Taxonomy (NCBI): domain Eukaryota; kingdom Metazoa; phylum Arthropoda; class Insecta; order Diptera; family Calliphoridae; genus Protophormia; species Protophormia terraenovae. The sequence goes on along the minus strand of OX596075.1, from coordinate 122,197,274 downwards.
TTCTTTTATGTTTCTTATTCATTTCTTTTGAAGTACTTCCTTTGAAAATATGTGTAAGAAATTTTTTTACAAAAATTTACTTTTAGTCTTATTAAAAGATTAAAATTTATAAAATATTAATTTTCTTAAAAATTATTAACCTTTTTTCCAGCTAAAATTTCATTTGTTTTCACTTTTTTAGAAGTAATTATTTAGAACTTCCCAAAAAATTTAAAATATGCACTGTGTTCTACTTTTGAAGTGGTGAAAATGTTCTCTTTTTGAAGCTCTTGATCGTTTTTTTTGCTGGGAATTTTAATTAAATTCAAAATTATATTTTTTCTAAAATTATTATAACTTTATTCAAAGATTATAATTTTATACTAAGATTATAATTTATAATAAAATTTTAATTTTTATTAAAATTCTAATTTTATAATAAAATTCTAATTTTATACTAAAATTCTAATTTTATATTAAAATTCTAATTTTATACTAAAATTTTAATTTTATACTAAAATTCTGATTTCATACTAAAATCGTAACTTTATATCAAAATTCTGATTTTATACTAAAATTTTAATTTTATACTCTAATTGGAATTTTATAATAAAATTCTAATTTTATACTAAAATTCTAATTTTATACTAAAATTCTAATTTTATACTAAAATTCTAATTTTATACTAAAATTCTAATTTTATACTAAAATTTTAATTTTATACTAAAATTCTAATTTTTTACTAAAATTCTAATTTTATACTAAAATTCTAATTTTACACAAAAATTCTAAATTTATACTTAAATTCTAATTTTATACTAAAATTCTAATTTTACACAAAAATTCTAAATTTATACTTAAATTCTAATTTTATACTAAAATTCTAATTTTATGCTAAAATTTTATACTAAAATTTTAATTTTATACTAAAATTCTAATTTTATACTAAAATTCTAAATTTATACTTAAATTCTAAATTTATACTAAAATTATAGTTTTATACTAAAAGTCTAATTTTACACAAAAATTCTAAATTTATACTTAAATTTTAATTTTATACTAAAATTCTAATTTTATACTAAAATTCTAATTTTATACTAAAATTCTAATTTTATACTAAAATTCTGATTTTATACTAAAATTCTAATTTTATACTAAAATTCTAATTTTATACTAAAATTCTAATTTTATACTAAAATTCTAATTTTATACTAAAATTCTAATTTTATACTAAAATCTTATATTTTTTTAAATTCAAATTTTATACTAAAATTATAATTTTATACCAAACTTATAATTTTATATCAAACTTTTAATTTTATGCTAAAATTTAAATTTTATATTAAAATTCTAATTTTATACTAAAATTTTAATTTTATATTAAAATTCTAATTTTATACTAAAATTATAATTTTATACCAAAATTTTAATTTTATATTAAAATTTAAATTTTATACCAAAATTATAATTTTATACCAAAATTTTAATTTTAAACTAAAATATAAGTTTCTGAGTTTTTAAGATAAATTTTCGTTTAAGATTAACTACTTTTTAACTTTCAAGTATTTAATTTTTAAATATGTTTATACTTTTAAAAATCTCCAGCCTTGTGCATTATTTTAAATTTTTAATAATTTTAAATATAAAATACAAACCTAATCTATTTGAGGAATATAAATTATGGAAACAAATTAAAAAATTATTGTCTTTCTTTTACAAAACAAATCATTTCAAATTATAGATTATTTCCTCAAGATTTGCCAACAAACAATGCTTCTGTTTTTTTCAATTTTTTAAAGCTTTCTTTTGTGTGTTTGAGGCATTTACTAAAAAAATATCAAAACAAAAGCTTCCTTGATTAAACTTAATAGCTTTAAGGCACGTGCTTAAAGATTTTGTTAGAAAACAATAGACTTTAAAGCGTTTTATGGGATTTTTAATAGTAATTTGTTTCTTTAGTTTGAAACCATAACTAATTTTTTGTTGAATTTATGAATAATTGTGGCTTAAAGTATTTGGAAATTAAAGATAATAAAAACAATAGTAACAAAAGAAAAAAATTATATTGGTTTAGAATAGCAAAAGAAATAAAAATTTAAAATAAAAAAGGTGGCTTAAAGCTTTAATGATTTTGATAATATGTCTTAACATTTTTTTTAGTTATGTTAAGCAAAATTTAAAATTTTGAATAATTTATAAAAAAAAAAAAAAATAATATAAAAACAGTATTTTAAAACACATTTTTGTTTTTAAAATAATGTTCAAAAATAAATAAAAAGAAAGTTGTAGTTAATTGTGATTTTTAATGTTTTTATTTTTTTATTTTGTTTCATAAAATCAAGTTTCAATTTAATTTAAGATTTTAATCTTTAAATATATTTTTTTGGTGGTGATTATGTTGACCCTCATCACATTTCATTAAAAATTGTTTTTAATAAAAAAGTAAATAAATTTTTAGGATTTATGTCATTTATATACAGATATTTTTTAGTGTTTGTATTTTTGTTTTAAATTTATATAAAAAATATTAAAATTATCTTTATTTTTTATGCTTAAAGTTCTCTAACTTTTATATTTATTTTTTAAGTAAACACTTTATATAAAAGTAAAGTCAATCTATTTGGTATCATGAGTCATAAATATAAAAAAAAAAAACATTAACAATTTGCATTAAAAATCATTCACAATCATTTTATTGGCCTTTGTGATCATAAATCTTAAATGCCAAATATATTTTTTCTTGTATAAGAAAGAAATAAGAATGATGTAGATACATACCAAGACGTTTACTTAATCAGAACTTTAACTAACCAGCAGTTTTGGTAACTAGTGATTTTACTAGATATTTTGGGTCATTGTTTTCTATAAAAAAACTAACACATTAAAGAAATAGTCTATCAAATTTTAAAAGACTACAGAAGGAAAAGAAATAAGTTTGAAATTTTTAATTTACTACTTCTTATATTACTAAGGGTAAAAAATTAGCCACATTTTTTAGTATGACAAATCAACTGATTAATTTATTGGCTCCAAGTAATGTTAAAAGTAGTGATTTGTTCTTTTTTTAGTCATAGCAGCGGAGATTCTTTATAACTTGAATGAAGCATCTGACAATAACCAGTCACAAAAATATAGGGTGCATAAGAGTATCTACAGAATATCTATAAAAATCTCTATTTTAGTATCATTGAACCGAACTACAGGGTTTATGAAATTTTGCAGGAGTTTCTAGGTTTTCTCATTGACAAATAAAAAAAAAAAAATTAGATTACTTTTTTTTTTTTTTTGCACTTCCATTCTTAAATTCTGGGTTTTTGAAATAAAAGAAAGTAAAGAAAATAACATCATTTTACTTTCTCTACTGTTCCTAAGTAATCTAGAAAGTGGTTAAATTAGATTTTTTTTCTTTAAAACAATTGCACTCTTTAATAACATCTGGTTAATGTTATAGCTCAATTAAATGTTTTTATAGGTCTTTAGATATTTTGAAATAATTGTTAGTGTTAGAGAAAGTCAATTACTGACTTTCCTATACCTAAGTAATCTAGAAAGTAGTTTAAATTTAAAGTACTTTTTGTATCTATTGGAAAAAAAACCTTATTAATATCTGAACACTTTTTTATCTCAAATTTATAAATTTGGATTTATTTTTTATACAAGAAAACATGTGAAAACATGACTGACCATAACTGTCCCTAAGTAATCTAGAAAGGAGTCAAATTATTTAATTTTTTTTTGCCTTCTAAATGGTGTATTAATATCTGAATACTTAAATGGCTCATAATAATGCACTTTCCAGTATTTTGATATTTGATATGCTTGGTTATACCAAATAAAAATGATGGATGACTTCATTGCCCCTAAGTAATCTAGAAAATAATACAAATTTAAAATTCTATTTGTCTATACAGAGAGTATAAATATCTTCTTTATAGCTTCAAAATTAGCTACTGTAACAATAAAGTTGATAACCAAATATTTCAGCAAATAACATTTATTTGGAGGCCTTTATCAGAACTGTAGGGTAGCTTTATCGTTAAATTTCTTAAGCTTGTATATTTTTCAGGAAAGTAAAAAATCTAAGCAAAACTATAAATTTTTTCTAATATATGAGTATGACATTTACATTTTAATTTTTATTTTATATTCTTCAGTTTTGTTTAAATTGTCATTTGTCTTTAATTTAAATAACTACTTTAGTATTTTGAATATAGGGGAAAGAGCTAAAGAGTGAAATACTAGAAATATTTTTCTTAAAATTTATATTAATTGATAAAAAAAAAGAAAAAAATAGAATTTTGTTAAAAAAAAAAAAAAATACAAACATTTCAAAATATTTTTCTTTTCAGTAAGAGTAAATGACGTCTCTTTTATTTTTATATATAATTTCCTAAGAACTTTTTTCTTTCCAGAGCTTTCTAAAGCTTAAATATTAAACTTTTCGCCCTACAAATTCCAAAAAATTCTTTAAATTTTTATCAGAGAGCGGAAACAAGAGGATTTATGTGAAATTTTTTAAACTTTTTTTCCGCTTTCCAGAGCTTGTAAAGCTCCCAGATGTGGTAAAAAATTTAAAATTTAGCTTACTTACAAAAATGTTCGTCCTATAAATCTTTTTGAAGCCCTTAGGCAATGTAAAAATTAGAATTTGTATAAAATATTTATAAAACTAATAATATTTTATATTTAATTTCCTAAGCGTGTTTTTTCTTTCCAGAGCTTTCTCAAAGATGACATAGAAAATTTTAGTTTGGTATACTCATACAAATATTAATCCCACAAATCCTAACGCAGATAAATTTTGAAATTTATACATAGAGCGGAAATATTTTTTTTTATTTTATTTTTTGTGCAAAATTTTTTTTAAAATTGGTTGCGGTTTTATGAAACGAATTTAGTTTCCGTTAGGAATTTCATTCCTATCAGGGAAAGCATAATTAATTTGCTTAAAAATGTATGGAAAAATAGTATAATTTGGCTAGAGGAGGCCAAGTTTCTAGTAAGTATTAAGCAAAAGTATAAATTTTTTATGCAAGTATTTGGTATCTAAGAAAACATTAGAATATTGATAATTTATAAAAAAAAGTTAGTGGAATATGATTTGATAGCACAATTTCTTGAAAGTCTTATAATCTAGCTTTTTTGGAGTATTTTTTTTTTAAACATAAAATGAATATTTAAGCTTTAATAAAATTTAAACGAATAATGATATTTTATTGAAATTTCAGTACAATATGTATAAACTTGTTCTAAAGTCATATAATAAAAAAAATCCCACTTTTTTACATGAAAATACCCAAAATCCTAAACCGTATAAGACGTGTTAAAAAAAAAATTTACTTTTTTCATTGAAATAGTCACCCTGTCGTTATAAGGAGCCTCCGTCAGAAAATATTTTTTGGGTGTATACCCTATATATAGAGCTAAAAAATTAAAGTAATTTTAAGTCGATTCCTGCTTGCGATTTGAGAACATGAAAAAAAAGAAAAAAAAAAAAAAAATATCCCAAAATTTAAAAAATTTGGATAGGGCTTGTGGGCAGACTTTTGCCCCAAACTTTTACGGATTTACTTTACACGCATTTACATTAAGTCTTCTTTTAAAAATATTAAAAAAATTATAAAACAAATTTTATCAGTGAATAAATATTGCCACTTTTTTGCAAAAAAACCCAAAAAATTTAAAAATTTTTTTAAAGTTCCATCTTTAGATTAATATAATTTATATGATTGATATATTTATATGATTCTCACAGCAATATTATTTAGAATTTTGTAAGGAATTGGAAAATATTTTAGAAAAACTCTAGGGGTAATATTAAGTCCGCCAAGTTTAAAAAACGAGGCCAAAAATGAGGTAAAAATGTATTTCGACCCTAATATCTCTTAAACTACACATGTAAACGTATTTTTGGTAGAAAGTTACAAGGACTGTACTACTATTTCTTTTCTGTCTTATCATAAATTAATTTTTGGAGATTTTGAAAAAAAAATATAAAAAAATTACATACCCGAGATGGGCAACTTTGGAAGGCCACCCACTTCCCCCCTAGAACTGCTAGGGATCAGTACTCCTACAAATCAACTCGAAAACACCTCAGCTCTGACTTGGTTTACATGGTGACCATGAGATACCTCTAACGGTTCTTTAGTTACTGAATTATTTCCAAAAAAAAAGCGTTTTGGAACCACTGTGGTCCGATTGAAGTCCGTTTTGACATGGAATCACTTTTATTCTTTATACAAAAAATAATTTTTGATAAAATAAATTTTTAAAATTTTTCTTTTTAAAATATAACTTTCAAATTTTATTATTTTGAATTTATTTTACTTTTTTCTATTACTTTATCTCTTTGTTTAATTTTAATTAAAGCAATTTAAAATCTAAAACCACAAAAATACCAAAACTGCGAAATAAGAAATAAAAAAAAAAACAAATAATAATAAATAAAAATCAATAAAAACTTGTTTTAGTTTAATTTTGTTTTGGTTTTTGCTTATTAAAACAAATTCTATAAATTATTTTGTAATTTTTATTTTTATTTTTTAGCATATTGTTAAGAAATAAATAAACGAAAAAACGCATTAAAAAAATTAACATACAATTGCCACCTGTTGCAAATTTTTAAATTGTTTTTATTTGATTTTATTTAAAGCAAACAAATATGTGTTAATCAGGGTATAAGACAAACTCCTAAAAAAGTTGTTAGTGGTTTTAATAAAACACAAAAAAATAAATAAATGAAAAAAGTGTTATAATTTATAAAAATGATTTCCTGATTCCAGTTTTTTGTTTAAGTCTAATTTAATTTAAAAGGCAGTTAAATTTGAGGTTAGTGTTAAAGTATAAACAAATAATCATAAATTTTTTGTAATAAAATATTTTAAATTTTTTCAAACAAAATATCTTAAAAATTTTTTAAAATTAAAGGAAATTTTTCTTTATTTTTTACAATATTATTAAATTTTGTTCATAGCCATTAAATTTCTCTTGAAACTAAAAAATTCAAGGATTTTTTTTTGTTACTTTATTTTTTTTTTTTTTTTTAAATTCCCTTCACAAAACTAATTAATTTCTTTAATCTTTAGAAAATATCTCAAAAATTAAAACCTACTTGAAATATAAATATATTCTAGAACATATATAAAAATAGTGTAACTAACATTTGTTTGTTTTAAAGATTAATATTTAATTTCATAGAACACAAAAGCAACAACAAAAAAAGTCCCATAAAAAACAATGACATTAACCGTATGTCACACGCATGTCATTTAATATTTATTTAAATGTAAAATTATAACAAAATTAAAGTCAAAACTACCACCCTCCTGTTATGGTCTTATGGCTCATCTTATATAAGATATGTTGTTAACTTAATAATGATTTTAACCTAATTGACCTTTAGAGTTAGACTAACGGTAAATAACACTATTTAAACAATAAGTTAGAAAACTAAAATAAATTATGTAGGTGTTAGTTAGTGTTAAAGTTAGTCGCGTGCTCTTCTATAATTTATGAGTTTTTATGGTCTTAGGTTGTTTTTAGCGTTCTTCCCTTTTTTTGTAAAACAATAACATATTATTTGGCAAATAAGTAAGTATTATTAGGGGTTAAAATGAATGAATTATAAAATAAGTATTAGGATGTTTTAAAAGTAAAGTAATGATTAGAAAATATTATAAATGTTACACAAATACCCTACACAGAAATGACTTGGTAATAATATATCATTACTATTTAACATACTTTTCAATAAATACTATATACAGCCTACATTACCAATAAGTATATAAATAATGAGTTAATTACATATTAATTTTAAGTTAATATGTAAACATTTATTTACTCACGTGAGTTTAATTACTTGTATATTTAATTGCGATAATTCAATGTGATTAATGTATGAGTAAAAGAGTTTGACTTATCAGATTTATAGCAAAAATCAGGTATATATTTATTGATTAAATATTATATAGACATATAGAATTTAATCAATAATTGATTTATAAACAAAATATTATTTAAAATTGGTTAAAAATTCTGGTTAATTCAAATTATTAAACATACCCAGCAAAAACGTGGTAATGACATGTAGTTACGGATGTAGTTACTTTGTAATGACACAATATACTGTCTGCATTACATAAAAGTTGTTTAGTAACTGATTATTTCTAACCCAAATGTAAATAATTATATATGATCAGATTTTTGAAAATATTAGTTTTTATTTGAACAAGGGATATATAAATTAAAGGCAAAATTTGCGTATGAATTAATTTGTAATCTAAAATAGTTTATTTTTGTTACATTTATTTTAATTACATACTTGGATGTTTGTAAGCTTTTAAATTAAAATTTTTAAAATCTTTTTACAACAACAAAAAAAACTTATTTTATATCCTGACATTTCATTACTTATTTATAGCCAAAAATGTAACTAGTTCCTATTGTTATTACTAATCATGACTTCAGTAATGCTTTAAAATCAATGCGCTATTTAACAGCTTGGAAGTAATTAGTTATTGTAATGACATCTAAGTAATGTATAGGGTAAGTAGTGTTAAAATAATGAGTTATTCAGCTAATGTGTAAGTTTATATTAGCTTCTTAACTCATTACATGGGAACCAAAGTTTTTGTTGGGTATTTAAAGTTTAAAGATAAATTGTTCATTTATTTTCAGACAAAGTATTATATTATATGTTTTATTTGCTGCACACTTTTAGGAGCAAAACTAAAAATTTATAGATAGTTAATAAAATTAAGTTTTAGCTCTTTTGTAACTCTAGATTAGGGATGTCAATGGCTAAAGATATGGTTGTGTTCTTGAGAGTGAAAAAAAATGCACTTAAAGAAAAGATGGATTTAATAAATAAAATACGTCAGTTATACATGGTTCTTTATTGTTATATAAAATTTATTTTTTATGTACTTTCGCTTTCCTTACACTTTAATTTATTTATATTGAAGTAAAAAAATATAATAATCACTTCTCCAACTTTATTTTAAAACATTATTTTCAAAGAAACTGATTACTAAACAATTAACTTCTATAATTTTTTCCAGTGCATTTTGTACTCTTTGCACTCGCAGCAACGATTAAATGAAAGAGTGTAAGAGTACATGTGAACTCAGCCAGCACAATTGTGCAATGACATTGACATTTAGGAAATTCTTGAGTAGCTTCAGTTTCATCACTTTTTATGGATTCAAATAAACTTTCATCGTGGGTATTTGTATTTTTAAACCTGCCCTGCGGGAACTTTGTGGCAATTGCATTAATGGACCGGTTCCTCAGTACAAGTTGAGTACCAATTGGCACCTAACTCGTCACCAAAGTTCCAATTAAGAACCAGTTGACACAAACACACTCACTATTTATAACATGCTTGTTAAGTGTGCAATTAGCAACTCGCGCGCAATAACAATCAGTGGTTGAGTGGTTAGCGTTGAAGATTGCAAAACATAACATACGTTAGATGAACATGGGTTCGATTCGAGGTACCGCCATCGACAAGAAAAAAAATAAACATAATTTAATAAAAATATTAATAAAAAAATTTTTTTAAAAGTAAAGAATTAAAGAATTTTTATCAAATTTATTATATTAATCGACCCTGAACCTGTCCTCTTGGACCAGTCCTGGGACCTATCCTATGACCTGTCCCAAGGGGCTAATTAGCCACCTCCAATGACAACCACATGTAAAAGTGACGGGTTCCTTTCATATAAAGTTCCGAAACTGGGACCGGTCACTGGCCCTGAGAACCTGTCACGTGACTAGTTTTGAACCGGTTCGCTTTACTCTAGGGTGTCTTCAATATTAGTTCATTATATAAGGAAAATGAAAATATAATATTTTTTTCTTAATTACTTATTTGATTAATTTTTTATGGTTTTGGAGGAAAATTTTCAATGTTCTAAAGCAAAATATTTGATTAAGGAGTTACATTCGTAACACATCACAGAGGGAAATTGTTCCTGTCGCAATATTTTTACCATTTTTAAGAATGAAAGTCGTGGAATCAGCGCAAAACTGAAGTAAAAATAAAAATAAATCTTTTGTGGCTTTTAAAAATATATCCTTTTTTATTTTGATTTATAAAAGAAACTGTTGGCTACAGTTTATTTTCTTATTAAAGAACATTTTGTCAATTAAGTAAAAAAGTCAATACGATATCTTGGAATCAAACTTAATCGATTTAAAAAATTCAAAAGTGTAAAAGTATATTGATTTTTGTGTATATTTTTTATAAAAAAGAACTTCATACATATTAATATAAAGTTAATTAGCTTTTCCCGGTGCGCTTTGCTACCCCTTTTAAAACGATAACTAATATTTACTTTATATGAGGGCTACTACTTTCCTAGACCTTTCCGACCTATTAAAAATTTTATATCAAAATTATTTCTACAACCTTTTAAGACTTTCACTAAATTACTCCTTGAGTAATTTATTTTTATTTCTGCTGTTTAAATTAAAAAAAATCTGTTCAGCCGTTTGATTGTTCTAAAAAAGTGGGCGTAAAATGTGAGTATGTGATCCGATTAAGATCCAATGTAGCTCATAACATTCTCGAGTGTGGCAAATTTCATAAATAGCTTCATTAACAACGTGAAAAATTTTAAAAATTGTGTTTTTAAAGTACGAATAAAAAGTGATAGTGATATCCAATCGAGATCTAATATAAGCTAAAACCTCCTACGACGTTGAAACTAAGTGTGTGTCAAATTTCGGTTCTGTCGTTTAGATATGACTGCTACACAAACAAATAAACTTTTGTCCCATTTTTATAATGTAGTACCTTTTCCAGGTTCACTTTGCTGCCCCTTCCAATGCGATAATTAATATTTGCTTTATATGGGGGCTACTACTTTTCCTGGAGCTATCCGCCCTACTCGAAACTTGATATGAAAGTTGTTTCTACAACTTTCAGACATTCACTGAATTACTCCTTTAGATATACAAAAATTAATATTTGCTTTGTATTGGGGCTAACCCTTCCCAGAGCCCTATCCATCCTATCAAAGCAATAAGATCTCTCACTATAATAGTTCATTAGATATGCCTTTAAGAATATTTTCTTTGTATGGGGATAGCATTTTTCCTGGTCCTACCGTCCCTTTTTCATTCTCAATTATGGAGTTTCTGAAGTAAATTATTTATGTAAAATTCTAAGACTTTTGATGCAATAAAATACGAAATTTCATACTTTTGTTGTATGGGGGACACCATTCCTCTTGGTCCTATCCATCCTATTTCATTTTAAATTATGAATATTGATGAGAAAGTTATTTCTGTAAAATGTTAAGACTTTTGTTGAAATTGTATCCCATATTTAGTATTTTCTTTGTATGCGGGGTACTATTCCCCCTGGTCGTATCCTTTTTAATTTCATCTCAATTATAAAGGATGATAAGGTGATGATTTCCTCATGATTGTAAGACTTTTTCATAAATAGTTATAGAGTTATGTGATAATTAATAGCTAATAATAATTTGTAGGGGAGCACCACTCCTCTTGCTCTTATCGAAAAATAAAATTGGGGTTCACAGAATGATACTGTGAAGATTTCAAAAAATCTGTTTAGGTGCAAACTAATATAGATCATCTTAAGTATATTACAAACTAATTTTAAAAATTATTTATTAAAAAAATAGTAATTAAATAATTTTGTCAACGTTTTTTTTAGAGCATACTTTGGCATATTTTAGTATCAAAAATTTTGTTTGCATATTTCAAAAAGCATATGTCAGATAAAGATTGGCTTGTACTTTACTTAATTTAAAATACATATTTTTAAAACTTTTTATGTATATTTTTATTTTTTTTTATTTTGCATATAAAAGCTTATTTTGACTATTTTAAAGTATATTTTTGCATATTTTAGTCTTAAACACATATTTTTAAAAAAGCATATTTCAGAACAATATTCGGTGGCAATTTTCCTTAATTTAAAATATATTTGATAATTTTTTTACATAATTATTTTGCATATAAAAGCTTATTTTTTGCATTTTTTATCTTTAGAGCATTTAACCGATCATAATGACATAATAGACCTTTTTAAATGTATCTGCTCAATATTTTCATCTTCTATATTAATAGAAATTTTATAATTTCCTTATGAAAACGTTCGAGTTTGAAATGTTTACACAGAGCTAAAGTATATTTTAATTTAATCAATATTCCTTACTGAAATTACTTTTTATGTTACCTACAATATTTCACAAGTTTTATAATCAACTAATGCTACTAATAATTTTATCTATAGAGTGCATGTCATAAAAAAAACTCTTATAACGCCGTCCACGCATACGGTTATTAACAGTGTTTAAACAGCATATAAAAATTCATTACACAAAAATTCCTTATTTTTAAGGTGTAGTAAAGCAACTAAAAAAATAAAAAAAAAACAAAATTAGACAGGACTTCAAAACTGACAGTGAAATATACAAATACAATTAAGGGTCATACGTTAAGGATTTCTGTTAACAATGTTTATATAGTAAAAGTAACAATAAAGAGTCCTTAAAAAAACACACACTCACAAATATGATTATAAATGAAGAAAAAAGAAAGGTGCTAAATGTAAAACATTTATGGTCATCTAACTAAACTAAACACAAAGTGATGTCAGTAGTCCTAGAATATCGTTAAACAGCCCTTTATATAAAATGATAATGTTTATGTGTAGGTGGTGTTTTTTATAGAAATTTTTTATTTTTAGTAAGGGGTCAAAAATAGGTTTTAATTTAGAACAAAGAAAGATGATTTTAATGAACGTGAGTATGTTTGTGTGTGTGTTATGATTATTTGGCTTTGTTTTTGTTAAGGGGGGAAATTAAGTATTAAGAACTAAATATTTACTTTAATGTACGTGTAAAATGCGTGTGTGTAAAGGTAAGAGGTGATGAGTTCGTTTTTTTTTTTTTAAGTGATGTCTGTATATTTTGGTTATTTTTTTTTATAATTAAATGACTGGCTCGTGCGGTTAACATTTGCTGGGTAATCTTTTTCTGTTTTTTTTTGGTCTTCTTTGTTACTTTTTTTTTAACTTTGGTTAGACATGCAATTTTGTTTGTGAAATATAGTTTTTTTTTTATATTTTTGGTTTAAAAGTAACCATATGTTTTAAAATGTTTGTTTAAAGGGATGTTGTAGTTTGGTATTTTTTTTTTTGAGTTTATGATTTTTTGTTAATGAAATAGTTTTGTTGTTGTTGTTTTTTTGTTAAGAAGAGGAGTAACTTTTTTATATGAGGTGATAAAGTAGAGTGATTTAAATTAAAATTAAAATTTTAAAATAATACAGCTGTTGGATTTTTTTTCTTATATGAGCTACATGTTTCAAACATCTGCTTAATAAATCAATTAGGAGATGATTAAATATTTAATTATAGGTTAATAAATTGACTGTTTTATGTTATGACTTTTAATTAAATCAAAATTAAATATTGTTTTCTAAAACAAAGATGAATCAAAATATGTCTGTTCTTTTCGTCTAGAACAAAAGTTATCCTAAGTGTAAAATCATTTAATAGAGAAATGTAAAGGTATGTTCAGACTAGCCACATATTTGATCAAAGTGACGTAACTATTATATAAAGCATTTCTAACTTCTTCATTTTAATTGGAAAATATTTATACCCAACATCACCACAGAGAAAAAATTTTCGTACCCCCACCTTAAAGTATACTGTTCGACTCAAAATCATTTTCTGAATCGATTTAACGATGTCCGTCCGTCCATGTAAAGCTTGTGCGCATAGTACAGGTCGAAATTTTGAAGATAATTTGATGAAATTTGGCTATGAAATGAAATTTTCCACGAATAAGTTTTATATAAGCACAAATCCGTTTGCAGAATTTCGTGAAGATCGGTCCATAACTGGCCATAGCTCCCATATAAACTCCTTTCCCGAAAATCACTTTAACGTGCATAAATCCCATACAAATGCTAGTATTATGTAATATTTAACACAAGTAAGTTGCATATAAGTAAAAACAAAATTATGTGGATCGAAATGGTGTAGGGTATCATATTTTCGGGCTTGACCGATTATATCTTCTTCTCTCGTTTTTATTTATCATTAATCACATTTTACCGAATCTTGTTTGACGCTGTTTGCTTTTATAAAAATTTACAAGATCAAACAACGCCACATTGGTCCCAAATCGATTTTTTTTAAATAATTCTCTAACTTGTGAACCGTTGGAGATATCGGTCAGAGCTGAGGTATTTTTGAGTTGATTTGGAGGAATACATGTTCCTAGCGGGTCAAAAATTTATTTATGTCGGAAATTAAAATCAAATTTCTTACAAAAATACTCAAGATTTTTCGTAGCTTCCGGGTAAAAATTTGTACGATGCTAATGTTCGAGGAAATGTTGTAGATACGTTTAGGACCCAAAAGCAGACAAGATTTCCTAAAAAATTTCTGGTGTTGCAAGCTTTATGCAGTTGCGGCAAAATAAGCATGTAATTTGTTACAGTAAGCTCTATAAATATCGAAATGTACATCAAAAAATTTTTGCAAAAAAAGCTTATTTTTTTTTTCATAAGAGAGCACAATTTGTTCACATAGTTTTGGCCCGATTTGGCATCATGCCACAACGAGTAGTACCAAAGCAATAACATAGTTTATGTACCAAGAGAGGTCATTCCTCCAATTTTTCCGTAGCTAAGACCAATGGAGAGATATTGGGCTTTTGTTAAAAGAGAATTGAAGAGCACAAAAAAGGAGATGGGTAGACTGTTCCAAAAAAATTACTGAAACAACTATCAAATCTCTAATGGAAGGGTTAAAAAAAAGGTCTACGTGTTCATAAGCAGTGGACAGAAGTATAAACAATTATGTTTTTCTGTGATCTGTAGTATAGCTATTGAATAAAAGGACAATCAAAACTCTAAGATCAATTGTTTCCAAATTATTGAATTTAATATATGTTAAGATTTTTTTCGATAGCACTTCTTACATCACATTAGTATCTTATCGAAAAATGACAAATATAAGTTTGGTATTTTTTGGAAATACTAACGTTTAAGGAGTTAAAATTGTACCTATTTTTGGTACCTTTTTCACAAAATGTTTTCTCTCTATTTATTAAGACATTCATACAAATATTTTATTATGGAATTGCACTACAATTTGAAAATTTATTGTAATTTTAGTTACATCCGTGGGAAAAAAGAACCAAAAAAATTTAAAAGCTAAAAATTTCATTTTATTCAAAATCATTCAGAAAATTTTAGGAATAATTTAGTCATGTACTCGTACTCGAGTACCAATACGTACATGAGACTAAATTTGAACAAATAGTTTGGTACTTTTTTAAAACATAATTTTTGTTAAGTAATTAAAGGCAGATTCTTAAATTTTGAGTCATATCTGTGGCATGAAAATTAAGTCGCATTAGGCACTTTAAAAAAATATTAGTTTAATGGATCTGTTCTGTAGCAGAAAATGGGACTTGGTACCTTTTGCTTATAATGGTACTTTTTGAATTTTCTATAATATTGAAATTATAAGAATTTATTTGAAGTTTGTATTTTATTTAATATAAAACGTAAAAGCATGAAATTAAACATAAAAAGTCCTGAGTGAATAAAATCCTATATGTAGGAATTTGTTGTTACTTTTTCCTTTTTCTAAACAATTATATTGAACAATTATATTGAACGTAGAAAAAAGAAATAAATAATATATGGTTTTAAGTGAATGATAATACATAAATGGTTATTTTGCAGTACTTTTTTGTTCTTCAAATGGTACTTTTTACATTTTTGGGGGATCGACTTTTTCGGACTTCTTATAATACTTTTCGAACTTTTTTTTTTATAATACTGAACATGAATTTTTAGATACGTGGTCCTATATAAGAGACAATCTATAAGAAGAGACATTGAGGTATTTTTTCTTTTGGTACTTTTTGAAAATTTTGAGATAAATTAAATAGAAACATGAAATTAAAGAATTATGGTCCTATGTCAGTGAAAATCCACAAGTGGGTGCTTTTAATTCTTCAAATCAGTATTGCCAGTGGATATTTTAAAAAATACCTACGGCTGATGAAAGAAATCCCATTTTTCCTTACGCTCCCCAAAAATTTTCCCTACAAAAAATCCCTACACATTGTAAATGTCAAAGTTAATAAAAATTTGCCTAAAAATTAACATTATAGATTATATTCAAAATAAATTCTTCAAAAATATTTACATTTCACTGTTTCCGATTTCTCTATATTCTGAGTTTAAGAAATTTAGCTCTTTTAGATTTGTTTCTAATTTTATCGTATAAAAATGTTAATTATCAACCTTCAAAAATTAAAAATATAAGAAAACTATAATTAATTTTGTCTACTGATGTATTTGTATTTTAATTCTTTGCGTTCTTACCAGTTCATTGATAATAAAATACCTGACGAACGAGCCAAACACTTAAGAATTTTCCTAACGCTTTTCCTATTAGATAGATTGAAACATAATGTTTGGATTGTTTATTAAATTTCTTGTTTAAAATTTTTTTTCTATAGAATCTTCATTATAGAGAATACAAATTTTACATTTTAAATTTTATATTGTATATTGATAAATATAATATTAAAAATAAAGAATTCAGATGTTTATTTAAAGAAAGTGGACTTTCAGAAAAAGTACCTACATTTTTAGGAAAACAAAAAATCTCTCCGATTTTCCTTAAGGTGCTCATTTAGCGTAAAATATACTTACATGTAGAAATTTTTCCTACTTCTGACAACACTGCTTCAAATACAACTTTTTAAATTTGTTTGTAATAATTAACCTAGAAACATAGAGGCATGAAATTTGTATCATTAGACTAATCATAACCAATTTCAATAGGCTTCGTCCTTGGATTATAAGACATCTGCATGCAAAATTTCATTCATTTATGTTAAAAATTGCGACATGTAGTTTGATTACAAGGTTTACATGGACGTTCAGACGGACGGATAGACATCGTTAAATTGACTCAGAAAGTGATTCTAAGCCGATTGGTATAAATTAAGTTGGGTCTTAGACAAATACGAAGAGCTTTTAAAAGTATAAACAGTTTTTAAAAATTTAAATACATATTTTTTTTTAATTTCCTCAATATAGTTTTACCTTATAGATGCCTTTGAAATCATACCTCCAATATTTTGCTTTAGTCATATTTACAGAATATGTCCTGTATTAAATTTTAAATCATCTAGTAAAAGAATAATACACTAAAAAATGCAAAAATTTACGTTACCATCCAAAAAGTTTTAAAAAATCTTTTTTAGCTAAAAATCGAATAAAATTCCTGATATTCTTCGTAAAAACTTTCTACTAAGAATATCTGGATTTTTTTCTACTCTTTCTAGTAATTTTCAATAATAATACTATTTCATTTTTATTATTTACAATTAGAATTTTGCTCTATATTTTATTTAAATTACATAACCAAATTTATAATCTTTTTTCTAATTTAAAACACCTACATTTATTCTTCATCAAAAGGCCTTAATAAGCCCCCTACCAATCAATAAATCTTAAGATCAAACAAATCACAAAATCATGTCATATTGTAAACTTATTGCCAAAGAATAATTTTGCATAATCATCATTAAAAAAAGGCAAAGGAAATAAACTTCAAAGTGTACAAATAAACAAGACAAATCAATGAACATCTGTTCAATTACTTTGATTTTTTGCATATTTTTCTTTTGCTAAAATTATAAACTTCCTAGTAAAACAAATCATGCAAATTTTCTTTTTATTTTCTTGATTTTTATGTTGCTGCTATAGCAGCAGATGCTCACAGTGGTGCTGCTAATGTTATTAAGGCTAAAAGGAAGGAAATCATAGTGCGTAGACCAATTGGAGCCTACGTATAAATATGATGAAAAAAAAAAAAATAATATATATATGAGAAAAAAAGCTTTAATGACTTTAATGACAACAGTTTAGTATGGGCGATAATAAAAACCAAATAAAAATAAAAAAAAAAGAAAAACTGACAAAACAATTGCCTCTAAAACTTTAAGAAGTTTTAAATTTGTAGAAGACTTGCATTAAGTTAAAAGTTTTTTGAGGTTAGAATAAAATTTGTTAGAAGATAAAGGAAAACAAGAAAATGAGTCATGATGTTAAAATAATAGGTTTCGAATATTTGCAGACAAACTGTGTATAAATAAAATTGTCTAAAGTTAAAGAATATTATAGGAATAAATTTTAACATAACAAAGTTGGTCTATTTTTTTATGGGTTTTTTATGATGAATAATAATTTTGACATGAATATAAAATAAAATCAGATTACTTGTTGTGTTAAATATAAATGATTTTAGGTAAAAATAATTTATATTTTTAAAATAATTTTACCGTTATATTAAGTAAAAAACAAAAGATATTAGTCAGGGTTCACAAATAATTTTTCTTGTCGCAATTCTGACTTTGTTTTTCTGCCACGCAAAGAAAAATATATGGTGAATAGCAACCATAATCGAATACTGTCATATTATGGCTGGAGTTTAAGGTTGTCTGTAATTTATATTATGGTTGGATGAGCACCATAATATGTTTAAATAACAATAAAAATATTGCTGAACTGCAACCATATTTTTGTTGTATATGTACTTGATTCATAATATTGTTAAATCACAATAAAATTATGGTTGAGCTGCAATTATATTTTTGTTGTATACTTGATTCATGTATATCACAATAATATACAAATATTGCTGAGCTGCAACCATATTTTTATTGTATATGTGCCTGATTCATGTATACAGCAATAATATGGTTGAATAACAATAAAAATATTCCTAAGCTGCAACCATATCTTATGGTTGGTTACGAAACAAAGAAATTTTCTTTGGTAAAATTATGAATAGTTTCGTCAACGGAGAATGATAAATCCTTGAATACTCGCACAAGGTGACTCCAAAATAATGTTTTATTTGTATTGGAATCTAAAGTCTACAAATTGATTGGGTTAAATCACCGAAAGACTCTGATATTGTTGATGTTGTAGTACTCTGCGTGGAATCTAAAATTTAATAAGAGAACAAAAATATTTGT
Source organism: Protophormia terraenovae (assembly GCA_951394005.1). Classification (NCBI taxonomy): domain Eukaryota; kingdom Metazoa; phylum Arthropoda; class Insecta; order Diptera; family Calliphoridae; genus Protophormia; species Protophormia terraenovae. Next base: position 122,178,228 of record OX596075.1, on the reverse strand, counting down.
AATGTTGGCATAACTACTTTATATAAAAAATTGTGTTTTACTTTACTTACTTGATTACTTTATGTTCAATACAAAATCTTGGACGGCTATGAATAGTGCAACATAAATTCCACTTATTTAAATATTTTTGTTGTAAATTTTGCCAATAATTTTCTTTATGTTTAGCACTCCGAAGATTCCCTATTGTGTAGTTTTCTTTGCATAGATGTTTTCACAATCTAACAGAATAAAATTTTTAGCTATTAAGAATATTTCTTTTTTTTCACATAGAATTTTAACAACAATAACGTGTCTCTAATTTAAATATATTACTTAACATGTAGTGCCAACAATATAATTGTGAATTGAGAACAAAAGTATAATTGCTACAACAAAATTGTTTTTAAAATAAAATATTTTCAACAATAACGATGTTTGCGATGAAAATACAATATTACGATGAAAATAAAATTGTTGGGGCAACCATATTGCGAAATGTATTTTCTCTGCGTGTATGCTACAAACTCAGAATTGCTGCAAGAAAAATTGTTGTGTATAATCCCCGACTTAGTCGAATTGAAATTCGATATTTATTAAAACTTTTCGAAATTTAAATATCTAAGAAAATAATTCTGATTGTTTTGAATAGGAATGAGGGCTTTCTCAAAGTATTAAATTATATAAATCAACTTATAATTAGTTTTTAAATATTTGTTGTTCCTAAAACTGTGACTTCTTCGTTCTGTTTTTTTGTGAAATCGATTCTTAATTATAGTTAAAGCGATGTAGTCACTTAAAGTATTTCTATATTTCATACCCACCACATATTTAAACCCAAATTGGCTTCAAAGAAAAAAATCACCAATCACCAAATATATTAGTAAATAATTAATTCAATTAAAAACTTGTTTATATTTACACCTCTCACAAAAATGATAATATTAATGATTGAAAATTTTAAAAAATTAAAAACAATTAAAAAATTGATTAAATCAATCAAGTAGGTGATTGAATGAATTAGAAATTTTAATTTGAAATAATTTAAATTAAAACATTTCTGTGGCACGGGATTTTTCAGTCACTTCGGATACAAGTTATTAATAAGTACTAAACCTCTTATCCACCTTTTTGAGTTGACTCAAATTCTCGTGAAAAGTTACGATTTTTAAAATTTTGGAGTTTGCAGCATATCTCAAAAACAACTTGTCTGATTTTATTTAAAAAAAAAAAAAAAAAATTCTAATTAAAATTGACTTTAAGTAATTTTTACATTACTTTTTAATAGAGACAGCAGTTATGGATTTATTAAGCCTATTTTCTAAAAAAAAAATTAAAGGTTTTTTTTTTAAAAAAAAATCATAAAATCATAAAAACTCGAAAATGTCAAAAATTCCAATTTTAATTCTTTAATCGTAAAGATAAATTTGTTTCAAATAAAACAAGACATAAATGTTGATTTTCTGCACAAATTACTCTGCCAGCAATTAGGTGATAGTTTTATCCACTAGTAAGGTACGGTCACATTAGGCAAATGTTTGTTTCAAATTAGTTTGCCCGAACATAAACAAAATTTTTCCAAAGCAATATGAAATTTATTTTATGGTCACATTACTCACATTTATTTTCCGATTTTTGTTTGTTCAAACATACAATAAATATAGTCAAATAGGCAAATAGGAAATCATGTTTTCTCATCGGTCACATTTGAAAAATTATTTGTCTTCAAAAATTATTTCATCAAACTGTCTAAAACAATAAAATTATTTTTATTGAAAATATAATATAGAACATGAACATTTTTTGATTGCTCTTTGGAAAAGGAAGAAGAAAAGGTAAGAAAAGGAAGAAGAAAAGGTAAGACATAGCCATCAGCAGAGATTGTTCTCCAGCATGTGTGTTGCCCCCAATACCACCAGCGTCAAGAACGTAAAGATCCCCTGCTGCCGCTCATTTTCAGTACTGAGCCTCACCAAGAGGGCTTAATATTTTCCGTATTTTTCTATTCTTCAAAACCTTTTTGGGAAGGTCAACCAGCAACTTCTTCCGTCACCCTCAACCGACGTGGTGGCCTTCTTCCTAGGGTGCTCCGTTCTACGCGTCTTTTCGGCAGCTTTGCCACAGGAAGCAGCAGCACCCTTCGTCTCACATGCATCACTAATAGCCTTAGCAGCGACCTCACCACCACTCTCCATCAACATAAACGATCCCGGCTTGAACCGTTTGTCATAAGTCCACCTCCAAACTGAACGAATTTAGTTCACACTATCGCAAAATAGCCGGCACTGACAACATAACGTCGTCATACTGCAAAAGGTAACATATAATAACGTTTTTGCTACACGGGTTATTCGCAGTTAAAGGATCCAAAAATCAATTTTTTGAATATATCTCGCTTATTATGCATCATAAAATGCATAAAATGATTTTTGGCACCCTTAAATTCAGTAGTAAATATGACTCGATAAAACTATTATTTGATGTTGTTTTCTCTTACAAAACTTTTTTAAGTTCAAATAATTATTTGCCCAAAAAATGGGAAAATATTTTCCATTATGTGGTCACATTGTGTTCATATTATGAACATTTTTGTTTGCTATCAAATAATTTTGTTTGCCCAAAACCAGCTGATTTATTGTTTGCCACACAAAAATATTTTATGGTCACATTACGGCAAAGAAATATTTGTGAGTTTCAGTCAAATGTTTCCCTAATGTGACCGTACCTTTAGAAAAATTACTCTTCTTTGTATTTTTAAGATGATTGTAAACAATTTTACAACAACAAATAACATTAATTTCGATTTTTGATATAGCGATATATAGCGTTTTACCTTTAAAGACAATAAAATAATAGATTTTTGAAATTTAAGTTAAAAATTTGATATAAAAACAAATAAAAAGTTTAAGAAAGTTTCGTCAAATTAAAATAAATTTAAATAAAAATAAAGTGAATAAAACATTAAAAAAAAAAAAATTAAATGAAGCTAGATTTTCATACCTAAATGACCCACTTCGATACCCAAAAAATACACTAAACAGTGTCATTAAAACTGTTGCCTCATTTTTTCCAGAACGATGACTCTTCTTAGATAGAAAAATTATATATATTTATTTACTATTTAGTCAAAATTTGGACAGAAATATTTATAGAACTTACTTTGAATTTCGACAAAAAATGTGGCTACATTTAATCATCCAAATGTCTCTAATTCGACACTAAATTAATGCACTTAACAGTGTCATTAAAAAAGTATTAGAACTGCTGCATACTTCTTCCCTCACGATGACTCTTCTTGGATAAGGAAATGATATCATATTCGACTGTTATTAACAACTTGAGGCTACACTTTAGTTAAAATTTGGATAGAAAATGTTACATGGAAATGTTAAAAAAATGTATATGATTTTCTTGGTTTTATATTTAGCTTTTTTTTTCTTTTATTTCAAATAAGATTTTTATAAGCGACAATATAAACTAAAAAACAGCTTGTTTTTGTTTCTAAAAAATAATAAATTACCCCAAAATGCGAAATCCTTTTTCCTATTTTTGGCTAAAAATCAACAGATTTTTTAATGAAAACTTTCACCTAAAAATTAATTTTTCCGATTTTATTTTTAGAGAATAAAAAAGAAAAGAAAAATTTTCTATTAAAAATCAACATCACATCGTTTTTAAAGCAAAACAATTTTCGCTCAAACAAAAGACTTAGGTAACAAACTTTTGTTTACTGGGAGATTTTTAAACCTTGCACCACCAAAGGGAATTGAGGTATTACGCGTTTATCCAAATATTTGTGTTGTATAGAAAAAAATCGGATCCCCACTTTAAAAATACCATTCAATTCTTAATCACTTTCTGAGTCGATTAAATGATATCCGTCCGTCCGTCAGACTGGCTTTTTGTCCATAATTTTCCAAAAAAATCTTATTGTAATTTGGCTAAAATAATTATTTTGGTACAAAGACTAGGCTTATTAAAATTGGTCGGTTCATTATTTAACTAAGTCCCTATGTTTTCTTGGATTAAGGATTTAAAGTACATAAATTTACTTAATTATATTTTAATGTCATTTAGCAGAAGGAAGTTTAGATATAGTATAAGTAGTTCCTACTTATAGATAGTTTAAGTGTATATTTCAGTGTCAATTAGACTACATAAGTACGAGGGCGGATCAATATTTCCGTGATTTTTCGAGCTTCCCTCGTAGTTATATGAAATGCAATACTGTTCCCATCAAGTACCACCTGTTGATAGACATTATTTTTTGCAAAAAAAAAAAAAAAAAAAACGTCAATCAAACCAAAGAAAAGCTCGATAAATACTATGGGGACTCTGCGCCATCGATTGCAATGGTAAAAAAGTGTTTTACTGACTTTCGTTGTGATCGCACAAGTACAAATGACGCTGAACGTTCTGGACGGCCAATTGAGGTCAGTACACCCGAAAATGTCGAAAAAATCCACGATATGGTGTTGGCCGCCCGAAGAGTAAAAGTGCGTGAGATTGTTGATGCCATAGGCATTTCATATGGCAGTGTGGTTTCGATTTTAAATGATCAGCTGGGTTTAAGTAAGTTGTTTGCAAGATGGGTGCCGCGTTTGCTCTCAATTGACCATAAACGTAAACGTGTGGCAACTTCAAAGTATTGTTTGGAGTTGTTTAACCGCAATCTGAATGAGTTTTTTTTGGCGTTTTGTAACTGTGGATGAAACATGGATCCATTACTCTAATCCGGAGACCAAGCAACAGTCTAAACAATGAGTTTGTCTGGGTGAAACCCATTTGTCGGCCAATAAGGTGATGGCAATAGTTTTTTGGGATGCACGCGGCATAATCCACATCGATATTAGACCGATTTAATGAGGATTTAAAAAGAAAATGACCTCATATGGCCAAGAAAAAAGTTCTTTTTCATCAAGATAATGCACGGGTGCACACGTGTGCAAAACTCTATGAATTGGGCTACGAATTGGTACCTCATCCGCCATATTCTCTGGATTTAGCCCCTAGTGACTACTTCCTATTTCCAAACCTAAAGAAATGGCTCGGTGGAAAGAGATTCAGCTCCAACGATGAAATAATTGACCAAACAAATGCCTATTTTAAGGACCTCGAAAAATCCTATTTTTTGGAAGGGATACAAAAACTGGAGAAACGTCGGACTAAGTGTATTGAGTTAAAAGGGGATTTGCAAAAAACACTGTGTTTCATTCAAAAAGTCAAGGGCTTATCCGCCCTCGTACTAAAAAATTTTTTTGTGGTAAATTGTATAATATTTTCACTTTTTTTAATACTCTTGTTTAAAAACTATCCCAGTGTCAGACTTGGTTTCATAAACTATTTTAAGGTGGTTATTTTATTTTTTAGCAGAGATTACTAAAATTTTTGGTTTTACATAAAATTTTAATAATGTAAGAAATAGTTTTGTTTATTTCCCATAAAATATCATTTGGAAATTAAAAATATTTTAAACTTTTAAACATTCACTTGTAACCATTTGTCCTAACATTAACAAATGGTTATGAAACAGTATTTTTTTGGAAACAATTTTAAATATTGTCTATCTTTATATTGCAAAATAAAACATTTTGTTGAAATTTTTAAAGAAATATTTTCTTTACTAAAATGCCATAACAGAAGACTTAAGCAACAAACATTTCTTTTTCGTGGTGATATTTTAGTTTTAAAAGTTAAAATTTTTAAGGAATTTGTTTTTTCTTGATTATTTGACAAATAATTACTCAAAATCCCAAAGAAAATATTTCTTCAATATTAATGGACTATACAATTTTGACAATTTCCTATATAAATAAAAATCACTTTTATTTTCTATTAAAATATTTCTTCTTTTCTTGTCTTTTGCAAAAGGAAGAAGAAATAAAATCGTGCCTTAAGTAATTTATGTAACTTTTAGTTTTAGTTAGTCTTAGTTTTTTTTATTTTATTCATTATGGCTTTTCTGGCACTCAACTCACTTAATGACATTATCATCAGTCTCACATCATTTACCACCAACCAACCTCATCATCCAACCATTCAAACAGCCTCGTGCACAACAGCAAGAGCAACAGCAGCATATTTGTTTGTTTGTCCACCAAATACTATTAGAAAAAAACTGAAATAAAACACAATTGTAAAAGTCGCAAGAATGTCTAACAGCCATTTACAATTGACTTACTAAGGCAACTGGCTTAACAAAAAAAAAAAAAAAAAAGAAACCCATAGTTTTTTTCACTTCTCCATCATTTTCTTTATTTTTTACTTTTGCTAACTGCCTTAAATGGTAAACTTAAATGACCCTAAACTAATACCTTAGTTAGTTTTAACAATGATGGGGTAAACTTTAAAAAAATAACTAAAAACAAATTCAATTTCGTTTATAGAAAAAATTTAAAGAAAAAAGAGTTTAGACATGCAATTTATACCCACAAAAATGTTTAATAAAAAAAAGCGACACACTAGTAACTTTTTTTTTCTTAATTTTTTTTGTTTGGTTGGTTACTATCAGGGTTCCTGCTGATGCTGTTAAATGTTTGTGTAACATACAAAACAACAACCACAACAAAAAAACACAAATAAACGTGACAATAGTGACCTAAAAGACCTTAATTTTTTTCCTCTTAAAAACAACAAAAAATATATGCTGCATAAATTTATAAAATAATGATACCAAAATGCGTTTAAATGAAAGCAGTTTTCTTTAAACTTTAAGTAGTCCCCTATTTAAAGCTTAAAGCCTTATGATTTTCTTATTTAGCTTCCAAACAAAACCATATTAATTTAATTATTATTGGCTTTAACTACTTTTTATTTCAAATCAATATCTTTAAGGTATTTTGAACAATTTCTTTAACATTGGCAAGCAAACATTAGCAGACAACAAGTGTATTTACTTGTTTTGACTATTTTAGTCATTTTTAAATCGCTTTTTTTTTTTTCTTCTATTTCTGTTTTTCTACAATACATTTCACCTGTTTACATCAATAATCTCTTGTCTTGAAAAGTTTTTTTTTAAAAAATTCTTGATTTTTTTCCTCTCAATCCCAATATGGCTTATAAAAGCTGTTAGTTATTGTACAAAACACCCGTTTTATTAAAAGGAATGTAGTTTATAATAAATTGGTGCATTGGGATTTGAAATACTAAGTATTCGCTTATTTATTGTTTTTTATTTTATTTTTAAAATCAAGAATTTAGCGTTACAGCTTCAATGGTTTTTAAAAAAAGAAAAATAATGTTGCTGGTATTTTTGCTTTATTTTGTATTTTTTCTTCAGTGTCTCTGTTGTGTTATCTGCTGTCCATTTAGTTTAAAATGACATTTATAGATAAAAGAAGGTGTTGGTGTTTAAAGAAAAAGATTATTAAGGATTTTGTAAAAAAATAGTCTTAAAGCATTCACTTTAAAATTCTTGAGATACAGTAGTGCGAAAAAGAATAAAAAGTGCTTAACAGATGTAGAACTTTCTAACAAAAATGTTTAATGTTTTTTCATCAGCATAAAATTTATTATAAAAAGAAGATTTGCTTAAAAATATAAAATTTTCCACGAAAAGCAAATTAAATAAAATTAAAAAAAAGAAAAAATAAATGAAATTTATTGAAAATGTTATAAAAGTTTCTTAAATATTTTTTATAAAGAGAATATTTATCGAAAGCTTTCTTTAAAGTGAATATTTATTGAAAAAATTCTATAGGGAGAATATTTACTGAAAGCTTTTTATAGAGAATATTTATCGAAAGCTTTCCATAGGAAGAATATTTATCTAAAGCTCTCTATAGGAAGAAGATTTATTGAAAGCTATCTGTAAAGAGAAAATTTGTCAACAATTTACTGCAAATATTTTTATAAAGAGAACATTAATGGAAAATTTTTTACGAAGAGAGAATTTATCAAAAATTTTCAATCAAAAGAAAATTTATTATTTTTTACGAAGAGAGAATTTATCAAAAATTTTCAATCAAAAGAAAATTTATCGAAAATATTCCTTAAGGAAAAAATTTATCTAAAATTTTCTATAAAAATAAAATTTATCGAAAAAGCTCCACAAAAGGAAATTTATCGAAAATTTTCTATAAAAACATATTTTAACAAAAATTTCGTATAAAAAGAAAATTTATCGAAGATTTCGTATAAAAGGAAAATTTATTAAAAATTTTATATAAAAAGAAAATTTATCGAAATTTTCGTATAAAAAGAAAATTTATCGACAATTTCCTATAAAAAGAAAATTTATTAAAAATTTGCTATTAAAAGAAAATTTATCAAAAATTTGCTATAAAAAAAATTTACTGAAAATTTATCAAAAATTTTTTATAAAGAAAAATTTAAAAAAAAAAAAAATTCGTGTAAAGAAAATTTATCGAAAATTTTCTATAAAAAGAAAATGTATCGAAAGTTTCTTATAAAAAGAAAATGTATCGGAAGTTTCCTATAAAAAGAAAATTTATCGAATGTTTCGTATAAAAAGAAAATTTATCGAAAATTTCCTATAAAAAGAAAATTTATCGAAAATTTCCTATACAAAGAAAATTTAACGAAAATTTCTTATAAAAAGAAAATTTATCGAAAATTTCCTACAAAAAGAAAATTTATCGAAAATTTCCTATACAAAGAAAATTTAACGAAAATTTCGTAAAAAAGAAAATTTATCGAAAATTTCCTACAAAAAGAAAATTTATCGAAAATTTCCTATACAAAGAAAATTTCCTATACAAAGAAAATTTATCAAAAATTTGCTATAAAAAAAATTTACTGAAAATTTATCAAAAATTTTTTATAAAGATAAATTAAAAAAAAAAAAATTCGTGTAAAGAAAATTTTTCGAAAATTTCCTATAAAAAGAAAATGAATCGAAAGTTTCTTATAAAAAGAAAATGTATCGAATGTTTCGTATAAAAAGAAAATTTATCGAAAATTTCCTATAAAAAGAAAATTTATCGAAAATTTCCTATACAAAGAAAATTTAACGAAAATTTCTTATAACAAGAAAATTTATCGAAAATTTCCTACAAAAAGAAAATTTATCGAAAATTTCCTATAAAACGAAAATTTATCGAAAATTTCCTATACAAAGAAAATTTAACGAAAATTTCTTATAAAAAGAAAATTTATCGAAAATTTCCTACAAAAGAAAATTTATCGAAAATTTCCTATACAAAGAAAATTTCCTATACAAAGAAAATTTAACGAAAATTTCTTATAACAAGAAAATTTATCGAAAATTTCGTAAAAAAGAAAATTTATCGAAAATTTCCTACAAAAAGAAAATTTATCGAAAATTTCCTATACAAAGAAAATTTCCTATACAAAGAAAATTTATCAAAAATTTGCTATAAAGATAAATTAAAAAAAAAAAATTCGTGTAAAGAAAATTTTTTGAAAATTTTCTATAAAAAGAAAATGAATCGAAAATTTCCTATAAAAAGAAAATGTATCGAAAGTTTCTTATAAAAAGAAAATTTATCGAATGTTTCGTATAAAAACAAAATTTATCGAAAATTTTCTATAAAAAGAAAATTTATCGAAAATTTCCTATACAAAGAAAATTTAACGAAAATTTCTTATAACAAGAAAATTTATCGAAAATTTCGTAAAAAAGAAAATTTATCGTAAATTTCCTATAAAAAGAAAATTTATTAAAAATTTGCTATAAAAAAGAAAATTTATCAAAAATTTGCTATAAAAAATAAATTTACTGAAAATTTATTATAAAGATAAATTTTTTATAAAGATAAATTTAAAAAAAAATCGTGTAAAGAAAATTTATCGAAAATTTTCTATAAAAAGAAAATGTATCGAACGTTTCTTATAAAAAGAAAATTTATCGAGTTTTATATAAAAAGAAAATTTATCGAAAATTTCCTATAATAAAATTTATCGAAAATTTCCTATAAAAAGAAAATTTATCGAAAATTTCATATAATAAAATTTATTGAAAGTTTCCTGTATAAAGAAAATTTAACGAAAGTTTCCTATAAAAATAAAATAAAATGTATCAAAAATTTTGTAAAAAAGAAAATTTATCGAAATTTTCTTTCAAAAGAATATTTATCGAAAATTTTTTGTAAAGAAAAAATTTATAGCAAATTTCGTGTAAGAAGAAACTTCATCCAAAATTTCGAAAAATGATCGAAAAAGTTATCGAAATCTCGTATAAAAAAAAAAAAATAAAATTTATCGAAAATTTATTGAAAATTTTCTATAAAAGAAAATTTATTTAAATTTTCCATTAAAAATTGCAATTTTTTTTAACCAAAATTTATTGCTAATTTTTTGAATTTTTTTCAAAAGAAAATTTTATGTTAAAATATTATTACAGAATATATATGTATAGCATATTTTTTACTACGCAATTTCTTACACCAAATTAATTGCCAACATAAATATTAAACTAACATTAGAAACCAGGATCCTGGTTTAGCAAACTCATATACATACATTTATTGTAACCCAATACTCTACGAACTAAAAGTAAAAAAATATAAAAAAACAACAAGAACTTAATTGAAATTATCATTGCATAAACATTGTAAAATAAACATAAATAACAATTTATTTAAATACTTAAACAATTAAATTTTATTTTAGCTTATAAATCACCCACAACAACAACAACAAAATGGTCAACAAACCTTTTCGATAAAATAAATGAATTCTTATACAAGAGAAAAGAGGGAGTCCAAGAAAAAAAAAATGATAAATAAATAAAAAATAATTTATAAATTGTTAATAATACAAAAAAAGAAGAATATTTAACATCGATCATCATATAAATAATAAAATAAAAGTCCCATATAAGAGTAAAAAAAATACAAAAAATCAAACTGAGTTTAATAACAATAAAAAAGAAAACAACTTTTTAATAAATTTTATTAATAACATGTACAGCAAATGCTTTGAATATCAATCATAAATGAAAAGAAGATAAAAAAAAAAAGAAAAAGCATTTACTCTACGAAAACAAATTTTAAATGAAATTACTGCGTTAAAGTTAATGTTAAAGACATAAAAATATTGTCAAACAAATTTTTGTTGTATATTCCTAAGTTCTTTTTTTTTTTTTTGTTTTTTCTGTTCAAAGTATTAAAAAGAACCTAATAACTGCAAAACGATTTATTTATTTATTTTTTTTGTGACCGTTTGTTCATTATGTTAAACGAGTGTTTTTGTTGTAGTAAGAATATTTGAAAATAATTTTTTTCAAAATACCCAAACGTACGCTTGCGTATGTTGTTTTGATTTTGTAGTAACAACAAACACATGTATAAATAAAGTTGGTTGAGAAAAGCAAAAAAAGAAAAATATATTAAAATTCATACTTTGTATAAACAAATGTACAACGTCATTTATTTTAACGCGAAATACCGTTCTTTTATGGTTAAAAAAAAAAATAGGGAATATGTTTAAAAATAATAAATGTGTATAAACAAATACGAAATAAAAAAAGCTACCAAGAACTTAGAAGAAATTACGAAAAAAGCCATGAATTACCAAAGTTTAAAAGTAATATTTCAATAGTACACTAAAAACTTGGTTAACAGGTTAAGGATAATGATTAGAAAATACTTTTGTTTTTAACATATAACTATGTTTAATAATAAAAAAACTCCTTCGAATTATCTTTCACACTAAATTATCAATATGAATGGAAAAGTTTATTTCTTAAGTCTTTTGTTTATATGAACTGAGAAATCTTAAAAAAAAAAAAAAAAAATAAATAAAAAGCTACTAAGATTTTGAATTTAGTTTTTGTTTTTATTTGTTATAAAAAAATATGTTTAAATTTTCTTTAGGTTAGATTAGGTTAAATTGGCAGCTGCCTAAATCGTATCTCACTTGGGTCCAAAATAGGTCCCGTTGTGTTACCGTTCGTTCATTTCGAGCCATAGTCCTAAGTTTCGTGGCTATTATAAATAAGCCATCCTGTAGATTTTATAAAGAAGTGAATTCTATTTAGATCTCTATCCGCTAGACAAGTTTTGTCGTTTAAACTTCGATGACCAAATAGATCATATCGTAAGTCCTCGAATGCAGAGCAATGGCAAAGAAAATGTTCAGTGGATTCCTCTTCTTCCTTGTCATTGCAACTTCTACAAAAATCATTGTAAAATAGCAATAGCCTTTGAGCATGCCTTCCAATGACCCAGTGGCCAGTGATCACCCTAATGAGGTTTCTAATGTGGATTCTGCGAAGCTTCAACAATTGTTTCAACCTCTGTCTGTCTGTCCATATTTGGCCAGGTTTTCCTGGACTCAATGCAAGTGGGTTCACTCTTCCATCTTGCTATCGCTTTGTTATAGAGATTGTGTGAGATTATCTGCTTACATGTCATAAGAGATACATCAATATCACAGTTTGATTCGATATGATCCAAGGTGGTTTCTGCATTTGCAAGCATATCCGCCTTACAATTACCATCTATGTCCCTATGTCCCTTATGGGACATATAAGAGTAACCGATGAATGTCTCGCGCAATCTCTTCCAGAGACGCCCGTCATTCTTGAACAATTTTCGATATGGTGTACACGTACACTAGGGAATTTGTGGCCGCTTTGCTATCAGTAAGTATATAGATATTCCTGTGTAATATCCCATGATATTGAATCCATTCAGCGGCTAATTTTATGGCCATAATTTTAGCCTGTAATACGCTACTGTAGTATGATAGCTTGAAGGACAGCCTTAAGTTCAGCTGTTCTGAATGGATGTCATAACCGACACTTTCACGTGTTTTTGACCCATCCGTAAAGATAGCAAAGGTGTCATCTGATATTAGGAGACCATTGTCATAGTAAGTTTCATCCGGTATTTCCACTTGAAAACCCGGGTCGAAAGTTGGACCAGGTATGACATAGTCAACTTCCGTATTCCAATTAACTATACCTAGGATTTTGTCATGTCCATAATGATAATTATTCCACGCCTTATTTGCTTTTAATCTCACAGCCGTTTGTGCCGCTATTTGCTTTGCCAGAATGTCAGGTGGTAACCAGTTCAGGATTGTCAGCAGCGCTTTAGTTGGGGTAGTTCTAAGAACGCCAGTAAACATGATCGCCATTGTTCTCATAATACGCACGAACTTATTTTGATGATTTTTTTTCTCCAGAGCCAACCATTTCATTCTACTGAACTTATTTAGGCAACTACTTTATAATTAACCAAAATTACTACAAGACAACTTTTCAATAGTTTATTCATAAAAGGAACAAATAAAATATATCAATTTTTGTATTAAAATCAATTAAATTTTTTCAGACCTTAATTCGAAAACCTTAAAAAAGATTTGAAGCACTTTTGGTGACAAAATAATGTTAATATTTATATTGATATCAAATTTAAACGAACAAAGATATTCAATTGAAGTTTTAACATAATGTAGACAATCTTATCCTAAAATTAAAGGATTAAAGAAACTTCCACTATTTTGTTTCAAGATGCCCAAAATCTCAATTCGGGAAAATATCTTTTAAAAATTGGCTTAATTCATTTAAATCGTTACTGGGTCGTTATAAAAGTCCTCCGCTAGAAAATAATTTTTGTGTGTTTTTCCAACATACACAGAAAAAAGTAAAAATGGACTTCAATTACGAAATTTGTAATATTAATTAATATTTAATTGATTTTGCTCCAATCATCAAAATGATAATATTAATAACTAGAATAATTGATATTATTATTATTACTTCTTTTCCTTAAATAAATGCATTCAACTGGAAATTTTTGAAAATTTACTTAAATTTATTTTATTTCTGTACTTTTATAGACATATATTTAATTTTTCTTTATATTTTATTAACAGCTGTCAATTTATTAAAAAACAAAACTGTAAACCAATTAGAAAATTAATTATATTAATAAATCATATAATTACATTCCAATATAAAGTTAATTAATAATTATATTAAAAAATTATTTGAAATATTTTTTTCTGTGTATGGAGACATTTAGTTAAGAAATTTTTTTGATCCCAGTTTTGCGATTGGAGAATTTTACAGAAAATATAAAAATATTTTAGAAAATTGTCAAATTTTGGTTAGGGTTTGTGAGGAGGCCGTTGCCACTTCGGGTTAACACTAGACGCATTATTGTTAAATATTTTCAATGATTTTAATAGAATATTGAAATCAATGAAAAATTATAAAATATTGCCACCTTTTTGGAAAAAAACCTAAAAATTTTAATTTGTTTTAAGTTTCAATTTCAAACATTTTATTGGATACTAATATTTATATAAATTATGCGACTGTACTATTTAAAATATAAAATGTAAAGAATCTAGTGAATAATTTAAGAAAAATTCAGGAGTCAAAATAAGCCTATCGGGCCAGAAATTAGTGAACATTTTATTTAGACCTAAATATCGTTTAAACAAAAAGCGATAATTAGGAGTATTTTTTGTAGAGATTTACAAGGTCTATCTATGTTTAAAATTTCTTTCCAAAAAAATCATATTTTTTTTTTAAATAAATTACATACCCGATATGACCAACTTAGGTTTATCCACTACCTCTTGATCCGCTAGGGTGCTGTGCTCCTCTAAATCAACTTAGAAGCATCTCAGCTACGGACATTCTTCAGATATCATTAATGGATTATAAGTTATATAATTATTTCCAAACTTTATTATTTTGGAACCACTGTGCGTCAGTTTTATTGTTTTGATTTGGACAACCTCTTTCTAATAATCTAACCCAGATAGATAAAACGAAAATCATCTAAGCCCATTAAAATAGACCTTTAAAGATCAATACGGGTTTAAGGTAAACTATTGATACAAAATTAGTCAATTTAAAATCTGTGAAACTGTGGCAATTATTTACAGGGAAATAACGTTAGAATCAAATTTTGATGCAGTTTTGTAAGGCCGACGACAATGTTTTCAATGGAAATGGAATTTTTTAATTAGGAAATATTGACTTATTTTTTACCCTACATCGGTTACTAAATTTTGGAGAGCCAATCTTAAAAGTCCATTTGGAGTGAAACAAATTTTTTTACACACTAATGTAGGCTGATTGTTTAATTAAAGGTTTTAGAATTGAACCCCACTTCACTAAGTCATTCTAAGAACCCAAACTGAATGTGAGGAAAATTTTAGTTCATTCATTCATTCATTCATTTTCTGCCCTTCATTTAAGAAATCAAGATTACCTCTTGTAATTCCGGGGTTAAAAAACCTCCCTAGTTATCCCTTCTACGTTAAATTAGTCCTAAATGTACTCTAATATCCCAGCCATATTTAGTAACAATTTAAAAGAAAATAAGCAAAATACTAAGTGACAGACCAGCGGACGGACGGACGGCCTGACTGACTATTTGAATGACTCTTTGAATAACTGAGTGAATGAGTGAGTGACTTAGTGAAATGTGTGTGTTCGTTTAACTTTAAAACCATAAAACATAAAACAGTCAACACTAAAAACAAAAAAACATACAAAACATAGTTAATAAATCGTCACTGATTGTCGACGTCGTAATCATTAGCAAAGAGAGAGAGAAAAAAAAAAAAAAAAAAACGCTTAGGTTTTTGTAATTTTATGGAAGTATTTAAAATTCTTGATTGGTTCTATGAACGATTCACGTGTTACGCATGCTTATGAGGTCATTTGCGTGATTTTGCAAAACAAGTGCAAGTTAAAGTTTTTTCTTATTGTTTTTTTTCCATAAAATTTCAATTATGTATTTGAATTTGTATTATTATAAACATTTTTTTATTGATAGCTCTTTTTATTGTTGCTGTTTTTGTATTATTTCTTGTGTAAATTAACCAAGTTTATTAACTTTATTTCGGTTGGTTTGACTTGATTATAAAACCCACCAAAGAAATATATAAACAATTTTTATTTTGGGTGATTGATCATAAATTTATATAAAACAATGAGAAAGGTGTATTTAGTTCGTCAAAAAGTTTGTAATATAGTAACACATTAAAACACTGATTCCATGATACAGAGTTTTTCATTCAATTTGGATACATGGTATTATGGACAATAGTCTCTGGTATCTAATATAGTGTCGACTTATTCTGGCCTATCGACTATTTTCTAAACTATAGTCTGGACTATAGTCTATAGTCTGGACTATAGAGTGTAGCCTGGACTATAGAGTATAGCTTTGACTATAGACTGTAGTCTAAACTATAGACTATGTTCTTAAATATAGACTTGACTACAGACTATAGTCTTGGCTACAGACTACAGATTATAGGACTATAGACTACAGTCTAGACTATAGACAATTATCGGGACTATAGACTATAGTCTGTACTATAGACTATAGTCTGGACTATAAACTATAGTCTGGACTATAGACTATAGTATGGACTATAGACTATAGTATGGACTATAGACTATAGTATTGACTATAAACTGTAGTCTGGACTATAGACTATAGTATGGACTTTAGACTACAGTCTGGACTATAGACTATAGTTCAGACTATAAACTATAGTCTGGAATATAAACTATAGTCTGGACTATAAACTATAGTCTGGACTATAAACTATAGTCTGGACTATAGACTATAGTCTGGACTATAGACTATAGTCTGGACTATAGACTATAGTCTGGACTATAAACTATAGTCTGTACTATAGACTATAGTCTGGACTATGGACTATAGTCTGGACTATAGGCTAATTTGGTAGGAATTTGTTTTTTTTTTTTTAATTCTTAAAACAAATTCAGAAATCATTGCAGGGTATTTTCAAAGTCTTCTTTATTTATTTTCTTTAATTTTATTTTTTTTTTCAAAATTTCCATAATCATTAAATTAAATTCACACAAAACCTAGTGTTTAAAAATAAATATGAATAAATTGATTGTTTTATGTATTTTTTTTATTCATTGTCTTTAACGAAATTTTTATGATTAAATATAGAAAGAAGTGACACAAATTTAACAAAATTATGTTGATAAAAATATAAAAAAACGTCGACAATAATTTCAGTTTTATTAGCAATCTAATAGTCATAAAAATAAATAAAAAACTAGCATAAAAATAAAGCCAATAATTTCTAATAAAAAAGAAGAAAATTTCCTAAAAAAGATTTTATTATCTTGTAGTATTTCTAATGGAATTATTTTTAATATTTATAAATAAAAGTATTAAGTAAAAATTATATTTATACAAAATTAAGTATTTTATAAAACCCTAATAAACTTTGAAATTAACATGTTATTACAAACACTTTATATAAATAAAAAAGCAAATCATCTTAAAATCATAATATTTGTGAAAATCTTAAAATATCTTTGAGCTGTGAAAATTCCAAAGACATGTTTAAATATTTGTAAATTACACCATAAATTATAACAACATAAATGTCATTGCTTTAGAGTCTTTATCATTTAAATGTGTCTGCAGACAGACGGACGGACCGACAGACACTAAAGAGCTTAAACACATTTTGTTTTGTACGCATGCGTACATAAGGTAGACTGATATACGCTTTCAAATACAATTAAAGAATAGTTTTGAAAAAAAAAAAAACAATTTTTTAAACGTATTTACATACAAACATAGTAATTATAATAAAAATCACATAAACATAAGATTTCATATATGTGTGAAAGATAGAATGAATGGATTGATAAGGAAAACTCTAAAGTTCAGAATAAACCCAAGAGGAAATGAGTTAAAGAAAAATTACTTCTTATATTTTCCTCTCGAAATAATTTCCTAGGCAGCTGGAAATTACATACTTTCGCATAAGGTTTAGTAGTTGTATACAATTTTAAATACGATTTTAGTAAATAAGAGTTCTTACAGTCAACGACAAGGAAAGTCTTTGAAGAAATATTAAGAGGGAAAATCATGATCAAAGTAGAGAAGGAAGAATTTTTCACAAAAATTTGCTCAAATATTTGGCAAATGTGAAAGTAAAATTTTTCTTCTAAAAAGTCTTTATTTCTAGTCACCAACTGTATTTTCCTAAAACCTACATAAACTTAATGACTGCACAATAAAACTGGCATCAATGAAATACATACCCACAATATAAGTGTTAAAAATAACACTTTACTTAAAGTTGAGCTTTAAATTTTTATGTTACAAAATAACAACAAAAATTTGTATTAAAGAAATAACATAATTTACATTAAAAAACAGGAATAACTAGAATAATAATAATAAAAACTTTAGCTCATTAAAAAAATTAACTCTACTCTATTCTACTCTATATTAGTAAAATATTTTCTTTATCTCTTGTTCTTCATTTTCTTTTAGTCTCCCGAATTAGACTATCGGCATGAGCTGATGGGTCGTTTGCATAAAATTGAACCAGATGTAGAATTGGAAGTTTTAACAGCAACCAGCTCAGCCAATCTTCATCATCATCATTTGCATCACCATCATCATCATTTGCATCATTTATCGCCGCAACAACATCAACAACAATATCAACAGTATCAACAACTTACCAACAATAGTAGCAGTAATAATAGCAACAACAACAATCAACATTTTTCACATCAACAATTAACCACACAACTTAGTAATAGCAGTAATACCAGCAATAGTAGTAATAGCAATAATAATACCAACAACAACAACAACAACAACAACAACAATAGCAGTAGTAGTAATAGCAACAACAATAGCAGTAGTAATAACAATAATAATAATAGCAGCAGTAGCAGTACAACTAGTAATACAAATAGTACAACAAATACAAATCATTTAAATGATCAATGGCAACATCCCAGTAATCATGATCATACAACAACCCCAACAACAGCCAACAATAATGCAGCAACATCATATACCAACAATAATAATAATTCTTGTGTTGATACAGCACAACCTACTGTTTTGGTGGTGGGTTCAACATCAGCAACAACCACCACCAATTGTATATCACAACAACAACAACAACATACAACACCCACCGATACCAACAGCTGTAATAGTAATAATACAATAGATAATCCTCCTAATCGTTCGCCAATAACACCCGCCATTACCACCACCGACATCATCACCTGCAATACTTCATCATACAATAGCAATAACAACAATTATGATGCCAATGTTACAACAAATTCATATTATACAGCAGTTACAACGACATCAGTAGCAGCAGCGACCAGTGATAAAGAATATTTATTTGGTAAGTTTTAATGGGAATATTCATATTTATTTCCTAATATATTTTTTTTTTTTAATTTTTATTTTTCTTAAAGTGTGTTTGTGTGTGTGTAATTTGAAACGCTATTTTAATGTCGAAACTTTTATCTCTTAAAAATATTCAGCGTAAATTTAACGCTAGATTAACATTTATATTATTGGCATGACAATCATTATTATAGAAATCTCAAAGAAAATTAGACAAAACTATAAAAAGATGCTGTCAATTTATTTTCATATCATATACGTATTTATGTTTAATGTCTGTCATGTTAGTTTTGTGATGTGTATGTGTGTGTGTGTGTGTAAGTGTTGTAAGGCTGAACTAATGGTGTTAACAAATATTAAAATATATTTTTTGGTTGTTTATTTTAAGACTCGTATTTGAATTTAAAATATTTGTTGTTTTATTTATATTTGCTTGTGTTTGTTAGAAGAGTAGCTAGAGAAATTTTTTGTAATGTGATATTGTTGTTTGAAAAAGTAAACGAGCAAATATCTATGTATATGAATGTTTTTTTTCTTATTTTGACATTAAAAACGCAAAACTTAAGACAAAAACGTGTTGGTACAGTTAGTGTTAGTAGTAGAGAAACAATTGAAATGATTTTTTTTTTTGCAAAGCAGGAAATAAAACTTAAGGAAATACTATTGAATATTAGAAATAAAATAAGTTAAGTCAAATAACACTTTTTTTCAGAAAAACATACGCTAATAATATTATCCAGAAAGCGCAAATGCAGAAGCGTTTTAGACTTCTTCTGTGGTAAACAATTGTTGGCAAAGAAATTGTTTTTAGAAGAAAGCTTTTATAAAAAAAAACCATTAAGGTTTATTTATTTAAAAGCTATTGAAAAAAGCTTTTCTTAAAAGAAATTTAATTAAAGAAAGTTTTAGCAAATTATCTTTTCTTAATAAATAAATTTCTTATCGAAAGAACCTTTTAAAAAATTGCTTTTTTTCTGCTAAAAAAAATGCATAAGAAAGCTTTTAGGCTAAAAAAAATTCTAACAAGAAGTTTATTAAAACGAAGGGGTTCCACCAAAGAGCTTTATCAAATAAAAGCTTTTTATTTAACCGATTTGAAAAAAAAAAAAATTCATTGAACGTTGTTTTATTTTAAATCTTTAATTTAAAAGTTTAAATTAAATACTGTTGAACATGTTTTTGAGCCATTTTTTTTTTATTAAAAATTTGCAGTTAAACAAATTGTTCTTAATTGGCATTAAGCTGTGCTTTTGTAATAACAGAATTTTAAAAATAAAACTTCTTAGTAATAAATCTGTTATATCTGGAAGCTGTTTTTATAAAACTTTTTAATAAAAAGACTTTTTGAAAAAAGTTTTCAATATCTTTTCTTTTTCACTATAAAATTTTCTTAAATAAGCTTACTGGTAAAAAAATTTTTTACTCTAAATAAAATGAATTTTTGAATCACTGCCATTAAAGACTAAAAGCTTTATTCTGAAAAGATTTTTCGTATAAAGCTTTTTATTAAACTAATTTCTTTAAAGGCTTTTTAACTAAACTTTTTTTATTTAAAAGCTTTGGCAAAAATTTTTTTAAACTTAAATACTTTTTTTAAAGAGCTTTTTTTTCTTAAGCTTTTGGTAAAAAGACTTAACTCTAAATAAAATACATTTAGAATCACTGCCATTGAAAACTAAAAGCTTTATTTTGAAAAGATTTTTCAATTATAAAGCTTTTAATTAAACTAATTTCCTTAAAAGCTTTTTCACTAAACTTTTTCTACTTAAAAACTTTTTAAACAAAATTTTTTTAATTTTAAATTAAATTTTTTAAATAAAGAAATTCTTTTTACAATAATTTTAAATTTAAATGAACAATAACATTTTTTCAATATTTTTTTAGCAATAATTTTTTAATATATTTTTGGTGTAAAGCTTTTTTTTAGAAGTTTTTTTTTTTTTGCTTTAAAAATTAAGATTTTTTAGCTGAAAGCTTTTTAGTATAAAAAATATTGTTTAACTAAATGTTTTTCAGAGTAAATAAAACCTTAATATTTTTTCAACTGAAACCTTTTTAGAATAAAAACATGTATAACAGAAAGCTTAAAAAAATAAAAGTGTTTTAATATTTTTCTAACTTAAAGCCTTATAGAATAAATCTCTATTTCTTGAAAGATATTTATGATTTGTGAAAGATTTTCAGAAGAATAAAAGGATTTAATAAAATCCTTTTGAAATTAAAACTTTTTTATCGAAAACATTTTAAAATAATACTTTTTAATCATATTCTTTCAATAATTAAATCTTTTTGAAATAAAAACTTTTTAAAACTAAAGCTTTTTAGAATGAAAGCTTTCTAGAACGAAAGCTATTAAAAATATAAGCTTTTTAGAATGAAAGCTTTTGAAAATAAAAGCTTTTTGGAATGAAAGGTTTTTAAACTAAAAACTTTCTAGAATGAAAGCTGTCTGGAATAAAAGCTTTTTAAAATAAAAGCTTTTCAAAGAAAACTTTTTAAAATAAAATATTTTTGAAGTAAAACTTTTTAATGAAAGCTTTTTTAAATTAAAGCTTTTTAAAATAAAAGCTTTTTGATTCCTTGAAAATAGCTTTTTAGAATTTTAATTTTGGATTTTTTTTTCATAAGTAAGAATTATTCAAAAATTTTCTATCAATTACTTTTTAAAATAAATATCCTTGGATTGAAGTTTTTTATTATAAAACTTTTTTTATTGAAATCTTTTACTGAAAAGCATTATCTGTTTAATCCAGTTTACTAAAAACCTCCTTTAACTAAATTTCTATCTAAAAAAAGACGCGTTGTTCTAAAAAATATCATATTTAAGTAGTTTTATTATTTTATTTACTATTTTTTTTTTTTTTTTTTTCGATAAGAAGCTTTTTTTCAAAAGTGTTTCCATTATAAAAAATTTTTTTCCAGTAAGCATGTATTCATTTATTTTAATCAGAAAGACATTTTCCAAAGGATTTTATACTAAAATTGCTTAAACACCAGACAAATTAATAACAATTTGTTAAGCTTTTTTAGTGCTTTTGTTATGTGTTTTTAGATTTTTTATCTTTCTAAGCTAAAAAAAACCTATTTTGTAACTAAAATTTAGTTATTGGAAAATTTTATTGAAATACTTCACCCAACAATCCTTTAAATATCAATTATTTATTAAGAAAGTTTTCTCCCTTTCCTTTTGCAGACACCAAAAATAAAGAGGCTCTTTGTAATCCCTACAACAATATTGATGATCCCTATGGACGCCCAGCTTTATGGGAAGAAATAGCCAGCTCAATACAAAATATAGATCCTGAAAATGCTCCGATACTAGGCTCAAATCCAAATTCAATGCATTCTCAACATCAGCAAAACCAAAATACAACACCCACAGGCAATACACCTACTACCCTATTAACGCAAGTTAAAATGGAAGCAATTGATGATACTCTACTAGAGACATTATCGACACCATTGCTCAGTCCTTTGGAGATAAAAAAAGAAAATGTTACCAATAGTCTTACGATGCAACCGTTGACACCACAACAAACACCCACGCATCACTATTATGGACATCAACAACAACAACATCAGCCATCTTATCAGCAGCAACATCATTCACTTCACTCCCATCCTCAACATCAACATGCGAATTCACATCCGCATCATCATTACCATCATCTCAACCAACATCAACAACAGCAACACCAGCCACCTCAACATTTGCAACAGCAACACCATCAGCATCATCATCATCATTTACAGCAATCACAACATTTATATCAACATCATCCGAGTTTAACGGAAGAACATCATTTGACAACCATGTTTACCAATTTAAATTCCCATACACATCCTCATGGCCATACACATGCTCTGCAGCAACAGCAGCAGCATCAACATCAGCAGCAGAATTTATTGTTACATAGCAATAGCAATAGTCCCTCAAATCGTTGTAGCAGTACAGCAAGTAGTCACAATGCAGATGTTATTAGTCTTAATGCTGAAACAACAAATTTATTAAATTTAAATGGTTCTACGGCTGAACAAGTGGCCGCTTATCAGCAATATGGTCATAATAATTATTTAAATGATAGTTTAAGTATAAATACAACAGCAACAACACAACTGGCTCAAAATTCAACCATACATCATCATCACCATCAGCAGCAGCAACAATCGCAACATCAACAACACCATCTAACACCTTTAGGTGCAACAACGCCAACAATTGGGTCTCAGCATTCGGTGACTGCTGTAACAACAGCTTCAGCCGCTTTACAAAATCTTAAAAATCTCAACAATAATAACAACAACAATAATAATAATAATAATAGTAGTAATAATAATAATAATTATACAACTGCTGCAACTACAACAACAACATATCCATGGCATAGCAGTCAGGTGAGTTTTAGTGGCCAAAATGAAATATTTTACTTAATTGCATTTTTTTATTATCATTATTTATACGTAAAAACGTTTGAGTTTCGCAAAAAAAAAAAAAAATAATAAAAAATTTAAAAAATAAATAAGTTGTCTTGGCTAGAGATTAAGTGTTTTTTTTGCGTTTCTCTATTATTTTTATTTCTAAGTCAAACATATTAAATGTATTTTATATTTTATTGACGTAATATTATTATGTTGTTTTATTTTTGTTATTATTTATTTCATTTAATAGCCTTTTCATAGCAAATACCAAATACCCGCTCCACCACCGCCACCACCTCATCATCTACAACATTTACAAAATGCACAATTATGTCCACCTGCTCTAATACCAGCCGCACCAGCAGCACAAACCAGTAGTGGTGGCGGTGGTAGTGCTTCAAGTAATAGTAGTTCAAGGCATATGTTTGTGCCGCCACTAACACCTCCCAGTTCTGATCCCGGAAGTCCGGGTAGTTCAATGGCAGCAGCAGCCGCACATGCTGTAGCTCAAGCTAATCAACAACAACAACAACACAACCAGCATCAACAACAACAAAATAATAGACGTACAACACCTCCACCACCATATCAGCAACAGCAACAACAACAGCTTCAACAACAGGGTCATCCACTTTCCTCCATCTGCCCCAACATTATAACACGGCATTCTAGTTCTCCCACTTCAGTGGGCCATCTTATGAGTCCGGGTCGTTCTCTAACCACATTGGGCCAAACAGGTGCTCAATTGTTGATTAATCCATCAGCCAATAGTAATACAGCAGCCTCAGCTGCTTTAGCAAATCATTCAAATTCATCGTCTAATAACAACAACAGCTCAACAACAAGGGGCGTTGGTCATTCGTCATCAGCGTCTACAACACCAGCTCATTTAGCGAATTTAATTGTACCAGCAGTGCGTACGGTACGTTATAATCGTCGCAATAATCCCGAGTTGGAAAAAAGACGTATTCATCACTGTGATTATGTGGGTAAGTGTTGTGTGTGGGATATTTAAATATTTTATTTATGTATGTTTTTAGGAGTTTTTACAAGGGTCTAAGACAGGGGTTCTCACAAGATTTCGCTTCGCGACCCCCTTTCAACATAGCAATGGAAGCGCGACCCATTACAACTTTGACTAATTTAAAGATCAGAAAAAAATGTAGAGATACAGAATTTTAAAAAATAATATTAATAATTTCGACATTGTTTTCCTTGAATATTAAGAGACTTTTTCGTATAATAAATCTAATACTATTCTTTGCGTCCACAAAAGATCGAATTTCTGTTTTGAGGGACAAAAGAGTGAAAAAAGATATTTTTACATAAAAATGTAGATTGAAGAGAAATTGTTCGGAGCCAACAAGCGGATAAACTTTGCTATATTTCAACTATTTAAAATGTTTTTTAATCTGTTGATTCAAAATTAAATCCAACGAATTTCAACTCTTTTTGAAATGAATCTGGTACTTTCTTAATATTGGCATTGAAAGGACTTTCTGTCTTTAAATTATAAAGTTGCTTAAGCTAATTTTCTTTATATAGTCGGGACATCGATATTTTTCCCGACTATATAAATAAAAGTATTGTGTACTGAAAACGAATTTACAAAAAGTTCTTGGCATAATATATTTCTCATTTTAGAAAAAAAAATTTTGCGCTTGTCTTAATTTGAAAATATTTTGTAAAAAGATGTATTTCCATTTTTAAATAGTTTCATGCTTTTATTGGAATTTCCATTTGAACTTCTCAATAATATTTATATTAAAAAATTTTGTGTTTCAGGAAATCTTCTCGACCCCCCACTAATGTCCTTACGGACCCCTTGTGGGTCACGGACCCCCATTTGAGAACCGTTGGTCTAAGAAATTGCAAATTGAAGCGAAATGATATGTATTTCAATAGAAATAAACTATAAATTCTAAAATAGTTCGTTGTATATACATAAATGGAGGATGAAGTGTAAGATTTTTTCTTCTTCTAATTATACTTTTCGCAATAAGCCTTTTGAGATAAAAATATAGTCCTTTCACTTCAGTGATAGCAATATTGATAGTTCTAATTTACTTTCATTTTAATAGTACAATAGTTTCTTTAGTTAGCTGATCTTTGACACATAATATTATTTCCAGATTAAGAATGAAAAGGCATAAAAGACAAAAATAAAATCTATGTAAATTGCTTGTCCAGCAAACATTAATTTTATTATCGAGAGATATATTTAAAATTTTTTATTCTGACTTTCAGTTTGAATTAACTCTTAAATGCCGAAGGCCACCGATTTTTATGAAAAAAATATATTATATATAAAATGTGGAAAAAATAATAACGTTTTTAGTTTTTCAAAAAAAAAAACAAATTTTTTAAAGAAGTTATTTTAATATCTTTAAAGATACACTGGGCATTCAATCCTAACAAAAATTATTAAGAAAAATTAGTAAACAGAGGAAGTATCTTTATAAATTGCACTATAAAATATAATAAAATGATCAGAAATAATGTATATTAATCCAAAAATTAACAAAAATTCAATAAGTATGATATTTATGTACTTTTTGAGTTTAAAAATGAATTAATTTTGAATTAAATTCTGTCAAATCTGGCATCAGGTGGGCGTACAAAATATACATCCGGTTTTGACGATTTTTTTTTATTTATGTTTCAAGATGTGGACACTTTTTTTGGAGAGAATCTTGTGCATCGCATGATAAAAATTTATAAGCATTTTCTAACTTAAATTCAATCAGACGAATGGGCTTAAATCCAGGTTTATGTTGATGTATCCTCTTGTACAATTGTTATTTATTAACAGTTGTTGTATCCTAAAGATACTTTATGTGTCTAACTTCGTCTTTGTATTCGAATTTTATGAAGACTGATTGAACTATTCATTAGTTCAACTCCACCCATGTGACAATTGTAGTCCTTTACTTTGAGTCTACATTAGACAAATATTTATCAAGACAAACGTCAAAATTTTATCAAGATAAAGATTTGTCTAATGTAGACTGAATTTGTCAGTGTTATTGCAGCGTTAAAAGAAAATTGTCAGCGCTCGAGCTCTGACAACTTTGTCTTGATAATGCTTAGTAAAAGACGCCATCTTGATTGTTGTTGGTACTTTTTGCATGGCTTATTATGACATACGTTTTCCCCTATAATTGACAGAGATAAAAAATTATCTGCAAATCAAACAAAAATTTGACGTTTGTCTTGATAGAAATTTCTCTAATATAGACTCGACGTTATAATTTGAGTACACAGACTAATTTTAACGGTTTTATTGAGTCGTTAAGTAACTCTTCATTGAGGAACAACTCTCGTGTCTTAAGTGCAGCCAGGCGGAAATTTTTTGTTTGACCTACGAGAATTTTGCATCTCGCTTTCGCATTGGCGAGTGTTTGCCGTCGAGTGCATATACATTCATAGCTTTCAAGGCTTTGCTTTTGTGTTATCTATTCGGATTATATAAAAATCTAAATCTAAAAAAAAAATCTAAAAAACTGAATTCGGGAATTCTTACTTTCAATAGGAAGGTATAGATTGGCGACAATCTATACCTTCGAAGGAGCGTTCTATATATATATATCATAATAGTTACGCATTTAATTTCAAAGAGTCTCAATATATTCAATATTTATTTTGTTAGCGTTTTCACAGTTGGTGATTGTTCTGTCTTAATTTCAGCCCTACAGAGTTCATGTTTTGCTCCGATGTAATTTGATACTAAATTCACCACTATATTATCTTTCCAAGAGGGCGAAGTTTCATCTATTCCAATTATATACTCTATGTATTCTAAAAAATGTGTTTTTGACCTTGGTTCGAATTATGCTAAATATAATGAGATTCTGCATCAATTAAATCCCCCTCATTTGTATCATCATTGAACATACAGATAAAATAGTTCTGAACGGACACTTTTATGTCAATATCATTCTGATTCACATCTGTCTGCTACTTATCACCAGCATTTGACCTGTCGTTTTATATCAATGAGCAAAATTTAGATCAACACTTTTATTACATATATCCTAAATACTATCATCACCTATAATTTCGGTATTACAAATTATTTCACATACGCCATCAAGAGACATAACAAACTAACTGGAATAAAAGTCAAAATTGTTTACAAAAGTGCTAAAAGACTAAATTTTTGTAATTAAAAAATGTTATCAAACAATTTAAAATCTAAAAAACTATATTACTTAGAATAAAACAAGTGAACTTACTCTGGCAAAGTCATTATTATATACGAATATTCCATTGATAATAAGCACAAATCCCATGTGTAACAGAAATCAAACTTTAGCTGTAAACGCCTAGTGTATCTTTGAAGATAACACCGGAAAATTCAATATATTTTTTTTCGTTTAAAAATATTCATAGCTTCTCAGATTTTACACTTTGAAAAGGGACGTTTATTTAATTTTAACAAAAAATATTTTTTTTTACTTCATTTTGAAATATTTCCAAAACGGAGTAATTAAGAAATAAAAAATATTTTTTTTACAAAGACATGTTATGTTTTAAATGATATAAAACCAATTTAAGAAAAATTTAACGAAAATTGTGGCCGTAGGATTTTTTTTTAATGGTTATATCTTTAAAGATACCAGGGGCATTTAAGGGTTAACAGCAAATAGATGGATTTGTACTATAGAACAGATCCACTAATTTAATTAGGGTTATTATTCGATGATTTGTTCGAATACTAAACCTAATTATTCTTAATCGAAAGTCTTATAAGATTTACAGTTTAGTCTTTTAAACTTCATTAACCATAGAAACTAAATTTCTTAAAAAATTGAAAATTTATTAAATGACTATTCTAAAAGTAATTATAATTTAAAATGACGAAAAATTACTTAAAAAAATTGGATAATTTTTCATATGAAAATCGGCATGATTGATTTTGTAGGTAGCCCACAGGGTTCGATTTTGCATTCTGAGTGATAAAAAGTCTATAATTGTGTAATTAAGATAGTTACATTGATTTGGCACAAACCATTGTTTAAACACTGGGTAGGTTTCGTGAAAAAATGTCTGTGATCGGACAACTGCCACACCTACTTTTCATATAACTCAATGCAATTGAGTGATGAATGTTCACACATGGCCCAGCAAAAACTTAGCTTCTATTTTGAAAAGCAACAGCTTCATGTATGCATTACAATGTAGCCTTATTCGCCACCCGCAGCATTACCTAATAGTACTTCAATAACTAGTATTTAGCACATAAAAACATAAGTCGTTTGTGGTGTATCGAGTAAGACGGCAGACTAACAAACACAACCAGTATGCCGATGCGTGGGTTCAAATCTCAACCGAGCCAAATATTTTTTTTTTTTTTTTTTATATGTAAAAAAAATCAGCATCCAAAACAACTCTTTTGGAACCCAAATAAAAACTTATTTAATTTTGAACATCTCGAACAAAATTCATCAGTTATAGCACTAAAAATGGAAGCTGTTTTTCATACCGATTTCGTTACGTTATTTAGTAGGCGAAGTTTTTGCTGGGTGGTATGTGCTTTTAAATGATAAACGAAAAGTAATATTACTTCTACACAAATAAATGTATTAATTAATAAAAACGATTCATCTGATTTATACGGCTCTTAAAAAGGAACAAAATTGCGGTTGTTATATTTGAATTTTTAGATTTTGGCGGTTATCTCTCTAGATGATACTTTTTTGAGTGTGGAATTAAATTGCATGAAGTATATCGAACATGTCAATCCTTAATTATGAAAATCTAAAACTCAAAATTGTCAATATTTCAACAATATATTTAGATTTATGGCTTAAGCAATTTTATCGTAAATGATTTTCTTCTCGCTAACATCCATCTTGAATTTTATTAACTATTTTACTTAAAAATGTTTTTGTTAATTCAATATCAACATTTTTAATTAAACTGTAATAATATTTCTATATATAAACTCAAAAATACGAAAACTTTTCACGTTCATTGATGTAAGCAACCATATTTTAAAAAATAGTTTAGCTAGAAATACGTTGACACGTGATCAGTAATTGTTTTGCGAATTGAAAAGAAGCAAATTGAAGCAAAATTTTATTATTGATTTTGGAAGACCATATCTCACCAATTACAAAAGTGCCATTTAGATAACGGGACTTTGTGGGACTTTATAGTTTTTGTCCAATAAAAAGTTGAAAAAGAACAAATTTCTAAAAATTTTTGTTAATAACTTTTTTCAAATTATTGTTAGAAAACTACTATGGATAACATATCAATCACCAAAGAATATTTTGTATTAAATTTATTTTCAACAACAGTCCTATTCAAGGTGCCGTTTCTTAATAATAGTTAACCTCTTTTTAATATTTTCTTAATTTTTCATTTATTTAGAAAGTTTTTAACGAGTATAAGAAATTAATTATTTTTTTCGAAACGCGAGAAAATTTTAGGGTTTGTGATCAGCCAAATTGTCAAAATCACATACTGTACAGCCGTTCTATGTTTTATTTATAAATTTATTACAATATTTTTAAAAATATATCAAAAACTAATGAGAACAAAAGAAGAAAATTAAGTTAAAAAAAAGAATTAGCCTTATTTTTTTTAGGGAATTTAGCCCTTTCTGATCTTTTTTAGAATCTACTTAGCCTCTTTTTTCTCACATCCTGACAACACTGAAGACTTATTTTATTTCTTATATGTTTTTCCATTATCGCAAAAAATTTTTAATTTAATATTTATGGTTATTGTTAATTTTAGGACTCCATTAAATTAAAAATATACTCTCTTAACATATTATTTTAACTGGTAAAATTTTAAATTGTCTATTATTTATACTAAACATGACTTGACTTTTATTAGAAAAAATAAAATTTCAGTAATGGAAAATTTTGTACAAATTTTGTTTGGGTGAAAAATTTTGCTCTTAAGCAAACTTTTTATGGAAATATAACGAAATATTGCGAAAAAATGTTGGAAATATTTAGTAACATGTCGAAACATATTTGAAATTTTCCGAAGTGAATATATAATAAATAGTTCGGTTCATTTGAAAATATATTTTGGATTTCTATAACAACCATCAAAAATATTGAACACAAAATAAAGTGTGTTTTTATATTTTATACAGTTAGGGTAATAATAATTAAAAATACTTGAAATACAAATATTTCCAAAACTTTTTTGTTAATAAAACTAAACAATATAAAACCACAAATTCCTGAACACCAAAAAAGTAGCCCATAATGCATATAGAAGACAATAGTACTGAAGTAAATAACAAGAATAAAAACCGCACTCTATTTTGCTTGACAGTGTATATTTAGTTTGTTATTCCGTGACATTTGAAACAAAATTTTTAAGACCTCATAAAGTACATATTTTTTGGTTTCCTGGTGAGATTCTGAGTCAATCTAGCTATCCGTCCGTCCGTCAGTCTTTATATCCGTCTGTCTGTCTCTAGAAGTGGACATCATAGGAGTAAGAAATTTGGCTCGAATATTATTCTTATGTGAGGTTTGTTTAATGGGCAATAAAGAAACAAGTTATAAGCCAAATACTAGGAATAATACAGGGTGACCGTTATAACTTCATTTTTTTAATTTTGGTCCTGACATTATCCTTTCGTGAGCTATAGACCAAAATGAAAATAGGTCCTTTTTTTAGTTTTTCGCAGTTTTTTCATATTTCTGCCAAAGGGGCAATATACAAATTTGGTATAGGAAAAAAGATCTTTGGGACGCGCATTTAATGACGTAACAAAAGTTTAGAACCAGGTCCCAAAAAGTCCAAAATTTTGCAATTTTTACAAAAAAGATATTTATCCTGCATTTGATATTAACATTTTCTAACTTTTTTCTAATAATCGAAAAATACCTAAACTTTTTTTGAATCATGAAGTTGTTAGCTTAAAAAAAAAAAAAAACTTAAGACACAAGTTTTAGAAACGACATTTTGTTCTTTCAAAAAACTATAAAACCAAGAAAATATAAAACAAATAAAAAACAAAAGACTTAAGACACAAACTTCAGCAAGAATATTTGCCAACATTAAATTTCTTATGAAAAATCTAAAATAAATGTTAAATCTTGAATATTTTTCTCCTTATTTCCCAGCTCTACTTCCGAAACAAAAGACTTAAGTTGCAAACTTATCTTCAAAATTAATATTTTCTTTAATAATAATAATAATAATAACATAATTAAACCTAAAACCATGGACAACATATACACATAAAAATTCTTTAACAAACATAAATTTTCATTAACCAAAAATCTATAAGAAAAAAGCCTTAAGATTGGTATAAATTTTCCTTAAGCTAAAAACTAAATAAAAGAAAAACCTCTCAAGTGTTCTAGTTAAAGTAGCTTCTTGTATATAAATGTAAGTATGTATGTGTGTTGTTAACTTTAAAGTCGTGGGAAATTTTCCTTATTTATTTTTCTAATTGGTATTTCAAGGTATTTTAGACAACATTGTTTTCTTACATTTTTTGCATTACATTTGTGTAAATTTTTTGTGTTGTTGTTTTTTTTCCAAAACGACATGCATACTAACGTACACATACAAACAAACAAATACTTAGAGAAATAACTTTGACCATAATTCGTAACTAATTAATACATTTTTGCCATATTTGTTCAACATTAAATAATTAATTATTATGTTGTGCAAAGCACGCACTTGGTGGTGTTGACTATAAAAGGTTTTACAAAACACTAAAAGCCGCTGTCTGTGTTAAGTAATTACCACTTAAATGATAATTGGCTAAATGTGTATGTTTGATTGTTTTTTTCTTTGTTTAATTTTGTTTTAAAAAAACAAAAAAATGTCACACGCTTAAAAGTTAAAATTAAAAAAAAGAGAAGGAATAAAAAACTTAATAATAAAAATTGGCGTTAAAAGCAAAATTAAGACAATAAATGATAAATAAAAATAATATATGGCAAAGCAAATTTGTTTTTTTCTCCGTTACAGCCACCACTAACCACCCACTAACTAAATTTTTTCTTTTTTATTTTTGATATAAGTGTTAAAGTGTTATTTTTTCACTTTTTGCTTGTTGTTCTCCATGTAACACATTTTTTTGACTCAAGTCCTCTAATGTTTTTGGTTTCCCAACTTTGTTTCATTTTCATTTGTCATATGGTTAGTGTTTATAATGTTGAGTTTAATGTTTGCTGTTGTTGTTGTCAGTATGGTGTTTGTCATTTTTGCTCATGTTGCATGTTGCAAATTTAATCAGTGCTTTAGATCACCTAGTTTCTTACATGAAACGACAGCAACAACAACAACATCAAGAAACTGACAAACGTTACAATTATGCTCATACACTTACACCTCTTTTGTGTCTTGTTACTAAAGACACACATACTTCATATAAACATATAAGAGACTTTTCAAGTGTTACAAGAAGACAAATACAACAGCATTTCTTATTTTTATTTTTTTTTAGAAAAAAAGTGGATTTTCTGCATTAATGTCATGTTATACAACCAGGCTTACGTTTTTTTTCTTTTTTGCTTATTTCGATATTAGTTTGTTGTTTCGTTTACCGAAGACATCGTTTATTTGCTTGATGATGCCAAAACAGACAGACAAAAAATAAACAATATTGTGCACACACATGTAACACATGACATGTAACAAACCATACAATGTCAAAATAGTTCTTTTTTTTTTTTTTATTTGTCTGCTAGAAAAAATGTTCTTGTTGTTGTTTGTTTGAAATGAGTGTAGTATGCACTAGTTTCTAATGTTTATTGGTAATTTAGTGCTAGATTTTTGTTTAGACATATTTGTTGGAGTTTTTTTATTTTTCTCTTAAAATTGGTTCTCATGGTTAATAGAAGTTTAAAACGCTTCTCAAGAGATGATAAATTGTAATTTTATTAAATGTGTTCAAATTAATTTTAGGCTCCTTTTTGAGAATAAAGTTTACAACTAAATTATAATTCCAATAATTCATTAGAAGTGAATATTCTTTGACGTACATACTTAAATATATAAATATTAAGGTAGCCATTCGAATAAAAAATGTCTTCAGGATGTAGGACTCAGACAAAAAAATAAGTATTTTGAGAGAAAATTCCCTTTCACCTCTGGAAGAAAAGTGTCACAAAAAGTTAATTGCTTAGAATATTTATCAGAAAAATTTAAAGCAAGTCCAGCCTGAAGACTTATAAAGTACAAAAAAATCCTAACAGAAACGCATGCAAGAATTTGGAGGTAAACAAATTACGTGAAAATACTTCAGATGATTTTTCTTCATAACTATGATTAGTGTATAGTAAACGATGAATTCTATGTTGCAGATGCTAGAGGGACTATGGCAGAAAAATATCTCGTATCAAAGAAGCTAAAATTTCCAAGAAAGTTTTTGATTTGGGAAGCCATATGCCGGAAAGAAGCACTTCATTCATAAAAAATGGTTTCATTAACACAGAAATATACGTGAATGAGTACCTTTGGAAAAGACTTCTCCCTTTCCTAAGAAAATACAGTTTATTCAGGTCTGTTCTCAGTTCATCTCATTGCAGCAATAAAACAATAGAATGGTAGCAAAAAAATTTTTAGTATTTGTACCGAAAGGGGCTAATACATCAAATTGTCCGAAACTCCGTGCAATTGAAAGATATTGGGCTCTAGTAAAAAATAATTTAAAGTACTTACATTAATATGAAACGAAGTTTAAAAATAATTGGACTTATTCGAGCAAAAAAGTAATCGAAACACAATAAAACCTTTAATTGGAAGAACTTTGGAAAAGAACAGATATTTACTTAAAAACCAACAGGAAATAAATTATTATTTTATGTTTAGAACTTGAACATAACAGTATAATATACACAGAAAAAATTATTACCGTCTTTTTTACAATTAACTCAGTTGTTTAATTTTGCATCAAAATTTAATAAATATGTTCAAGAAAAAATAAAATAAAAAATAAATTTTGGTATGATTTTTTTCCTATACAAATTTTTAATTCATTCAACCATCTACTTGATTGATTTAATTAATTTATTAATTGGGAATTTTTTTCTGTTTTGTATTTTTTATAGTTTTTAGTAATTGATATAATCATTTTGGTGAGAGGTGCAAATTTAAACAAGTTTATAATTAAATGAATTATTTTCATATATATTTGTTAATTGGTGACTTTTTTCTGTGTAATAAAAATATAATTGAAACAAAATTCACACATTGGTTTAGTTTCTATAAGCAGGTTTGTATGCACGGATTTGTATGCACGGATTTTTTTCGTGCCGAGTCCTTACTTCAATACTCGAATAAAAATTTCCATTCTAATTATTATTATTTTTTTTTTTTTAAACGGAATATTGATGATATTAATTACTAATTACTGAATAACTACGGAAATCTTTACTAATTATGTACATTCAGCTTAAAGATAATTTCAATCGCTATCTACTGGAGTTTAATTTATCTTAATTGGACAAACCGTTCTCGAGTAATACAAGTGTGACTGACTAACGACGGGGTCATAGTAGTCATGCCCATAAAAAAAATCAATACGTGATAGAAAAAAAGTAAAAGCTGATTCTTATATAGCACGTGAAATTCCATATAATCCACTTACCTTTTTTTATATAAGGCAATAACAATTTTTTTGCCCACTAGTGTATTTCTACTTAACTGTAGGTATACATGGGTATCCTGTCTTAACTGTGAATGCAATCAAGATTTGTGCATCAATTTTTATGATACGTGGCTTTATTTACTCCTAGTTTTGCCAGCTTTTAGATAAAGATGATAAACTCAAAAATGTTTGATATTTTCATTCTTAAAAAGAAGTTTTAGGAAAAAAAGGAATCTGGAATTTAGCATGAAGAATTTTTTCGGACACTTATTTCGAAATATCTCCTAAACTATTGAGCAAATAAAAATTTGTTAGTAAAATAACTTAAAGCCAATTTTATTCCACACATTTTGGTGTATTATTTGTATAAATCGTCCGTACCGTTCCCGACTTATAGTGAAATATACTCGAGTAATCGGCTTATTTAGGACGCAATATTTGACACGCCCATAAAAAAAGCTCGACACGATGGGCAAAAACTGAAAGCAGATTTGAGTTTAACATGCGGAATTCTATCTAGTCTACATATTTTTTTTTTGAAGGAGCACGAAAAAAATATTTTTCGACCAGTGCAATTGTAGATCCTTTTTTTAAATTTAATTGATGATTATATTTGATCTAAATCAAACTAGACGAGACTAGACAAATTTTGAATATGAAAATCATTTTAAGGATGTTTTCTAAATTTTTTGAAATTTTTCGAAAATTGCGCATAATTGAATAATTGGTGTCACCAGTGTTTTAGTGATCATGTTTTATTTTTCATTTATTGTTAAGTAAAAAATAGCATAATAATGTCTGTCCTTCTGTCTAAACATTAGGAATAAATGGGTTAAATATTATGCTTAGTTCAGGGAAAGGTGATATAAACATTATAAAAATCGCGTTTTATTTCTCTATTTAGTAAATATTAAAAAAATGTACTCTTAGAATTATAAGTATTATTTTAGCATAATGGTAATGTCTGTATTTCCGTCTATACATTGGGTTTTAAAAGTATTGAAAATGGGACTTACTTCAGGAAAAAGGAGATATTAGTGTTTTTATGAACACGTTTTATATTTTTGTTCTATTCGCAAGTAAGAAAATGCAGTTTTAAAAATTCTTAAATTATTCTCTCCGAATGGTAATGTCTGTCCGTCTATAAATTGGGGTAAGTGGGTTGAAAATGGAGCTTAATTAAGGGAAAGGTGATAAAAACTTGAAAAATCTTATTTTATTTGTCTATTTATTGTTCATTAAAAAACAAAGCATTTTTAAAATTATATATATTTATTTTTAGAATCATTTTTTGAATCGATTTACCGACGTCCGTCTGTCTGTCCGTCCATGTAAAACTACATAAATAATAACAAAACACTTAAGGTACAGACCTGGAAAAAAATCTATAACAAATTAATTCTTTACAAGGAAATTTAAGTAAATATAAGTGTGATATAAAGCGCAGGCTCGTCAAAAAACTATTCGAAATGTTTTTTTCTTATACTTGTTTATGTAGCTAAGTTACATAACAAACTTCTATAAATTATATTGGAATGCATGAATTTTTGAGCAACATTTGTAAATTATATACAATACAGTGCCTTTATTTATATGGGAACAAAAAAGTTGCAAATGTACCACCCTAAAATTAAAGTTTGATATGTTTTAAACTAATTCCCGAAATATTTCGGATCAATTATTTAATTTACGTGAGCGTATGGTTTTCGATCAACAGTATTCACAATATTAAACTTTTTGTCAAAAAAATTACAACATATGGTAGAAAAACGACGTCCACTACATATTGAACAAAAAATAATTTAAAATTTGTTTTTATTCTCGCTAAATTAAAATTTTAGAAAAAATTTCAATTATTTTATTATTAATAGTATTTCATTAAAGTTTGAATATTTAGGTCATTTTTAATCGTAAATTATATTTTAGCGCATCTTTGGTAAGCTCTCATTAAATACTATTGATATGTGCATTCATTTAACTCTTTAGTTGCACAAATAATATTTGGGATTTCCGGTCCATAATTGGTTAAGTTAATTTTTATACCAAATAAATGATTATTTACACTGGGTTTCCACGTAATATTTTTATATCATAATATGTAACAGAGAGTGTCAAATTCGCTCTCAGAAGAGAGTAAGCATTTTGTTTATATTATGTTTAATCTTAAACAAGAGGTAAATGAATTCTAATAAATCTCATAATATTTCATTATTTTCATTCAGTCACAGAGTAAACATGTACCTTTTATTTAAGAAATTCGAAATTTTTTAGCACAACTTTAACGAAAATATGTTTCTGAATGTAGAATAACAATTAAAATAAAATAATTTTGCAAAAAAACATTGTTTTTAAGTACTTTTAAAAATACACATTCACACACACAAGCAAACTTTCGTACATGTGTATGTTTTTGAGAGTAGATCTTATAAGATAGTTGTGTAGAAAAATCTTATCACAACAGTCTCATAATATTTCTTATAATACTAATATTTTAGTCTACACGTGAGATAATTCTCTCAGAGAGCGGATTTGACACTCTCTGTTACATATTATGATATAAAAAATCATGTGAAGATCCAATGTTAAGTACATGTTCTCAAAAGCATAAATTTATAAAAAAAAATGGCGAGTTGGTGTAAAATGGAGGTTAAATTTAAAAAATTCCTTTTTAATCGATTATTGTCACGGTTTTAAATGAACTAATTATGTTTTGCATAAATTTATCAATATTTAAGTGTAATGAGTTCTTCCATGCGATTTATTTGCAAAAATTGCTAATTTAACCTTTTGGGAACTAAATACATAAAATTGACCCTCTGGCTCATAATGGGTTAATTACGTATTATCTTTAATAGTAACAGGATATACCATTCCTATGGTACATAAAACCTAATATATTTTGAAAAATGATAAAATTACATGTTTGAAAAAATAAAATATGATAAAAAATTTTAGTAAAATCTTAATATTCCGCGAATGAAAAGAGATATAATAATTATTTAATTGAATATTGAAGGTCGTAGTATGAATCTATTATAATTTGAAGTAAATTTTTTTATAACTAAAATTTTAATAATAATATTGAAATAAATACATAATTTCAGAGGTATTTTAAAAATGTTACAGCTCACGTAAATCCTAACATTGAGATATAATATTTTAGGAATCATATAAGAACACACTAGAGGGGTATATTTGCAACTTTTTTTCGTGAAGCACTTTAATATACATAAGAGTGTCCAGTAGAAAAGATTTCGTAGGAGAAAATCTTAAACTAAAGTCAGAAAATCATAATAATGTCAGAATATGTAAACAATATTTCCAAAATATTTAAAATTTATCTTCAGTTCCCTACCATCGATTGAATGTCACGGATTTAGAACATTTTATCCAATAAAACAGTTTCGATTTTTGTATGTAAATGGGTATCAAAAAATTCATAATTTTGGGCCAATTATGAAAAAAAAGTCAAACAAATTTTTTTGCAAATATTTTGATCCATAAACCGTCATTTTAGTATATCATACAAAAAAAAAGTTCAATATTTTTTTTCTGAAATAAATACAAATTTTCTAATTTTGTTCCTGTTATAGCTAAAATAATGAAAATTAGCATTGTGGTAAAATTAGAAAAATATAAAAATAAAATTGAATTAATAATTCATATATCATTTACTTTCTTCCAATTTAAAGTTTGCTTCTTAAATCTTTTGTTTTTAAACTCTTCACCAAAATTCTAACTAATTAGCTAAAATTATCATGTAAACCACACAATATTAACACTTACTATATCTTTAAGGCAATAATTAAAAATAAACTAAAGATAAATATTTTCTCTTTTTATTTATTTTTTTTGTACTCCACACATGTATGTATATAATTTAGGTTAATTTCCTTACAAACAACACCCATGTCTTAAAAATTATTTAAAAATGAAAAATCCATAAAAACAAAATATAACCACACATACATCATGCATCTTTCTTCAAGAGATTAACTTAAATTTATTTAAGAAGAATAAAAAAGTTAAATCTTAAAAAAAAAAAAAAAACAAGTAACAAAACAACCACACAAAACAAATAGTAAAACATGGTAGGAGAAAAAAAATTACATACTTAATACAGAAAATTGTTAAATAAATGTCTAAAAAGTATATGTGACACGTTTATATACCAATTTTGGCACAAAAAGCCGGTAAAACATTTAATACATACATAGGTAAGCAAGTATGTCCCGCATGTTTAAACAAACGTATGTCATACTGTTTGTCTGTCTGTCCGTCCGTACGTCTATATGTCCATCTTTGCTTCCATCTCGCTTTAGTTTCTTGTTAATACTAAACACATACATACAACTGATATTCATTCACTTTACTTAAAGTTTGTGCTACCAAATGAAGTTATTATGACATAAATGCACGCATCAGATTGTTAAGATTGTAGATTGACATCTGTAATGTTGAATACAAAATATTTATGAAAAAAATACACAACACAACTAAGAAAAAAAAAAAAAAAAAAAAAAAAATAAAATAAAACAATGTACAAACATTCAATACAAATATGTTTTGTTTGAATGTTATAAAGTCTATAGCAAGAAAGATATAAAATAAAAAGCTAAAGAGTAAAAATATCTAAACTTTCATGCGTACCAAAGTGTCTGTCCGTCTGTCCACCCTGTTCGTTTGTCTTAAAGTCTTCAAGTTATGTTTAAGTGAGTGAGTGTTTGTTAGTATGTAGGTATGAATAAATGGATGAATTCTTACGGTATTATTACCAAAGTCTATTGTCTTTATAAATATAGTAAAAGAATAGTTAAAGTTTACTGAAGTAGACATTTCAAATATTTTGTACGTGCTGCTGTTTTATATTAGACAATGAATGAAGGCTTTACAAAGTACAAGAAAGAAAAAAATTATAGAAAAAATTTACAATAGTAGCCTGTAAAAAATGCGTTTTGTTGAGATTGTTTTCTTCTTTTTTTTTTTTTGAAAACATTACAGTAGACAGCCAACTACAAAAACAAAAACAATGACAGTCCAAAGACTACTGGTAAATGTTAACTAACTAAAATTGATGAAATTGAAAGAAAAAGAAAAAAATGAATATCAAAAGGTTAGAATTCTTTGGTTGTAGTAGACGAATTTAAAGGGCTCTACTTTTTAAAGGAAGGAAAATTTGCTATAAAAATGTCCTCTATAAAAAGAAAATTTATAAAAAATTGCTATAAAAAGAAATTTATCGAAAATCTGCTATAAAAAGAAAAGTTATAGAAATTTTTTTATAAAAACAATTTATCGAAAATTTCCTATAAAAATAAAATTTAACGAAAATTTTCTGTAAAAAGAAAAATTATCGAAAACTTCCTATAAAAAGAAAACTCATCGAAAATTTCCTTTAAAAGGAAAATTTATTGAAAAATTCCTATTAAAAGAAATTTTATCGAAAATTTCCTATAAAAAGAAAATTTATCGAAAATTTCCAAAAAATTTATATCAAAAGGTTAGAATTCTTTGGTTGTAGTAGATGAATTTAAAGGTCGCTACTTTTTTAAGAAAAGAAAATTTCCTATAAAAAAATCCTCTATAAAAAGAATATTTATCAAAAATTGCTATAAAAAGAAATTTATCGAAAATCTGCTATAAAAAGAAAAGTTATAGGGAATTTTCTATAAAAACAATTTATTGAAAAATTCCTATTAAAAGAAATTTTATCGAAAATTTCCAATAAAAGAAAAATTTATCGAAAATTTCCTATAAAAATAAAATTTTCTGAGAAAAGAAGATTTTTTATAAAAAGAAAATTTATCGAAAATTTTCTATAAAAAAAATTCAACGAAAATTTCCTTCAAAAAGAAAATTTATCGAAAATTTCCTATAAATAGAAAGTTTATTGAAAATTTTCTTTTAAAAAGAAAATTTATTGAAATTTTCCTATTAAAAGAAAATTTATTGAAAAATTCCTATAAAAATAAAATTTATCGCAAATTTCCTATAAAAATAAAATTTATCAAATATTTACTGTAGAAAAAAATTTATCGAAAATTTCCTATAAAAATAAAATTTATCAAAAATTTCCTATAAAAAGAAAGTTTATTGAAAATTTCCTATAAAAAGAAAGTTTATTGAAAATTTCTTATAAAAAAAAAAAAAATTATCGAAAATTTCCTATAAAAAGAAATTTTATCGAAAATTTCCTATAAAAAGAAAATTTATCGAAAATTCTCTATAAAAAGAAAATTTATCGAAAATTTCCTATAAAAAGAAAATTCATCGAATATTTGCTATAATTTATTGACAATTTCCTTAAAAAGGAAATTTATCGAAATTTTGTCAAAAAAAATTATCTACATTTTTGTACTAAAAAATCTTTTAGTAATAAAAACAAGGTTTTAGTACTAAACATTAGGTGTAGTTGGTCAGGTTAGGTTGAAAAGGGTGGTGTATTCACTTCTCCACCCAGAGACCAAAAACGGTCCATTGTGATCCCTTTAAGAAATAGAAAAAGAGAATATAACATAGATATAGAAGAGAAGAGTGGAACCTAAACACTAGCAATCAGTTCTGATTACCCCTAAGCCATCCTCTTCCCATTACAAACCCTATGAGATAAATAAGCCCTTTGCCCGTAACCTCATCTAGTTCATGTAGTGTGTGGCTTCCAAACCAATTCAGCATTCGCCGCTGAAGCCCTACGTAATGACAGAGAATGTGCTCCACTGTCTCTACCTTCTCCATATCATCGCAC
Source organism: Protophormia terraenovae (assembly GCA_951394005.1). NCBI lineage: Eukaryota > Metazoa > Arthropoda > Insecta > Diptera > Calliphoridae > Protophormia > Protophormia terraenovae. Next base: position 122,136,380 of record OX596075.1, on the reverse strand, counting down.
GATGATGTCCCATTTACACATCATGTTCCCTAATGCGAAATGAACAGTAATCATTCCTACCATGATTCTTAAACTACTAAGACTCATAACCAGAAGGTGTTTCGAATCTGACAGTTTAAGACTAGGCCATAATGCTCTAGATATTCTGCAGTCCGTTCTGTTCCTCAAGGCTCGATTCGTCTTGTCCAGAATCCACTCCCTTATGTACCTAAAATAGGACCCTATTGGAATTCTAACAGATGTCTTCACGAAAGACCTGTTCAGCCTCGAGGCAATGCGATCGGCTTATCAGCTATTTCATTGCCGAGAATGTCGCAGTGTCCCGCAGTGTCAATCATGGTTCCGACATAGTCCGTAGGTTCAACCACGGATAGTGTCCGACCATTAAATTGAATCATATCGAATATGCTAGCATGCTCCGCTCTGAAGTTCCCTAATAATCCTAGTTACTTCAATCTAAATTAGGTGTAAAAGATGTTTTGTACTACGTACTAAAAAATAGATTTATTACTATAATTTATTTTAATATTTTTTAGTACTAAAAGTTAGTACTTTTCAGTACTAAAATTAAGTATTTAAAACTGAGTAGTTAAATTGAAATTAGTTGTATTACCATAACAATTTCGAAACATTTTTTTTGTACTAAAAATAATTTCTGGTACAAAAATTGGTATTACTATTAAAGTTTTGATTATTGCCAAGAATGTGTTTTTGTACAAACTAATTTTTTTATATTGAAAATATATTCTTATAGCAAATATCAGTTTAAGTACTAAAAATTTTTTAAATAAAAAAATCGTTTTAAAAACAAAAATGAATTTTTGTACTACACAATAATTTTAGTAGCAAAAAATTACTTTCAGCCTAAACGTTTGCTACAGTGATACATTTTGGTACTGAAAATGTGTTCAAGTATAAAAAAAAAAAAAAAATAATTTTAGTACTAAGAATGTGTTACAGTATGTTACAGTAAAACAAATTTAATTAAACTAGTTATTTCTCTGTCAGCTGTTATATTATAAAGTAACCAGTATGTGTCAAATAAAGTTAATCTCTTAAAATTTAGTACTAAATTTAACGAAATAAATTTTTAAGTAGCGTACTTTTCTGAAAACTATAAAAAATATATGAAAACACTAACTTACAATCAACAATACAATATAAACTCAGTTAGTCTTAATGTCAATTCTACTACTTATAATGTAACGTGCTTATAAAGTATGAGCCAAACAAGTGTATTAACGTTAAAAGCAAAAAAAAAAAAAAAGTAGCTACAACAGCAACAACAACCTTAAAACAATACTTAAACACTAACCAGCAAAGTAGAGAGAGAGAGAGAGAGAAAAAAAAGAACTTAAGTTTATCTATTATGCGTAGCACGTTCAATTTATTTTAAACACGTCTAAAATTTTTTTCCATTATATTTTTATAAATTTAAGTATTATTGTCAAGATTAAAACCATAATAAACTAAAGGTGCCAATAAGATATTTGTGTGTTTTTTCTCCTCTAAACAATTCAATATACAAATAAAGCCATAATTTACAAAAGTTCATGTAAATTTTGAAAGAAAAAAAGAAATATATTTTATTTGAGGTAATTTTTTATTTAAACATCTTTAGACAAAATTGTAAAAATGTGTAGAGCAAAATATAATTAGTTTAAATAACATTTTACCCACATTTTGTTAGAGCAAAAAAAAAATATATTTTTTCTTTATGAAAACGTTCACTTGTTGTTTTGCCACTTGTTAACCATTATTAAGGAATTTTGTTAGTTTTTTTTTTTTTTTTTTTTTTGTTTAGTGGTTTATTTTGTATAGGATTGTGTTGTATTTCAGTTTAAATTCATATCTATCTTCTCATACAATTGACCCAATAAACCACCTTAATTTGTGTTATTTAAGTAAAAATTCATACATTCAAATTTTTGTTGTTGTTACTGTTATGCTGCTGTAGCATAGCATTTACTACTAATATTTCCAATATTAACCATATCAAGATTTAGCAAAAAAAAAAAAAAAAATGCTTAAAAATGTTTATGAAAATACTAGTACAGAAAAAAAATTATTATAAATAAAACAACATTACAACCACATAAAAATATATTATAATAAGACATACAACAAATAAATCCATAAAGTAATCTTATAAACGAAATATGTTAGTTGAGGACACAGATTTGTAAAGGTATAAAATCATTAATAGAAGAGGGATAGAGAATTTCCTTAAAATAATTAATATTTTGTTTGATTGACTATCATAACAACTTTAATTTTAGCACAAAAATTAACTTTTATAGTACTAAAACTTATTTTAAGTACTAAGCCTAATTTCTAGGTTTATATTTTTGGTACCACTTAAAATAAATTTTTAATTGTAAAACACTTTATAGTACTAAAAGAAATCCAATGTACAGAAACTTATAACACTTTTTTAGTACTAAAATTTTAAATGCTAAAAAATTAACTTTTAAAACAGAGTGCTAACATTTACTTAAGTAGTAAAGCACATTTTTAGTTTTATATTTTTGGTACTAAGGATGTACTGAATGTACTGAAACCTATAACACGTTTTTGTAGTGAAATTTTAATGCTAAAATAAACTTATTTTTCTTGCAAAAATTATTTTTGGTACTAAAAGTAATTTAAATAATAATAATTTTTTTAGTATTTATTTAAATTTATTATATTAAGACAAATTTTAAGTATCAAATTAATTTTTGGGTACTAAAATTAGATCGTACACTTTTAATGCCAGATTTAAAATTTAGTACCTATACAAATTTTTGGTACAAAAAATTAATTTTAATAAATTCCACGTAAAATAAATCTTTAGTACTTAAATATTATTTGCGCTTACTTTCTTTTTTACAAATATGCTTTATGTACTAAAATTGTTTTTAGACCAGAGTTATTTTTAGTTTTCGAACTAAAATGCTTTCTTAGTATGTACTAGATATTTTTTTCTAGTGATATATATATCTAGGGATAAATAAAATTTAAGTTCTTAATACAAATTTTAGTACTGAAACTATTTTTAGTACTAATAACCTGTTTACTACCAGTGAAATAAAGTTTTAGCACTAGCATTTTTAGTTTTAAGGTAAAGTTTTAATATGAAAATAAAGTTTTATTACTAAATTAAATTTTTAGTTCTTACGTAATTTTTTAGTATTAAAATAAAAATTATTTTTAATACTAAATACTATTTTCAGTACTAAAATTTTTAATATTAAAACTAGTTTTCGGTGCTAAATAAAAATTTTAGTTCTAAAACAAGTTTTTAATACTAATATATTTTTATAGTAGGTACTTAAACAAAGTTTTAGGATTTAAATACGTTTTTTGCAGTAAAAATTCAAATCCATTTTTAGTACTAAAATATTATTTGTGCTAAAATTGTATAATTCTCAAATAAGTTTTTAGTACTAAAATAATTTTTAGTTCAAAGGAAATTATTAGCGTAAGAATAACTTTGTGGTATTAAAATACATTCATATTAAAAAATAAATTTCTAGTACAAAAAAATGTTTAGTACTAAAATAAAGGTTTAGCTCTGAAACCAATTAATTGTTGGCACTTTAACTGACTTTTATTACTAAAATATTTAGTACTAAAATAAATGTTCAATACTAAAATGATATTTCAGTTTTTAAATAATGTTTCATATTAAATGAAGTTTTTAGTACTTGAATAATTTTTTTTAGTTATTAGTTCTAAAATAATTTCTAGAACAAAAATAGTAAGCGTAAGAAGACATATTTTTGTACTAAAATACATTCATAGTACAAATAAAATTTTAGTAATAAAATAAATATTTAGCTCTAAATCCAAGACACATTATTTTTAGTACTAAAATGTTTAATATTAAAACAAATTTTCAGCACTTAAAAAATTTTAGTACCAAAATTTTTTTTTATTACTTCAATATTTTTTAAGTACTGAAACGAATTTTTAGAACTAAAATATTATTTGTTTAACATTCTTTTATTCAAGTTTATAGTAGTAACATAATTTTTAAGACAAAAATAGCTTACAATTTATAAATTTTTAGTACTAAAATGCATTCATAGTATCAAACATATTTTTAGTACTAAAATAAAGTTTTAGCTCCAAGTCCAATTGTTAGCACTGAAATTAACCTTTAGTACTAAATAATTTTTAGTACATACTAACAAAAGATTTAAAACTTTAGTACTTAATAAACGTTTAGTACTCACCTAAATAGTTACTACTAAAATTAATGTTCAATACTAAAATAAAGTTTTAGTACTAATTAAGTTTATAGTACTTGAATAATTTTTAAGTTTTAAAACAAAAATAATTTTCAGTACCTATTAAATAAAATTTTTAGTACTAATACAAATTTTTAATATTAAAACTAATTTTCAGTGCTAAATAAAGTTTTTAGTACTAAAATATTTTTTTTTTTCTTTTGTTTTTGCTAAAATAAATTTTTATATCTAAATCTAATTATTTTCACTGAAACAATTTTTTAGTACTAAAAAATTTTTTGTATAAAATTAAAGTTTTAAAGCTTTAATACTTAATAAATATTAAATAAAGTTTTAGTATTGAATAAAATGTTTAGTACTTGAATAATTTATTAAAACAAATTTTTAATATTAAAAATAAATTTCAGTGCTAAATAAAATTTTTAGTACTAAAATATTTTTTTTAGATTTGAAACAAATTTTTAGTACTTAAAAAATTATTTAGCACAAAAATAAAAATTAATTTCTGTACTAAATAAAATATTATGTACTAAAGCATATGTTTAATATTAAAACAAATTTTTAGTACTATATAAAATTTTTAATACTTAAAAAAAATTGTAGTAGAAAAAACATTTCTTTGTACTAAAGTAAATTTTCAGTATTTAAATTAATTTTTAGTACTCAATTAAATTTTCATTACTTAAACAAATTCATTTGTTTTAATTTTAAGATATGAAATAAATCTTAGCACAACATAATATAAGTACTAAAATAAGTACTTTTTTAACTTTTAGTACTAATGAAAAATTACTACTTCTTTCATATATTCTTTTAGAACTAAAAATCTTTGTAACCCTTTTTTTACACTAAGCGACATTTGAAGTACTAGAATAATTAAATAAGAAGAATTTGTGTACTAACATATAGTTATGGTGCAAAATTCAATTTTTATTATTAAACAAATTTGAAATACAAAAGAAAATTTTCTGCACTAAAATAAAAGTTTGGCGCAAAAACTAATTCTTAATACAAAAAATATTTTTATTACTAAACTTATTCCTATTATTTCCAATTTACTGTTAATTCCAAAAATTCTTATTATATTTTTTCATGCTTCTTAAAAAGAAGAATTCATTCTTTTAAATTTCTTCCCCATTCAATATGTATGAATATCAATTTTTCTTCGTTTTTTGTTTTTTACCGATTTTTTCTAAGAGTGAACATAAAACACGACAAGCAACAGGTTGCCAACATTAAAATAACATGCAACATGTAGCAAACTTCTCTACATACCACCACCATTATTATTATTATTAGAGTTAAGTACTATAAAGGTGGTTTATATCAATTCCATACTAATGCATTTGTATTGGTGATTTTATTTGTTTGTTGGGAGTTTTTTTTTTTTCATCTATTGGTGGTATTTTTGCATTAAATTGCATTTCGCCACAAATAAGGTAGATTTATTTCTATATGTTGCAAGCAAGCATATTTTTTTCTTCTGCCACAAAAACTACTTATTTATTTGGCACCTTTTAGTTGCATTTATTTATCTATATTTGTTTGTTGTAAAATAAAGTAAAGCAGCAAAATTTGAAATTACAATTTACAATTTACAGTTTGAAGTTTTGACTTTCAAATAAGGGGAGAATAATAATATTTTTTATTTGGGTTTTTGCTAAATAACAAGTGGCAAAAAGGGAAGATTTTTTTCTAGTGGTATTTTTTTTTTTTTTTTTTTCTTCTTTTGTTACCACAAAAAATCGTGTTAATCGTGTTATTGTGGTAAAGTGTTAGCAATTGTAATGATATTTTTTTTTTCTTTTTTAAATATGTGTTATTAATTTATAATTCGTTATTAGTATTTCTTATTATTTTTTTTTTAGTTATAGGTATATTTTAAGAGATTTTCTTGTTAACCTTTCTAATATTTAATAATTGTGGTATTTATTTGTTTTTTTTTTTCTTATTCTTATTATTGACAGGTTGTACAAAAGTTTATACCAAAAGTTCACATTTAAAGGCACACCAAAGGATACATACAGGTGAGTTAATTTTTTGTATAAAATTTTAATTAGTTTTTATTATATAATTAAAAGAGAAATATGACCATGCTGAATATTTTAATTGAATCTTTGGGGAAAATTTAACAAAACAAAAAAATTTAACAAAAACACAACGAACTTAGTTTCATCAACTTATTGTGCTGAAGCAAAACATTTGGTACACGTACCTAAAAATTGCATAAAAATTTAATGAAGTTGTTAATAATTTTTATTAAAAAAAAAAAAAAATTATAAAAAAGTTTTTATTAAATGAAAACTAAAAAACGTTTTTTTTTTTTTTTTTTTTTTGTAATTCCAATTCTATACCCCATACAACCATTATAAAGTAAATATCAACTGCTTGGTCCTAAGGTTGTTAAGTTTTAACATATTCCTCCAATAATTTCCAGAATCAATTTAATAACGCCCGTCCGTCTGTCCAATCGTCCATGTAAACTTCGAAAATTATAAATAGTCCGGGATAATCGAACGGTTGGACAGAAGGACGGACATTTTCATACTGTTTCTGAAAGCCGCTAGAGGAATGTTTTATTTTTTAATTAAAGAAATTTTAACTATAAATGATTCTGGAATAAAAGAAAACATAATGTGCTAATAATTCATTATTTTTCTGACTTTTTATTCAAATGTGTATTTTTTATCTAAAAAAATTTTATTGTTTTAGAAAAATTCTCTTAGTACTAATTTTATACCCTCATTATATACCTAATCCTATATTTATATTAGATATTGTAATAATTTAACTTAAATATAGTCCTTCAGTAAATTACAAAATCAATTTAATATCGTCCGTCCGTCTGTCCAAACGTTCATGTAAACTTTGAAAATTATAAATAGTCGATTATCCTGGACAGTTGGACGGAAGGACGGACATTTTCAAATGGTTTTTGAATGACGTTAGAGGTATATTTTATTTGTTAATTAAAGATTTTATGATTACAAATGATTTTGAGGTGAGAAAAATAATATGTATATAATTGATTATTTGTCTGACTTTTTCAAATGTATATTTGTTTTATCTAAAAAAATAAACAAATAAAGAGATGGCGCTCATTAAAATAAAAATAACAAAAATATTCATATTATCTATCAATTGTAGAGCAAATGCAGATTTTAATATGAAATAAATCAGACAAATCCTTTTCAATATCTCTTTCCAAAGTAAAACATTTTTCCAGTTACTCGCAGAATCTTATAAATGACGTCTCTCCATCTGTCTAACAGTTATAATATATTAGTTGGGGTAAAAAAGGTCGAAAATGGCACTTAATTTAGGGAAAAGTATCACATCTTTTTTTAAAATCACGTCTTATTTTTTTGTTTAAGTATTATTAAAAATGCATTTTTAGAAATTTAATATTCTTTATTTTTTTGATGGAATAATTAATTAATTAATACTTTGGGATTAATAACGATACTTTGGGATTAATAACGATACTTAATTTAGGAAAGGGTGATATCAACACTTTAATGATCATATTTTATTTCATAAGTTTTTTTTTCGAACCAATATCTTCGGAGGTATTAAACAAATTTTGTGATAAAATAAAAAATACCCTAAAAACAACTTTTAAAAATGCACTTTTTTCAGTAATTAAATCATATTTGTGGCAAGTACATAAATATCGACTTTCTCAATATTAAGTGAAGGTACCACCTCATTATATTCTTATCATCTTGCATGTTACAACATTGGTGTTTTGTCTATAAATCTTTAATTTCACATTTGAAATTTAATTATTATTACAAAAAGTTCAAGGATTTATATTAAAATAACGAAAAGTACCACAAAGTACCATCTTATGGATTTTCATTTATTTAGGATCATATATCTTTAATTTCTATTTTTTTTTTAGATTCAATATTGCAGAAAATTCAAAAAGTACCAAAAGAAGATCAAAAAAGTACTAAAAAAGAACCCTCTTACGAATTCTCATTCACTTAGGACTACATGTACTTAAGTTGATGTTTCTGTGTTTAATATAATGAAAATAATTTATTATTTAATTTGAATAACATTTAATTTCCGAAGTTTATCCCCTTTTTAGTACTTTTTATTTCCCCTGAATGCAACAGAGACTGTATTCCAATGAATTTCTAAATGGTACTGGGATCTAATGTTAAAACAATCAGTCAGTAAAAAAAAAATATATATATTTTGTCAAAAAGTACCAACACAGGTACAATTTTTACCCCTTAAAAGTTTGAATTTGTATTCGCCAATTTTTGATAAGATACTAATTTGATGCACATTTTATTTCTAAGCTTACTGTATTAAAAGATCGATAGGGTTCCAAAAAAGTACCAAATTACAGTTTTTACCCGTTTTCTCCTTAAAAGAACCGAATTTAAAAAAAGTACCAAACACCTATTCGGTTATTTTTTAAATGAATAACGATAAATGCCCTAGAGTAAAGAGAACCGGTTCAAAACTAGTCACGTGACAGGTTCTCAGGGCTAGTGACCGGTCCCAGTTCCGGAACTTTACATGGGGTTGTCATTGGAGGTGGCTAATTAGCCCCTTGGGACAGGTCACAGGATAGGTCCTAGGACAGGTCCAAGAGGACAGGTTCAGTAACGATTATTGTAATAAAAATTTTATAAAAATTCGGTAATTGTTTACTTTTTAAACATTAATTTTATTATATTTTATTATCTTTATTAAATTATGTTTATTTTAATTTTATAATTTTTCGTTAATGTCGATGGCGGCACCTCGAATCGAACCCATGTTCATCTAACGTATGTCATGTTTTATAGTCTTCAACGCTTACAACTCAGCCACTGATTGTTATTGCGCACGAGTTGCTATTTGCGCACTTAACGAGCATGTTAATAGTGAGTGTGTTTGTGTCAACTGGTTCTCAATTGGAACTTTGGTGACGAGTAAGGTGTCAATTGGTACTCAACTGGTACAGAGAAACCGGTCCAATACTGCAATTACCATAAATTTCCCGCAGGGTATTTATCGTTTTTTGTATCTCTATTTGTTTAGGAGATATAAGGTTACAGATTTGATCAATGATTTTTGTTTGAAATTGTCATCTCCAAAACTAGTTTTGTGGAAGTGTTAAGCAACCAGTACCCATTCTATGTACGGTTCTAGAACCAGTTCTGAATGTAATATTTTTGATTTTCGTTTAAAAATATTACAGTCAGAACTAGTTCTATAGAAGATTTTTTTCACTATAATTGGCATTTTCTTAAAGGCCACTTTTAAAATCAATTTAATTTTGTAAATACTAATTTTTATTTTTTTTTAATATTTCGAAATTTGAAATTTTTTATACAAGTTTTTTAAGCAGTTCTAGGAAGTTAGTCGAGAACCAGTTCCAGAACTTGTTCTTAGAAGTGATGTAGAAGTCATACAGAATTAGTTCTTAAGCACTAGTTCTCTAAAGCATTCACTAAAAGAAATTTAGAATCACAATGAAGTTCTTACTCCATTCGTGTCAAAATTGGTTGTGATTCTACTAGTTCTGATTATACCAGTTCTAGAACTAAAAATTTTAGATCATGTTCTAACATTTTTCCTGGGAATTTATCGGCTTTTAATTATTTTTGTTATTGTCTCAATTAATAAATAAATAAAATATAAATAAAAATAATTGATAATTTGTATAATTAAATAAGCAATATTTTAATTGTTTAAATTTCAATTAAAAAAATAATTGAATATAATTTTTTAAAATATTTCGTGTTTAAGCAATTTATTTGATTATAAAAATATTTGAAATCATTTAAAAAATCGGATTAATAAATTAATTGAAATTTTTTTTTAAATATTTTTTCCGTGTATTTTTTGCTATTAAAACTTTTGGTATAAAACATAATCAAACAATTGCTGCTCGAGTTAATAAGTAATATCCTCAAAGCCCCTTATTTCCTTAGTTGTTTCTTTGCAAAATATCTTTCAGTAATTATACAATTTCTTTAAACTAATTACTGAGAAATTAATCAAACTTGATAAAATAATTTCAACAAACATTTTCATCATCACAACCCACTACATTAACAAGCAGGTGATTAAAATTAATGTGCATTTTTTTCCTCATAAACAAAATTAATTTTTTTTTCTTAAAATATTTTTGTTATTCTTTTACAAAAGAATTCATAACAAAAGAATAAATTGCAATATATTGTTGAAAGAGGAAAAATATTCAGAATTTCATTTGTATGTCTACCCCAAATATAAATTGCAAAAAATGCAAAAAAAAAAAAAAAAATGTATTAAAAGTATTTGTTCATTTGCTGACCATTCAGCTTTATGTTACTTAAATAAAAACCAAGTTGTTTCATCGTTTATTCTTACATGGAGATGTTATGGTTGTGATTTTGAATGGATGCTACGAGGTTTGTTCATTCATCACTTAACCTAATTTATAAGAGGCAGTTTGTATGGTAAGCAAAAAATAAAAAAATAAAGAGCAAAAAAAAAAAAAAAAAATCAAGCAAAAAGTATAATAAAAGGCTGTTGCCACTGCCACTTGTATATTATTTACGTAGTTGTTGCGTTGTTTGTTCATTCACTTGCTTTCCAAGTGACTTCTTAAAGCTTCTGTTATTCTTATTGTTGGTGCTGTTGCTTTTGTTGTTTGTTGTTGCTATAACGTAATAACAACAACTTAACACAGTGACCCACAAAAGCTATAATAACACAAACACATACACAATATCCCCATAAAGTGCATTCAATGCTCATGTACAACAACAACAGCAATATTATTACAAAGAAGAATCCCAAACCATCAGCCAGCCACAAAGAAGAAATCAAGAAGACTATAGAAAAATCAAGCAACAAAAAGAAAAAAAGGATATTTTTTTTGTATATAAACAAGAGGCGTGCTATATCAAACAGTTTTATTCTCAAACAGCAAATTTAGTTAGTAGAACGTGTCCATACCTCATTACGAAACCTTTAAACTAAATTTAGTTTTCTTTTAGTTTTTTTTTTTTTTTTTATCTATTTTAAACATATTTCTGCAACTACTGTAGTATTAAAGTATGTAAAATTGTTTGTTGCTTGTTAAGAATAAAAAAAGGTGGCTTGTTTTCATTACAAAAACACTTTAAAGAAAAACTTTAAAATTGTTGCTACTACCCGTCATTTGATGATGTTTAAATATTTATAGCAACTGTAAGAGTAAGCCTGGTTGAAAAGGGGGAATTTTGCTGCCGTGTGTCTTGATTTTATATCTTGTACTTGTTAAGCTAAGATTTAATCAAATAATTGAGATAATGAATATAATCTTTATAACTAGATTAATGTTGTATGGTGGTTATTTTAATGAGTTTATGACAGATTTCTTCATTTTTTGTTTTAAAGAAAAAAGTAATTGAATTAAATTAAATAATGGGTTTTAGTTAAATTTATTAAAGTTTCATACGAAAATTATACCTATTAATAATGTAATTTGTTAACATTTTAATTTAAAATTTATAGTTTTAAGTATTAGTTAACATAAACAGCGTTACCGTTGAGAATTTTTAAAAAGTGTCCAAAAAAAGAGGTTTCAAAATAAAAAGTCGCCAAAAAAGGGGATTTTTTGAAAAAAAGGGGCCAACTACTTTAAAACCTAAAAAATTCCTTAAAATTTTTTTATTTGATAACAACAAATTGTTGCATTTTAAGAAAAACTACAAAATTCAGTTCTATTAATAACAAAATAATTCATTATTTTACAACAATTTTTATTATTGCAAAAATAAAGATTTATTCACAAAAATATTTCGCACACAATCCTCTTTTAATTAGTTAAAATCCTGTACTTTTGTAGGAGTTCTTCACTCGTACTCTAGACTTTCAAATTTAGGATGGAACGCATGAATTCACAAGTATTGTCATAAGTCTGTTAGATAAACTATTTCTTGCTTTTGATAATTTAGTAAAAAAAACACGTTCCCCCGAGGAATTGCTTTTAGGAAAGTAAAAATTTAAATTAGGATATAAGTATTCATCGAATCTTTTTTTCATTTTTTCAATCCAGTCCAAAAAAATTGGCATATGATGATAAACTTTATTATTATTTTTAATTACTAACAGTTTCAGTTCATTTATAAATACTCCGCGGTTTTTTATATCACAATACTGTAAGACAGTCCCAAAATTATTAATTTATTTGTTGAAAATAATATGTAATGGGTCGATATATTTCAAACAACTTAGTTTCTCCTCATTTAGCACATAATCTTAAAAAGTCGCTAATTAGTCGCCATTTAAAAAAGGGGCCAAAAAAGTGGCCAGGTAGTTGAAAAAGGGGCAAATGGCGACTAAAGTCGCCAAACGGTAACGCTAAACATAAAACATTAATTAATAAATAAGTCAAATGTGTTTTAAATAATTTCCAGAATTTATTTAGAATCACATTTATATTTCTGAAACTATAGAGCAAATGTTGATATAACTTTAAAGTAAATCAAACAAATCCTTTACAGTAACTGTTTTAAAAGTAAAATATTTTTCCAGTAACACGCAGAATTGTTTTAATGTTACCTGTCCGTCTGTCCTACTGTTAAAGTATATTAGCGTGGAGGCATGATGGGGAAAAAGGGTTAGAAACTGTTGCTTAATTCAAGGAAATTTTATATCACTATTTTAAGATTTGTTTTGCAGAATAGAGATATGTCTTACCAGCCATCTATACATTAGGATTAAAAATTATGCTTAATACAGGAAAAGATATCAATATAACTTTTGGAGTTTTAAAATTTTTTCTTGAGAGAGTTCTGATGTATGTTATTCTACCTTTATTTGATAGATCATTTTGTTTTTTAGCCAATTAAGAAAAATATTATAAAATCGTTTGTGGATATTCGGCTATGTAAGAAAAAAAACTTGACCATGATCTTGCAAAATTGAGATAATTGAAATTCAAATGCATATAATTTTAATTATGACTTGATTTATCTGGAGTTCTAAGCTAATATAATATTTGAAATAGAACAAGGAATCAAAATTCGAATCAAAAAGTAAAAGAAATTAACTTTTGAAATTTTAAAAATTTTTCTTGGGAGAATTCTGATGTCTATCCTTCCGTCAGTTTGTTTGAAAATTTTTCATTAAAAATTATTTATTTTTCGAATTATAACTCATTTTATCCAGAGCTCTAAGGTAATATAATTTTTTAAATAGAACAAGGAATTTATTTTGAGCCCCATAGCTTCGCTTTTTCAATTCAGAAGTATTTATTTTTCGAATTATAACTCGATTTATCAAGAGATCTAAGGTAATATAATCTTTGAAATAGGAAATTTTATTTAAATTCAACCAAAAATGTTCGATTCTGTCCCACTGTCTAATGTTTAATAAAGCAAAGAAAAAAGTCCGGATTTAAGACAGTTTTAGCCAGTTTAATTTTTGTTTAATAATGGTCCATATATGTTGCAAATGCAACGATATAAATTTTGAATTTATTCCCACACATACCGTTTATGGGTCTTGCTATTGATAATAAGTCTATGAAATAGAGAAATATAATTTACTTATTTTTTTTTTAGCCAAAACTATTTACAGTTAAGATTTATTTAATTGATAAATAAAATATTGCTTCGACTTTTGGAATGAATTTAATGATGTCCGTCCGTCCGTCCAACTGTCCGGAATAATCGGCTATTTATAATTTTCAAAGTTTACCTAGATGGTTGGACAGACAGACGGATGTTATAAAAGTGATTATTGGGAGAATAAATTTGAATTTAGCAAATTTTAACAAACAAGCACTTTATATTAATTTTATAATGGTTGTACAAGGTATACAAATAGGATTAAGAGATTTTATTTAATTTTTTTTTTTTTTTTTTTTTAGATAAAAAATATTTATTTGAATAAAAAGTCGGAAAAATAATGAATCATACATATTATGGTTTCTCCTATTTTATAACTATTTTTAGTTAAAATTTTTTTAATAAAGAGAAAAGATATTCTTTTAACGGCTTTTTTAATCACTTAATAAAGTCCGTCGTTCCGTCCAACCTTCCCGATTATACCGACTTTTTTTTAATTTTTTAAGACGAACGGTTGGACGGTTGGACAGACGGACAGACGTTATTAAATTGATTCTACAAATAGTTAATAGAATATGTCTGAGTTTAACAAATTTAAAATCAAGCGCTTTGTATCAGATATTTCACAGTGGTTGCTTATGGTATATATGTGGTATTAAGAGAGTTTTTCTAAATCATTTAATTTTTTTTAGATTAAAAATACGCATTTGAAGAATAAGTCAGAATAATTAAATTATTATAAACATATTATGGTTTTATCATTTCAGAATCATTTGTAATTAAAGGCTTTTTAATAAACAGAAAAAATATTCCTTCAACCGATTTGAGAACCAATTTGGAAATGTCCGTCCTTCCGTCCAAACGTACGGGATAATTTATAATTTTCAAAGTTTACATGGATGGTTGGACAGACGGACTGACAATATAAAATTGATTCTATAAATAACTGGAGAAATATATTTAAGTTAAACAAATACAATAGCATCCTATGCAACCGCTCACTATATAATGATTGTATAGGATATAACATTGGGAGACGATTTTTCTAAAACATTTTAACCTTGTTTTTAAATAAAAAAATATGCTTTTGAAAAAAAAGTCAGAAAAATCCTGAAATTAAAGCATATTATGATTTTTCTCATTTCAAAATCTTAGCATACTTTTGGGTGTTGGATTTAAGTAATACTTTAGAATTTTTTAAAATAATTTTTAAAATTTTGAATGTCGTATAAAAGAGAGTAAAATTAATTTGTATTTTCATGCCTTTTTAATGTATTTTATTTTATGGTTTTTATCATTTTAAAATACCACACTCTATTACAAAATTTAACTAGCATACTTTAGGGTTTCTAATTTTAAAGCAGCCTTTAAGGGGTTTTAAAAAAAATTATTTTAAAACTAAATACTTCAAATGTTTTAAATTTCAACCATAGTAAAGGAAAATTAATATGAATTTTAATGCATTGTTAATAAATTATCCAGAAAAGAAAAAAATGCTCTTTTATGCTTTAAGCTGATTGTTTTTTTGGTTTTTATTTAATAAAAGCTTAAATAAATCACCAAATAACCCACAATTAATTATAAACATTTTATTTCACATAAAATTGTTTGTAATAGAAAATATACACTCTTACGAGCATAAGATGAATGAGTGAATATAACTTTAAGTTTGGTAGACAAACATGCAGACAATTTGGTTTATTTTTTTTTTTTATTTTATTTTTGTTAAACAAAAAAGAAAATAAATGCTGCAATTTAATTTTATTAATTTGTGTGCTTGTTTTTGCAATCAAGCGTATATAAAAATGTAATAAAATGATTTCAAATGCTTACAAAAAAAAAAAAATTATACAAATCTGTAGATGCCACAAAAAAATAAATAAAAAAAAAACTAAAACCAAAAATAAAATACTCAAATATTGGGTAAACAAAATTTAAGCGCATGTAATCTGAGTCATAGTCCGTCTAAACAGAAAATCCAACATTTGTACTTCTAAAACTACAACAACTACTGCCACACTACCTTACTAAATGGCTGGCAAGGAAGCTTTTATAACTATGACCAACAAAATATATCTGCTGCCATGAGGGGTGATCATGTTATTTGAGCATATACCCACTACATTTATTTTGTTGTAGCTTTGGTTTAGCTTGGATGCTGCATAATAAGACGTCCATGAGATTTGATGATGTGGATGAATGTGATGATGCAACAACGCATGGTTTAAAGCACGAAAGGCGTTCAAAGAAATCTAAACAATCAACATTTGTTTGTTCCATGTGGAGTGATTTTTTCTAGTTTTTTTTTTTTTTTTTTTTTTTTTTTGGGATTTTTGTATATTTTAAAGCATAAAATGTTGACCACAAGATTTTAAATCACGTTTTGCGAAATTCACTAAAAGAAACAACATAGATTTTAAATTGAAAAATTATTTAGACAAACGGCAGCAAATTTAACAGATTTGTTGGTGTTTTATTTATTTTTTTTCCTCTTAAAGAATATAATAGATTTTGAAATGTTATAATTTTAGACGCCCAGATTAATGGCAACTTTATACAAACATTAAAAGTGTTGTAACCTGTAACCACTGACACAATTGTAAAATAATTTTAAAGGAAGTCATCTCTGTTTGCTTAAAAAAAAAAAAACGAAAGACTTAAGATACATGCTTCTATTACTACCAACATTAGTTTGGGGAGTTAAAACTTAAATTTCTTAACATATTTTTTTAAATTTTTTTATAAAATGACATATTTGTTTTTCTTATAATGTCATTTTGTCATCTTTTCACTTTTCAAATAATTTTTTTCCATAACAAAAAAAAAAAAAAAATATTTTTTAAATAGCATTTTAGTGGTCATACCTTGTTTATTCCTATTTTTTCTGTTTCTATTTATTTTTTTTTAACAATTGACATTTAAATAGTTTATGCATAAATGCAATCACAATTATTTTATATCAAATGATATGTAGATTTTTTTTTTCTATTTCTTATTTATTATTTTGGCAAAAATAAACAAATATTTAGCTTTTTTTTTTATTAACATTATGGTATTTGACTGTTAATGTGATATTTTAACAGCTTATAAATAATGTGTTGACTACTTTTGGTTAATAATATCTGTTAACAAACAAACATTTTAAACTATTGCTACCATCGTCATTTTGTTAAAAAGATATATAAAAAACAAAAATTGTCTATATTTTTGGGGTGTAAACATTAAAAATTATGCAAATAAGTGAAAATGTCAGAATATTTTTCTTAATCATCTCAAGTCAAAAGGTGCCTATTTAAAATATTAAAGTATTTATTCTTCTTTTTTGCTTTTTAAATTACCTTTTTAACAATATGACAAAAATGTTTAAAGTTAAAAAATAAAAGTTGATTGATTTTTGTATTAAATTGTATAGCAAAAATGTTAAAGATTTTTATATTATTGTGATTAAAAAAAAAAAAAAAAATACTATCAAAAGTTAAGAACAAAAAACTAACTTTATTACGGCAATAATTTTTTTAAATAACGCAAATATATATGCTGAAGATTTTCTAAAAGTTGTGATAATAAAGACAGTGAGGAATATTTTTCTATTAATTAATATATTAAATAAGATACTATGAATTTTGCTGTTGAAAATCAATTATTTAGTTCATTATCAACTGAGAATTGAACGACAAACCAGACAAGTTCCATCTTATTATAAAAGAGGTATAGGACATTTTATTAAAAAAACTTTAGAGTTTTGTTTTGGAATATTCAAAAATTTTGCAATAATTTTACATCATGTAAAAAATTATTTTTTTTGTGCAAAATAGATCAACATTTTGTTGTTCTTTTTTTTTTGGTAAAATACTGAAACGTTACATTATGGCAATTATGTCCCGAATTGAATAATTTAAAAAAAAAATTCAACAAAATTCCTTTAGCTGAGAAATTTTTTGTTTGAACAAAATATACCCGACTACAGATTTTCAATCGCAGGTAGAGAACTGAAAACGAATTTAAAAATGTCTTAAATATTATTTTCTTATTAAGCTCATCAACAACCATCGTTTGTGGATGCTGTCCTACATCGAAATCCCAAGAAAGTGTATTCTCCGTATCCTAGCAGAAACTTGATAATGGCATATAATAACTTTTCAATGATAACATACCGTCTACATTACAATGAAGTAGTTTAGTGACTATTTACTTATAACCCTTACACACCATACTTATTTATGATAAAATTTTTTGAAAAACTTTATTTTATTGTTTTTTATTCAGATTACCAATAAAAAAGAAGAAATAAATATGTGACGAGACAAAAATTGCGTATATATAATTTTTTAATCTAAAAAAGTTTTTAAAAAATGAAGGTTTTCTTCTTTCAATGTTGAAAATTAAAAAAAAAAAAAAAAAAAGAAAAAAACATCCTAAAATTTCATGACTTATTAGAAACCTAAAACGCAACTAGTTCATCTTGTTTTAGCTTATAATGGCTTCTGCCAAAAGTAATTAGTTCTTCTAATAACTTCTAACATCGGTAATCATATGAGGTAAGTAGTAGCCTCTAATGTCATCATCGCACATTGGTGTAAAAGAGGTCGAAATTGGCGCTTAATTCAGGGAAAGGTGATATCAATATTTAAATGATCATGTTTTATTTTTTTATTGATTATTAGTTTAAAAAATTCAGTTTTAGAATTTTAGGATTTTTTTTTTAGCAGAGCGGTAATGTCTGTCCGTCCGTCTATACATTAGAGTTAAAAGTGTCAAAAATTATGCATTATTCAAAGAAAAGTTGTATCAAAACTTTAGTGATCACGTTTAACTTTTCTATTTATTAGTAAGCAAAGAAATGTATTTTTATAATTATAAAATATCTTTTGGCTGCATGACAATGTCCGTCCGTCTGTCTATACATTTGGGTTAAATGTGTCGAAAATTCCACTTAATTCAGGGAAAGGTGATATAAAAATTTTAATACTTTCATTTGGTTTTTATATTAATCAAAAAGTAGAAAAAAAAAATATTCCTCGAATTTTAGGATTTTCTTGAAAGAACTCTAATGTCGGTCCATCTGTCCGTCTGTTTGTTAATTTTCACAAATTTTCCAATTCAAAATCGTTTAACTTTTGACTCAATAAAGATAGGGACTCAAATTTATTTTTGTTCGATAAATAATTTTGATTTTTAGCCAACTGCATAAAATGTTAAAAAATCGGTTGAAAATATTTGGCTATATATCGAAAAATTTTAACCAAGATCTTGTAAAATTAGATTTTTGAAATTTTAAATGTACATAACTCGAAAAATATATAAGATAATCAGCACATGCAATCTTGTTTTCCAAAGGATTTATCAAGGACTTTAAGGTGATATAAAAATCTTGGAAATCGGGTAAGGAATAAAAATTCGCTAGTGGTTAAACATTTTCCATGACCTAGTACTCTATTTTGAACCCTTATAGTTCCGCTCCTGATGCGAAAGTTGAATCCCGCTTCTAAACTCCAAATGCTACTCTCCTCTGCTATGCCCGTGTAAAATTTTATGCAAATCCCATCAGCCGATTAAAAGTTGCAGATGTCTGCATCTGCAGCTGTTTTTTGTATGAAATATATATTTTTCAGAACAAACATCCTGTAACATTTTAAGTTGCATTCCATGAATACTTGAAGAAAGGTACAATTAAACATCTGAAGTTGATGGTTTCATTTTAAATTTTTACCTTAAAAGACTTTTTATTTAAAATAAATACACTGAAAGTTGATGAAAATTAATTTTTTTACTATTTTTCAAAAATGTAAAGAAATTCTTAAATTTAACAGCTCCTTATAAGAAAACAACACAACCTAGCTTAAAGATTTTAATTGATATTGATACATAAATTTGTCTATTTTTATGCGGTAGCCAACTTTATTACAACTTTACTTTAAATTTTAAAATTCAATTAAGCGCCACTTTTGACACATTTTACCCCAACGTGCACCGTGTTAAAATAATGAGTTATTCAGCTAATGTGTAAATAGTGTAAAACCATTATATTAGCTTCTTTACTTATGACCTGGCAACCAAAGATTTTGCTCGGTTATTTGGGCTCAAGTTCATTGAATAATTTTACGAGAATACATTGTTATTGGACACTCGGCAGAATGGAGTAAATTTTCTAGTCAGCCACTATCGTCATCAGCACTATTCAACTTCATCTAAGTATATAATTTACAAATTTTCGGAAAATGGTTAAATAAATGTTTGTTTTTTATATTTGTAGAAAAAATAAAATATTCAATACTTGTATTAAGTCTTAATCTTTCTTACTCTCATTAGATACAAAATTGTTTTTCATTTATAACACTAAACAACATCTCTGACCCCGAAATTTCCATTAAAATAATTAACTCTATTAAACAAAAAACGCTTAAATGCAATTACAAATTATTAAATTCCTCTATTAAAACCTAAACTATTTTCAAATTAATATCTAGTATTTATTATTAACCCACAATAATAATATTAACAGCAAAAGCAAATTGTTAAAAGAAACAAATAATTTATGCTCTGATCAATTTAAACTGATAAACTATAATTTGACGTCTTAGTAATTTTCCAATTATTAACTCAATAAGTTTTGTTATTTATTTTCTACAAATAACAAAAAACTTCAAAAAAACTAAACTAAAAAAACACACATAAATTTAACATACAATTAAAGTATTCAAACGTTTACAGCTAGTTAAAAAAGAATATAGTTTTCTTTTTAAATTAACTGTTTTATTTTTATAATAAATTCAATGATAATTAAAATTAAATTTCAAAAAATATACAACGACAACATTAAATTAAACATCAATTTAACAACAAGATCATGCATAAGATTTCACCAAGATTTGTCATCATCTTTAACAACAAAAAAATTAAATAAAAATCCTTCAAATCACAATCACAGCGAAATAAAATAAAAAATTGTGTCATTTGTTTTATTTGTTTAAAAAATTATTTTCTTCTTAAAAAAAAAAAAAAAAAAAATACAAAAATAATAAATGAAATTCATAAAAATTGTGTGTGTATGTAGTTACTCATTCACTCATGAATTCGTTATTATAGCAACCATTTAATCACAAACAATTGTTAATAAAAATTTCTACGAATATTTTTTTTGGAGTTTTTATTATTATGTTTTTATATCATTTTTGTTGACGTTGTGTTTAATAAAAAAAAAAAAAAGTATTTATAATAAATTTATTTATAAGTGCAGTCAAACAGATTTTGAACGCATTTTTATATAGATGTTTTTAAAATATTTGGAAAAAGAATTGAAATGATATTTTAAGATTTATAAAGTCAAAAAGACTCTCCAATTAAAAATTTTAATATGCATTTCAAAATAATAAAATTAAGTTATGAATTTCGAAAAAAATAATAAATTAGAATTAAAAAAATTTAATAAATATACTAGAATAAAACAAATAGAATAAAAATGTTAGAAGTAGATCCAAGATCGTAGAATACCATGTACGATTTTATGGATTTCTAAAATTAACATAAAATTTTTAATTAATTTAGTAAAGAAAGATCTTTAGCTGAGAATAAAAAAACAAATTCACATATTTGTGAGAAATAAGTCTTCTATATTTGTAGCAACATTTACAAAAATCATTTCAATTAGAGCACCTTATAATTCGTTGTCTACCTTTATTTCCTTTTGTCTATAAAATCTCACCAAAATAAGAAAAAAAAAAAAAAAAAACTCACACATACTCTTCACATATTCATACATATATTTTGTCATCTTAACCGCAGTAAATCGTAACGTAGATCTCTGGTATGAATATCGTTAATAAAAAAATAACATAAAAAATTATTATTATATTCAGATAAAAATTGTTAATGTTTTTGTTTTATTTCTTAAGCATGATATCTCCCCAAAAATAAATGAAAAAAAATAATAATAAAATTGACACAAACTTAATAAAGACAAAAATCCCTGTATACGAGACGTTGTATTCATTTCGTGTTGGAATTTTGATTATTATAAAACAAACAATAAACTTTTACTTTAAATTGTATAGCAACATACATATAATTGTTAATATGATTTTGGGGGGAACAAAAATTCCAGATTTTCTTAAAAAGGGGTTTCGTTTGGATTTTGGTGCATGTAAATGCTATGAATAAAAACAATTAAAACAATAGATAATTTGAATGGATATAATTGTAATTAATAAAAATATTTTCTATAAAAATACTTTCTCCACAAAATAATTGACAGATATGTAGGAAACAATTTAAATTTGAAGCAAAAAAAAAAAAAATAAGCGCGAATGTTATATTCGGTTCGGCCGGGCGGACCATGCCCATTTTGTTTCCGAGTTTATATTGACCCCCAAACTATTTATACAAAATTGCATTACCGTACATGCTTTTGTTTAAGAGATATCAGCAGAAAAGTATGAAACGTTTTTAGTTTTTAGCTCATAACTTTTTTATTTATTTACCGATTCTTCCCATTATCAATCCCAAACAATATATGTATATATAAGACAAATATTTAAATTTCGTCCTCCTATCTCGTTCGAGCCCTATCCTGCTTTCAACAGACAAGTAGACGGACATACAGTCAGACGGACGGACATAGCTAGATCAACTCAAAATCTAGCCAGGACCCAGAAAATACTTTGTGGGGTCTTAAATGATTCCTTCGACATGTTACACACGAAATGACAAAATTAATATACCCCCATCTTTTTGATGGTGGGTATAAAAATCTCAATTTATCTTAAGTATTATTAAATTATACACTTTTTTATACGAATGAAAGATAAGGCCAAAAATGTACAATAGTACTTGTTTTTACTTAAAAGTTAGGTTAGGTTTGAAGGGTGGCTCGCCATAGCGAGTGCACTTGGAGACTATAAGGCCCATTGTGATACCCTAAGAAAGAGAAATGATATATAGTATCATAATAATACTTCGCCTAAATATCAACGATATACCATTCGATTGGATCATATTGAAACCTGCCCGTACGTCTAACAAACTTAATCAAGTTTGTTAGTGGCATGTCGTTAAGACAGTCCAGATCGCTACAGAGTTGTCGACCGGAAAATCTCCGTCTACGCTCTTGTAGTGCTGTACATTTATATAACAGATGGTGTACGGATTCTTCC
The DNA here is from genome assembly GCA_951394005.1 of Protophormia terraenovae. NCBI lineage: Eukaryota > Metazoa > Arthropoda > Insecta > Diptera > Calliphoridae > Protophormia > Protophormia terraenovae. The sequence continues at coordinate 122,113,445 of OX596075.1, read as the reverse complement.
TCCTCTTCATCCAGACAACTTCTGCAATATATTTTCCGGGGGTGGTCCATATGCTCCGACATACGTCTAATCATACAGTGCCCTGTGATTATGCCTATGAGAAGCCTTATCGAAGTTCTATAGTGCCCTAGTCTTATTTCGTGACCATTAAGGCCATAATGTCCTTGATACTTTACAGTTGGTGATTGTAGACCACCTGAGTGTCATTTCGTCAATTGACCATTCATTGAGAGTATTGGATAAGGAGACGAAGGGAATGAGAATGTCATCGCAAGCTGCGCTAACGTCAAATGATGATGCATTTTCTGCTCATTTGTCAGCCCTTTCGCTGCCCCAAATATCATGGCCCAAAACCCACACCAGCTCGACTTGGTAATGACTGAGCAGAGCTAAAGAGTGTATGCAATCGTTTATGCATTTGAACTTTATAGTATGGGAGTTAAGAACCTTGATTGCAGCAAAACTGTCCACATATATGCCAATGCTCCATGCAGAGAAATGAAATTCTCTAATCTGCCTAGCAGCCACATTAGTGGCCTATATTACGGCTTGGAAAACTGTACACGAGTTCAGTAATCTGAGAGACAGTAATCCTTAAACACAGAAATAGCAGCCCATTTTGCCCTAGATGGGATTCTTATATTGTAGATCCTTTCAAAGTTTATCCTTGGTATAAGATAATTGGTTTCCCGTTTCAGTGTTGATATGCCTATTTTCCTTAAAATAGTGCCGTGACCAACGCTTAAGTTCGCCTGACTCCCTGAGACGTAAAACTTATAGACGAACTTAGCAGAGATATTTCTGATGAAAATATCAAGGAAAAAAATATCTAAAATTGTCACCAGACTAGCTTGAGAAGTAGAGCGCATCGCACCAGTGATGGAGTGACAAGCCAATATCTGTATCTAAGATATTTGGCTTCTTTTGAAAATACCATCAAGACGATAACATTAAAATTATTTGAGACCCTATAAAGTATATATTATCTGGATCCTGGTTAGATTCTGAGTATATCTAACTATGTCCGTCCGTCCGTCTGCCTGTCTGTTGAATTAGAATTGAAAATTTTAGCAAAAATTCGAAATTTCACCAAAATCCGAAAACTCATTTAAAATCAGAATTGGTCTCACAATTTTGGTTTATTGTAATCATCCAAAGGGTACCATTTTATAAGGGTAAAGGTAATCTTCAAAAAGTATTACACAGTAACGAGTTATCATCTTTCTTCAGAAAAGAAATGATATAAGAATAAAGTAAAAACAACATTACAGTTACGTTTCCCAAGTAACGAAATTATAATCTATTATAATAAAGGGACAAATTAATTAAAAATGAGTAAATATTTTTTTATAAATATTATATTTTTTTAATAAAGTTTTCAACTCCTTAGTTGGTAGCAAGAAAATTGAAAAAAAAAAATAACAGAAAATCTTGTTTCGTTTAATTAAAATCATATTTCTGGTTTCTTTTGCATTAAACATTTCTATAAAGAATTAAATTAATTCAAAAACGAATAAAGGAAAAAACTTCAAATAAAATCATAAATTTGTTAACTTCAATATTTCTGAATATTTCAATTAAATCAAGCCACGTTTTTCATAAGAAAATTCAATTCAATTTATTTGTTATAAAATATACACCTTTTTGCAAAAACAAATACACCCTACATTAGATACAAAGCAAATAAGTAATAAAAAAGAGACATTTTGAAATATTTAATAATTAAACATTTCATTATTAATTTATTAAAAAAAATAATAATAATAAAATTTTAAACAAAATTCCAAAGTAACTATTTTGTTATTCTTCCTCTATTCTATTGAAGTATTTTTATACCCACCATCAAAAAGATGGGGGTATATAGATTTTGTCATTCCGTGTATAATATGTCAAAAGAATCATTTAAGACCCCACAAAGAATATATTTTCTGGGTCCTAGTAAAATTCTGAGTCGATCTAGCTATGTCCGTCCGTCTGTCCGTCTGTTGAAAGCAGGATAGGTCTCGAACGGGACAACCTAGGGGGACTAAATTTGGCTCAAATATTTATCTTATATAAGGTTTATTTGGTATTGAAAATCAGAAAAATCGGTTAATAAACAAGTTATGGGAAAAATATTAGAAACACAGGGTGTCCGTTTTAGCTTCATTTCTTACTTTTCTGCTGATATCTTTTAAACAAAAGCATGTACGACTACGAAATTTTGTACAAAACAAAAAATGGTCGTGGTCCGCCCACTTTACCGCCCATATCCCATATGACGTAAAATTTTAAAAATTTTATGGTGGGTATATAGATTCAGCCGAGCCGAATATAACATTCGCACTTGTTTGTCTCTAAAATTCTTATTCAAATTTTTTTAATCTTAAACACAAATGTTAAAGTTTTTAATGGAGATATTTTTCAGTCGCTAAAGGCCCTTCGATTTTCTTCTTTTTGAATATTAAGTAGTGTCTCCCTCTGTTCGTCTTTAGCCTCCTAAATATTTCTCACTAACTTCTATTACACTTTGTATTTGTAATAGTGTTAGTAGTTATTTAGTGGTTTAGTGCATATTTTTCTTCATCTCCATTTACTGACAAATGTTTGCTGCATTTTAGTTGTTGTTGTATTTGTTACTTCTCAAAAGTTTTTGTATTTCGTTTGTCTTTATTTTTTTTTTTTTTTTCATTTCATTTACTTGCAATTGATTTCATTTTTATTATTGTTTTGTATTCATTTGTATTGTCGAGACTTAGTCTTGGCCAAAACACGTATTAGCATTTATTATTTGTCGATAGACCCATGTCTCCGATTCCATGCCAATCTATGGTGTTATGGTATTTGAGTTTGTGTATCTAATGGTGGAGTATAAGTGTACGTTTGTACATGTTGCATTTATGTTCTTGTCAATTGTTTCAATGTTTTGTTAGAAATACGAAAAAATCTTTTATTTTTTTTTCTAAGACTCTCTTGTCTTGTTTCAACGCTTGTTTTCTGTTTTAATTTTCTTAGTTTTTTTCATTTATTTAGATTTTTTTTGTTTGCATTCATCCATGAATTAGAATTTATAGTGAATTTATTTTTTTGTTTATTTTATATTTGTTATTTGATTTTGAAATTTAACTTGCATTTGTTAGTTATTAAACGTGTATAAAAAAAAAAAGATTTTTTATATATTTATTTTATTTTTTTTTTTAGCATATTTACAACAAAATATAGTTTGTTCGTATAAACGACATTTGACAAATTGTTTTTGATGTATTGTATATTTTAATTAAAACAAAAAAATTATAAAAAAATCTCCTCTAACAGAAGTAAAAAAAAAATTGTACAAGTATATAAAAATATTAAATCAAGAATAACGTGGGAAAATATTGCCAACATGAGCGGTCATGTTCTAAAGTAATTTAAAAAAAAATGTAATAATGAATATAATTAAAAAAAGTATGAGAGTTTATTGGATTTAAAGACCGCCCAATGGCGATGATTTCTTAGAAAATTATGCATTTGTATAAAAAAGGTTGAATATTTTAAAGCAACATGTTTCCTTATGCAATTGAAATTCTCAACTTGAAATTTATTTAAAAAAAAATAAAAATAAAGTGTTAAAGTTCAAATTAAAATCATATTGAAGAATAAATTCCAGTTTTTTTATTGAAAAAAATGTTTGAAAAATAACTATAAACGACTAAGGAGTGAGATCGAAAAATTCTTAACACACATTTTGCCTCATAACTTTTTTCGGAATCAATATTCAAAAATTTTTTTTGATTTAGTTATCATGGAAAAATACTTCAGTTATTATTTTTAATAATAACCATGTTAATGTGTCCTTATTTTCATCAAAATAAGTGACGAAAAAGATTTACGTCCTACAAGTTATTAAAAAATTTCAAAAAATCCAAATAGGTCTTACAATTAATTGGCCACAGAATTAAATTTCGTCCGTAAAACCGTTTCTAATGTTATTAAACAGTATCAAGAGAATTTGACTATTGATGTGAAACCTAGTTCGGTAAGAAAAAAGGACCACATGATATTGGGAAGGCCAGAAAATTGAAGGCATATTGAAAGGAACTCCAAACACATTTGGTAGAAAATCAGCTCAGTTTTCTCAGTGCTTCGACTATTTGGTGCAAAAATTTAAATCTAATGGGAAAGTTGATAACATATAAAGTTCAAAAAATTCCAATCTGTAATTCTGCAAAAAAAACTACAAGCCAAAAATATGACTCGGAATTTAAAACCAAATTTCATACAAAAATACTCAAGCTGTATAATTGACGAAGAAACGTTGGTGCTGGCAGAATCTTCGCAGCTTGTGTCTCAAAAATTTTTATAGCTAATTCTCGAAGCAATGTTGGAGATAAGTTTAAGACCCAAAAGCAGCAAAACTTTCTTTTACAAAATTCATGGTATGACAAGCTTTTTGCAGTTGCGGCAAAACAGTAAAGTCATTTGATACATTCGGATCTATAAAAATACCAAAATATGCATAAAGGAATATTTGCAAAAAAGATTTCTTCTTTTCTTAAGAAAGCACAACGTGTCCACATATTTTTGGACCCATTTGGTATCATGTCACTACGGTAAGAAAGCTCTGGAGTGGTACCAAATCAATAACATAGTTTTAGTACCAAGAGAGGTAAATTTTCTAAATTGTCCATAGCTTAGACCAGTGGAGAGATATTGAGCTCTTGTGAAAAGTGAATTCAAGAGCACAAAAAAGGTGTCGCAAAATACCGAAGATTTTAACAGAAGATGTGCACACTGTTCCAAAAAAATGACTGAAGTAACATCAAATCTCCAAAGAAAGGGTTTTTAAAAATGGTTAGAACCATAAAAATTATATATTTCTGTGATCTGTGCTAAATTATCAAATGGTTAAAAAAATAATGAAAACTCTAAGATCAACCGTTTCCAAGTTATTGAATATTATGTATGTTAAGAATTTTTCGATCTCACTCTTTATTATTAGAAATAATGAAAATACATACATATATGTATTTTTATTAGGCATAAGTTTTTGTAGTTTCAACTCATCATCAAAATATTATGTTTGTTATAATATTTGCCTAACACCCCATAAAGTAAGATGCTGAGTCTATATAGCTATGTCCGTCCATCTGTCCGGTTATCGCAAGAAGGAGACTCAATTCTTCAAAATGATTTGGTTACAAATATTCTCAATTGCAGGAAAAATTGATTCGTTTTTCATGGTGGTATATACAATATTTTTTATAATACTCGCAAAACAAAAAGATAGATGCTATCAGAAGTTTTAGTTTCAAGTTTATCTAAATTCAGTCCTATCAAAGATTTTTAGATTAAACAAATACCTTTAGAGTAAATTGTTGATCTTAGCTAGGAGAGACGTTAAATTTATTGGATTTCCTATTAAAAAATTTTACCACACATAATCACAAACTATTCTTTCATTTACCAAAGAAAATAGTAATTAAGTATATTGGTTTTTTTAATCACTTTTATGAGACAAGCTCTACCAATGGCCATGGTATTAAATGAAATGCGCTAAATAAGTTATTTACTTATAATTTTTCTAATATCGATTAAACTACAAGGATCACAAAACATGAAATTCTCTCTTCAGTTGCAAAATTATTTGATCTCACTGGAATTAAAATTGTACTGTCCTTTGCTATTCCTATGTGAAATTTTGTGTAATTTTAATCAGGTGATGTTAGAGATTAATTTCGAAAAGTTTTATATTCTGCTTCATTGTGCACTGTTCTTATGTTAATGGAATGTTCAAATGGCAACTTACTTTTATGCAATACATTTGCAGATCATAGCCATTTGTTATCGATTAATCAGTGTATCCTACGATTTATTATGCAGAAAATTCGTTTAGACATACTATTCGTAGTTCTTTGGATTTAACATACATAGATCGTGATTTAACGGATAGGAAAATAATTTTTAAAATAAAATATTAAAATTAAAAGAAAGATTACATAGAGCAACAAGTGATCATCACAATAAAAATGGACTTCAATTACGAAATGTTTTATATTAATTAAATTTCGCTGCAATCACCAAAATGATTAATAATTTTTTATTTAAATTAATTGGAATTATGATTAAATGTTTGCCTAAAATCAACTAAAAATTTTATTAATTCAACACTAAAATTAATTAAATCTTTCCTTTAATAAAAACGCATGAATTTTATTACAGACATTTATTAAATTATTAGAAATCTTGAAATGATGTAATGCAAGTAAAACAAGTAGGAAAGATATAGTCTGTCAAGTCCGACCATATTATACCCTACACCATTGTAAATATACTTTCAAATTCGGGGTGGGGTCTTATATAAAACATAAGGCCTCTGATTTACTTTGTTATTAGTAGGTTTATATTACAAAAAATAAAGAAACTTAATCATATAGACTAGAAATAAGCGGGTTACTCGATAGACTACTATATAATTTAAACCGTTCCGTAATAGAACATATTTTATCATTAATAAATTTTATATTTGTTTGATTAAGGAGATCTTTGGTGGAGAAATGCCAAGGTAGATTTAGCATCATTTTTAATAATATAAAATTAAATATATAAATTATTTTCCTCTGAAGTATAATTTTTTCAATTTAAATAATATAAAATACTTCCTGTATATATATGTATATAATCTTCTAGATGAAAAGTTAATATAAGACTAAAACTCTGTAAATTGTGTGATAACATTAGGTTAAGAAATATTTTAATAAAAAAAAAACACATAAGCCCTGCGCACGAAAAAATCCGTGCATGCAAATCTGCTTATAGAAATTAAACCAGTGGGCGAATTTTTTTAAAGTGATATTTTTATTAATTACTGTTGTAAACATAAAAGAATAAATTAGTTCCTGTTGGTTTTTAAGGAAATATCTGATCTTTTCCAGAATTGTTCTAATTAAAGGTTTTATTGTGTTTCGGATACTTTTTTGCTCGAACAAGTCCACTTATTTTTAAACTCTGTTTCATTTTATGCTGAGCTTTAATGTCCTTTAAATTATTTTTTACTAGAGTCAAATATCTTTCAATGACACAGAGTTTCTGACAATTTAATGGTTTAGCCTTTTTCGGTACAAACTCTTACATTTTCTTTGTTACAACTCTATTACTTTGTTGTTGTAATGAAAAAAAGCGGGAACAGGCCAGAAAACAGGGGATATACTGAATTTTATTAGGTAAGGGAGAAATCTTTTCCAAAGGCACTCATTCACGTATATTTCTGTCTTAATGTAACCATTTTTTAAGAATGAAGTGCTTCATTCCTGCTTATGCATATGACTTCCCAAATCAAAAACTTTCTTGGGAATTTTGATTTCTTTGATATACGAAATTTTTCTGCCATAATTCCTCTAGCATCTGCGATATAGAATTCTTGGATAGGAAGTTGAAAATAGTCACCGTCTATTATACAGAAACAAAATTTCCAAAAAAAATCGTCCGAAGAACTTTCATGTTATTTATTTTCTCCAAATTCTTTCTTGCGTTTCTATTAGGATTTTTTCTTGCTTTATAAGTATTCAGGCTATACTTCTTTTCAAATTTTCTAATAAAGATTCAAAGCAGTTAACTTTTTGTGACACTTTTCTTCCAGAGATGAAGTGAATTTCTCTCAAAATCCTTTCTATTTTGCATAAGTTCTACAGCCTGAATATACTATTTGTCTTTCATTACCAGGTCACCATTCAGTGATCATGACTTCTTTGTATAACATGATGACCCAAGAAATTGTATTTTGCGGCACAACAGGTGTTTTTTGTTAAACTTCCATTTTAAGAAAAACCAATTTTGCTATTACCATGAAACTTAGCACATGGTAAGTGAGCATAATGGCAAATACAAACCAATTAACAGAATTATTAATTTTTTACCACATCAAAAGTTATAAGCCCAAGAGCATGCACGGATTTTTTCGTGCGCAGTACTTATTTGTATCAAATATTAACTTGATAACAACTTTAGTTTAGGATTTATGCACGATAAAGTGTTTTTCGAAAAAGGGCTTTATATAGGAGCTATGGTTTGTTATGGAACGATATGTATGAAATTTGGATCTTATATTTATACTTATGTAAAACTTATTCGTGCTGAATTTGATTAAAATATTATTATATTTAAGTTATTTATGATCGTTAAATCTCTATTTCGAGATGAAATTTGTTAGGAGTTTATGTGAAAAAATGGGCTGATCGTAACCAATTTCATTCAGCAAATTATCTGTAAAAATGTGACCTGTACATTGTGCACAAGGTTTGCAAGGATAGCGAGTTAGTCAGCCGGGCAGACATACGGACGGACATTGTTTGATCGACTTGAGTAGTGATATTGAGTACATTGTTATACCTTAAGGAGGGTGTAGGATAATTCTTTCTGTGCATTACAAACATCATCACAAACACATAATACCCTAACCACGTATGACGGTTTAGGGTATAATTAAGCCAAAAAAGTAAAATAAACTCCAAATTTGATTAGAGGAAATAAAACTTAAAAATAAATAAATAAAATAAAAATATAGTTTCAGAAAATCGTTGCAGCATGTTTAAATTTCGTATTAAACTTTTTTAAACGACAAAAGCCCAAATAGTTGAAAATTGGTTTTAAATTATTATTATTTTTTTATTGAAAAGTTTTTGTTTTTTTCTTTTTTCTGTATATTTTTAAAAGAATAATATTTTTTGTATGTATGCAGTTTTAATGGTGAAAATAGTTTTCTTTTAATTGACTCTAGTTCTCAAAATAAGCCGTTATATATTTTATAGTAGTTATTATATCCATATCACTTTTTAATCTGATCAATAGTTTGAATGAAATGTTCTGTTTTCTTTTATTTTTGTCAAAAATTTAATATAAAATTCATGTTGAAAATTTTTTTTCTAACTAAGTTCTAGCCCAGCAAAAAAAGAACTGAAAAAGTCATGATTTTAACATTGTGTTGTCATTGGAAGGAAGTACTTAGTGGTGAAAAAGAGCTGCAGAAGTTTTTTTTTAACTCATGGTTGTCATTGGTAGGATGTTATTCTTTTATACTTCTAGTTCATTTCTTTTGAAGTACTTCCCTTAAAACTATGTTTATACATTTTTTTTTTTCCAAAAATTCCACTTTAGCCTTATTAAAAGATAATAAAAATGCTTAAAAATTTGTAAAATTTTAATTATTTTAGAAATTATTAACCTTTTTTCCCGCTAAAAATTCATTTATTTTCACTTTTTTGGAAGTAATTATTAAGAACTTCCAAAAAAGTTAAAATATGCACTTTGTTCTACTTTTGATGTAGTAAAAAAGCTCTTTTTTTTGAAGAACTTCATTTAATTTAAATCATATATTAATAAATAATTTTTCTTCACAAAAAAAAAAAAAAAAAGTATAACCAATTATTCTATATTGTTTTGATGAAAAATGCATTGACATTAATTTTTCATCAAATCAATTAACAATTTACACACAATAACTCATAAACAGTGTGAAGTGGAGTGTGTGTTTTTGTTTTTGTATAAGCAAAATAACAAAAAATAAAAAATAAACTTCAAATTCAATTTAACAATGTGTTATGATTCATGCATTACACCAATTAATGTTTAGTTTTTAACACCTACGCACAAGCAACAATAACAACAAACCGACATAAAGAAACTATAACGACAACAGACTCAATTTTAAAAACCATAGTTAAAAGAAAAAAAATTCAAACTAAACTTTTTGTGGGTACTTTATTCCTTAAGCTTTATCCACAAAAATAATTTTGTTGCTTAATAACCCTATTTTAATGGGGGCCTTTTGTAACACAAAAGAAAAAAAAAAGGGGAGCAAATTCAATATTACAGTTATCTTATGATATTAATGTCTAACTGCCGTTTTACTAAATAACTTTTTAAGAGCTACTGTTGTATGTTGTCGATGAAAATTTCTAAGCTTAACTTTAGATTTTTTTCCTTTGGTTTTGTGGCAAGTAAGTACTTATGAGCAAAGTAAGCTTAAGTAAGTACGTATTATTGTTATTATTGTCTGCAATTGCAATTATGTGCCTATTAATGGACTAAATAAGGCGAGCACGCTTATAAATGCTAAAATACTGACAACATCAATCGTTTTCATGAACATGATTGTTGAAATTCTGTAAAAATAGAATTTCCACACTAACGAGCTTGATTTTTGCTTTTGTTGTAGTTTCATATTTTTTTTTTTTTTCTTACTGCCACTGCCACTTATGAATGCTCCACTTGCAGTTGTTTAAACATTATACTTACATACATACACATATATATTAGGGGACCCCAAAATATAACGTATCGATTTTCCCATTTCGAATGAAAAATTATTTCATTCTAAAATAACGCACAATGGGGACAAATAAATCTGTTTCTCCTAAACTATCAGTCAAATCGAATTAAAATGTATAAAAGAGTTGTAGAGGAGGACTTAAGCTTTTAGAAAAATCATATTGTAGTCATCCTGTGATATCAAGAGATAAGCTACAGGGTGTCAAACTTGAATTTCTCGTCTTTGTAAAAGTTAAAAAATTGTAATAAATTAAGTACCATTTTAAAAATTTTTTATTTCTGTAAAATACTTAACAAGATAAACAAATTATATTACTCACTTAAGTTATGTCTTACAGCTAAAAAGATATTTAAGCTTAAATTTTTTATTTTTCGCCTCGACTTTTTTTTTTCAGGAATAACTCCTAAAATATATAAGGGAAATTTTTTTTAAATATAATGTAGTTTTAAATATATTAAAAAATAATATGGTAAACAAATTTTTTCATTTATCTCTATTCCTTTCGATGTAAAAAATATTCAAAAACAGGGCTCTAAAATTACTGAGTATGAAAAACTGCTAATTTTTTTTTTTTTTTCAAATAAAGTTACTTTTTCACATTTTTCTCAAAGTTTTTTTAATAAAACTTTTTTCTTCAGACATCTCAAAAGACAAGGTTTCATAAATGTTTAATAAATAAAATTTAAATTGATTTACGTTTGCGGCCTACATCCAGCGTTATTCAAAAATGGTCCATTTTAAAAAAAATTTTTTAATTTTTATCGATTCATAAAAAAAATTTAACACGAGTTTTTTTTTAATTTGTTGACAGTATTTAGTCAAAAAATATATTGAGATTAATTTGACGGTAAACTATTTCCCGCTCGCCCAAAATTTAATGCAAGTATGCAGATATTATGAAAAAAGTAAAATTTTTTAACGACTTTTTTTAATTGCACAGAAAAGCATATAACCAAAACAATTCCACTATTATTTCTTATGCAATGTATAGAACAAATATCAATCTTTCATACCTGCAAAAATTATTTAAAGAGCTTTACAAACACATTTTTGGTAATTTTTCAAAAATAATAAATTTGTAAAAGTTAAGATTTTTTTAAACCTTTACATACTCGAATTTGGCAGCCTGTAACTTATCTTGTGTTATCACGGGGTGACTACAAGATAAATTCTCTGAAAGCCTTGATCCTCCTCTACATCTCTTTCATACAATTTAATTTGATGCGAGCAGTAGTTTAGAAGATACAGATTTATTACCAAGTTTACATTGGTCCTTGAACTATTTGTACAAAATTTCGCTGACGTTTCACATTATACGGGAGGTGGGAGGTAAAGTTAGCGGACCACGCTCTTTTTTAGTTTCCGAGTTTATATTAACCCCCAAACTATTTGTAAACAATTTCTTTGTCGTAGATGCTTTTGTTTAAGAGATATTAGCAGAAAAGTATAAAATTAACCTACAACGGACACCCCATATTTCTAGTTTTTTTTTTAGCCCATAACTTTATTATACCCACCATCAAAAAGATGGGCACATATTGATTTTACCGTTCCGTGTGTAACATTTCGAAGGAATCATTTAAGACCACAAAGATATATTTTCTGGGTTCTGGTTAGATTCCGAGTCGATCTAGCTATGTCCGTCCGTCTGTCCGTCTGTTGAAAGCAGTATAGGGCTCGAACGGGATTGCGTAGGGGGACGAAATTTGGCACAAATATTTATCTTATATAAGGTTTGTTTGGCAATGAAAATGGTAAATAAACAAAAAAGTTATGGGCTAAAATCTAGAAACACAGGGTGTCCGTTGTAGCTTAATTTCATACTTTTCTGCTGATATCTCTTAAACAAAAGCATCTACCGCAACGAAAATTTGCATTAATAGTTTGAGGGTCGATGTAAACTTCTAAACAAAAAATGGGCGTGGTCCGCCCACTTTACCGCCTACCTTCCATATAAGGTGAAACTTCGAAGAAATTGTGTTCAAATAGTTCAAAAACCAACGTAAACTCGAAAACAAAAAATGGGCGTGGTCCGCTCAATTAACGTAAAATTAGAAAAAGTTTATGGTGGGTACATAAACTCGGCCGAGCCGAATATAACATTCACGCTTGTTATTTGTTAACCCATTTTTTTGCCCATTTTCAATACCAAACAAACCTTATATGAGATGAATATTTGTGCCAAATTTCGTCCCCCAACATTGTACTTGGGTTCGAGCCCTATCCTGCTTTCAACAGACAGACAGACGGACGGACATAACTAAATCGACTCAGAATCTAACCAGGACCCAGAAAATATATACTTTATGGGGTCTTAAATGATTCTTTTGACAGGTTACACACGTAATGGCAAAATCAATATACCCTCCATCTTGTTGATGATGGACATAAAAATCAAAAAATTCCAAAAAAAAGACCATTTTTCATTTTGATTCAGCTCACGAAAGGATAATGTCAGTACGAAAATTTTGAGAATCTTAATTTTAACATGAAGTAAATTTTCATTTTAGCTGACACTTTTTATTTTGGAGCCACCCTAATATACATATATACTACTCCATACATATACATATGTAGAAGTTAGGAAAAACATAACCCATTATAAAGAAAAAATTTTTATTTAAAAAAATACGAACTTATCTTTAATATTAAAACGCCTGTTTATTTAAGCTGTTGAATTGTTGTCTGTCTAGTGGTTCGCCTGCCTGCCTGCCTGTTTCATCGTCTTATATGACTTTTAACTAAATATTGTATTTATAAGAAAAGCCTGTCACATATTATAAGGTTCATTTGTTGCTCCGCAAACAATTTTTTAAGTTTTCCAATATACTACTACGATATTATTATATATATTTTAGCTATTTTTCTCCTTTATTTAGTTTATAATAGACGACATATATGAGCATATGAAAAAAAGTGTATAAAGAGTGTAGGCGGCATATTAGCTTCAATCAAAAAATCTGTTGCCAAATTTTATATTTTAACCATATTTTTTTTTTGTTTTTGTAGATTTTTCGAGCCAGAAGAAACCAACTTCTTGTTTGGGGGATTTAATCAATGCATTACATTGTCTTGTTAAAAGCAATTATGGTGCATTATTTTTTTTCTATTGCTTAGCTATCTGCTCAAAATGTGGCAAAAAATTTCTAAGAGACGTCATTTAAACCTTTTTCGATTTAAGGTTTTTTTCCAAAGTTTCTTATTATATTTTTTTCTTTATAAAAAACAAAAAAAGAAAAACTTTAATAAAGTTGAGTTCTTGTCTGATATGGCTCATTGATTTGATGGTAGTAGGTTGTGTTGTGTCTTTTTAAAAAAATCTTTTTTTTTCAAATTTTTTAACTTGATGATTGGCTGTTTATTGTATTTAGTTGGCGGCTAAAAAGTAGATTTTTGACATTTTCCTGGCAGTTGTGATGATTGCTTTGATTTGTTTTGATTTGCATCGTTAACTATTATGACAATAGTAATCAAATCCAATTGCTAGAGAGACTTACTTTTAGCATACATTTGTTTTTGAAATAAATTTTTGATTTTTTTTCTTTGCTTTTTTTCATTCAAGGAAATTAATGTGATATCAAAGATTTGATAGTAAATTTTTTTGTTGTTTTAAAAGATATTTATAGGAATTTCAATATTATGCAATGGTGGTGCAACTAAAATTTTTGTTTTCAATATAAAACAAAAGACTTGAGTAACAAACTTTTTGGTCATTTGTTTATAACAAAAAACCAAAATTTTTTATTGGGCTAATTAGTGTTTAAAAAAATGTTTGTTTCTTGTAAGAAAATTCGTTGATAGTGGGAAAAAGATTTAAATCAAAACTTCATGACGATTTGTAGGGAATGAGTGAGTGTTGTTTTTTTTTATTTAAAAGGAATTTAATATTAGTAATAAGGCATAACAAAACAAATATTTTATTTTTCTGGATTTCCATTTAATCCTTGGAAGAATTTGAGATATATATATATATTAATAGATAAAATTTTCATTATTTTCAATTAATGAAAGTCTTTGGAAAGTAAATTTTAACATACATAGGGACCTCATTATTTTGATTTCATTTAATATAAATATCTATAATAAACTTTATTTAAAACCTCATAAATATTTAAACCTTTTCCAAAATTATAATATTTATTTTCCATTTTCTTCAAATTTCAGGTGAAAAACCTTATACTTGTCAATGGCCTGAATGTGAATGGCGATTTGCACGTTCTGATGAGTTAACGCGTCATTATCGCAAACACACAGGAGCAAAACCCTTTAAATGTATTGTTTGTGAAAGAAGTTTTGCCAGAAGTGATCATTTGGCTTTGCATATGAAAAGGCATTTACCCAAAAATAAATAGAAAAACTATTTAAAATTTTTAAACTAAAATAATAAAAAAAAAATTAAAAAAATCATTAAAAAAAATACAAAAAAATCACACTAATGATGTTCATTATTATCAAACAATCCAAAGGACTTTAGTTATGTTAGTTTATAAAAATCCATGATAAGAATTAGCAATTTTTTTTAAGAAAACATTAAAATAAAATCAAACTAAATACCAGTATGATAAGAAAAAATAATTACAAATTGTTTTGTTTTCTTTTTAATTTGTTACAAAAATTCCAATATATTTGCCATAATAATTTCTATTATTTAATTTTTTTTAAAAAATGTTTATTTTGTGTATATTTTTTCTTTTTTGTTAAAAAATAATTTATTTCCTCCCACAACAATCCCAGTGTATCTACTAAAGATTTAAATTAAAATCCCTAAATAATTTTATTTACAATTTAAAGTAATTAAAATATTTTTATTATAATATGGTCAATCCCTACCTTAGCCCTAATTTAATGAATTTTAACTATTAACTATTTTACTATATTATATACTATTACTTTTTACTGTGTATACGTTTTTGTTTAAGTAAAAAATTAAAAAATAAACCTAAAATGAAATAACCTTAATAGTTTGTAAAGTATTTAAAAAAAAAATCCTTAATCTATAAAATAAAACAAAAAATATAAAATCAAGTGTCTTAAAATATATTAAACTGAAAATTGTGTCTTATTGTAAAACTAGTTTATATTGTATTAAAAAATAATTGTAATTTATATAAATGTTTACAAATAATATTTAATTATTTGTATGGATAAAAATTCAAAATTTATTTAAATTAAAAAAAAAAAAACAGAAATTCCTTAAATGTATTTGTCTAGTAGAAAAAATATGAAGGACAAAAGAAACTTTAATTTAAATGAAAACAAAAATAAACCACCAAAGTGCTGGCACAAAAATTTAATAAAATTAAAAAATAAATAATAAATAATAAAAATTAAAAAAAATGTGTTTTATTAAATAAAGATATTTTATTAATACGAAATATATTAGGATATCATACCAAATTTTTAAATTGTTAAAAACGCAAAATTTTGTTTGATTAAAACTATGACATTTTTTGTTCTTTAAATATTTATATCTCCACGCAGACATTTTTGTGTCCGCAATTGTAAAATTCTATCTCTCTCTTCAAAATGTTACGTGTGGACCAATAAGAAATCTATTGCGCAATCTATTTCGCAATAAATGTTTAAACACGAAGCTGAGCAATAATGTTTAACATAAGCTGTCAAATTTATTGTTATTTTTTAAAATTTTGGTTATTCTAAAAAAAAAACAATGACGAAAAATGCATTAATTTTGTTTTAAAAGGGCAAATGAAAAATAAAATTCGGGAATAAAAAAAAATTTTCCTCAAAAAAGACAAATTAAAATTTTAATTTCTCATGTACGTTTTCTCCACCCCTTAACATAAAGTTGGAAATAAAAGTTTGTTCCCGTTATTCTGCCGACGTTATTTCTTATGTTAGGAAAAAAAAAGTTTCTTCGTGGAGACGTAGAGTAAAGGTATAAAACTTTCCTAATACCTGTTTACAATACGTTCTGGCAACGCTGTATGTACAAAACATCATTACCCTATTGAAGCCACTCTGTAATATACTCCCACTCTCTTGAATAATGATGCTCAATATAAAAAAAAAACAATAACAACTAATTTTAGTATCATTGATTTTTAATGTAAACAAAATAGTTTGAATGAGTGAAATATAAAAAACAAATAAAAAAAGAGAAAAAAAAAAAAACATGCACAAACACAATGTTTCAGTAATCACTAAAAGATTAACCCTTAAGACTACAAACCTTAGAAATATTTCTTTTTTGTTTGTTTATCAGCAGGTTTTACCTTGGAATATTTTGGGAAATATTTTTGTAAAAAAAACCTAGAATTATTACTGTTGCTTTGTTTTATAAATAAAATAGATTCTTTTAGGTGAAATATTTTGAATAAAGATAATTCAATACAAAATTTCTCTTTAAAACATCCCAGCAAAAAAACGATCAAGAGCTTCCAAAAATAACATTTTCACCACTTCAAAAGTAAAACAAAGTGCAAATTTTAAACTTTTTTGGAAGGACCTTATAATTACTTCCAAAAAAGTGAAAATAAACAAAATTTTAGCTGAAAAAAGGTAAATAATTTCTAAGAAAATTAAAATTTCATGAATTTTAATGCATTTTTATTATCGTTTAATAAAGCTAAAAATTAATTTTTGTAAAAAAAATTCATAAACATAGTTTAAAAGGAAATACTTCAAAAGAAATGAATAAGAAGCATAAAAGAAGAACATCCTACCACTGACAACCGTGGGTGAAAAAAAAGAACTTCTGCAGCTCTTTTGCACTATTCATGATTTTTTCAGTTTCTTTTTCAGCTTCTTTTTTGCTGGGATATGTTATATATTATTTATACTAGGATAAAATAAAAAAAAAAAAAATAAATTGTATATAAAATTCATTTGTAAAACATTTAAATAAATTAAATATTAAAAAGTTAAAATTTTTTAAGTGAATTTATATTTTTTTCTTATAAATCTTTTTTACTAGCAAAACCAAACAAAACATGTGATAAAAAATGAGTTGAATTGAACTGAATTGAAATGATGAGTACAAAAAAAAAATCGTGATATGTTCTCTGTGAGTCGTTATTGTTTAACTTAACTTTTAAAAAAAGCAATAATGTCAACAAAAAGACATCAAATCAATATTGTGATTTACTGTCATTTCCTTGTATTTTTTTTACAAAAAATTTTTAATATAAAATCAATAAATAAAATAAAGTAAATGAAATAGAATAAAATAAAAATAAAGTAAATTAAAAACTTAATTCAAAAAATTAAATAAATAAATAAAATCCTATAAATAAAGGAAAATAATGAATAAAATAAATCAAATAAAATTTATGAAACTTTATTCATTATAAAATAAAAATTAAAAGTAAATCTAGTAAATTAAAAATTAGTAAAAATAATTAAAGTAAAAAAGGCTATGAAATAATTCAAATATAATAAATCAAGTCTACTTTATTAATCTATTTGTTTCATTTATTTTTTTATTATTATTATTTTAAAACCTTAATAATACGATGCAATTTTAATGTTTTACAAACAATATACACAACGACACAACGACAATATTGCATTTGTTGCCTTTCTTCATATAATTCAATTCAAATCAATTCAAAATGTTTTGTTCCTAAAATGAGTTGATGATTCTCTGCACAATTCAATTGGTTTCATTTTGATTTGTTTCTCTTGCCTTTTTTACACATACGCACATGTACTGAATTGATTTGTGAGCTAAAAAACAATAACAGTCAACAATTGAAAAGGAAGAGAATGATTTGAAATGAGTTACAAATGAATTGATGCAGGTGTCTAATACCCACCATTAAAAATGTTGAGGGGTACATTAAACCTGTCTTCCGCTTTCGGCATATCGAAATATTCGGAAGTGTATATTATGGGTCCTCCAGAAAAATGTATGGAAGAGTTTAAAGGAGGTCCTAAGCACAGAGTAACACATAGAGTCGAAATTCTCGATTGACAATTAAACAAAATTGTGTTTTGTAAACAAAAATGTGTTTTTATTTTCTTTTGGCAACAACAAAATGTATTTGATTACATGTATTTTGTTGTTGCATGAGTTAGGTTTTTGACAACTGACTTAGGTTTTTGACAATTAGTATCGTCTCTAGTTACTCTTTGGTCCTAAGCTTATATTGCAGTCACCCTGTGATAATATAATAGCTTCTACAGAGCAAGACCGATTTCAAAGAATTTTATATTTCTGTAAAGTGCTTGGCAAAATAAAAATAAGCTTACTCACCTAAATTATCTCTTTGAGTTTATTTTTTTTTTTTTTGCCTCGACTTTTTTTCGTTTTTCGGGAATAAGTCCTGATATATATGAGGGAAAAGATTTTAAGAACATTATGTAATTTTCAATATAATTCATTGTATTTATTCAATTCATTGATGTAGTAATTACTATTTTTCATTTTTGTCTGTTTTTTTAATAAAATATTTTTTGTTCTTTACGTATTTCAAGAGGCAAGGCTTCACAAATGTCTAATAAAAGCATTTTGAGGTGATTTATATTTGCGCTCTCCACTCAACATTGATCGAAAATGTTGAATTTTTCTCCTCTACAATTCTTGCATACAATTCAATTCAATTCGATCCGATCCGCAGATTATGAAATTGAAATTTATTATCAATTTGCGTTTGGCCCCACAATAACACAAGATAAATGAATCTAAATGTATTTATGTAAAAAGTTAGACAATAATCCATTCCATAAAACAGATCCATTGCAGGGTTCAGAATATAATTTGCTTTTATTTTATTGAAGTTAGATAAAAGTTTACTCTAATTATTACTTTTTGGCTGATATATAAACTTTACTTTCAATGAATCAATGTACATTAAAATATTGTCTTGTTTTGCCACCTAGTGTAAAATTTAAATTTTTTATTTTAGCAACATTTTAACTTTAAACTGCTTGCAAAAGTATTATAAAAATATATTTATAACCAGAAGCTTAAAAGTTTACTCCTCCGGCAATTAAAAATAAGAATATCGTAAAAATGTTAAACTAAAATTTATATAGTTTCAGATTTAAGGCGTCTTAATAAAAATTTTAATGATTTTTTAAATATGTGTTAAAAATAGTAAATAAAAAAAAAATAAATAATAATAAGTACCTTGTAATTTTGTTTGAATATATTTTTTAAATTTACCTGAAAATATAAATAAAAATATGATATTTTAATTTAATTTAGTAAAATAACTTGAAAAAAAAAAAAAAATAATAATAATAGAATAAAATTAGCAATATTATTATAATATTAATCCATAGTAGTTACCTGAAATATTTCTTATTAAAAGAAATAATGATATCTGAAACCGCATAACACCAATAATATTTTTGTTTAAACTACAGATTTTTATAACAAGAAATTAATGTTTTTAACAAAATAATAATAATAATAATAATAATAATAATAATAATAATACTAATAATAAAATTTATGCACTATTTTATATTACTAATAATTTTTTAAATACACTTTTAAACAAAACAAATTTTTATTTTAAGTTACCCACAAATTTAATTTACTTAATTTAACACTTTTTAAAGACACTAAATTTAAATTTTTATTTAATAGATGGATAATTTTTATTATTTTACACTTATTTTGATACAATTTAATTCACGCACTTTTACTTTCACTTTAATTAGAAAAACAACCAAATTCTAGAAATATCACCACATTACTAAATGATACAAACAGAGTCCAGTTAATTGAGCTAAGTCTCATTAATTAGAGTAAGTAACAATATACAAGGAATATGAAAGTACTCAACATAGATTATAACATAGATATGAAGTTCAGTTTTCAAAAACCTAAGTCGGTTGTCAAAAAAACCTAAGTCTAAGAATGTGTTAGTAATATTTTTCATTGAAAACAAAAACAATTGTAGTACGTGTGCCTTTTTGAGTAATTTTTTTCAATTGAGTTTTTTTTTAAGCTTGTTATCTATGTTATAATCTATGGTACTCAATTTAGATTATTAATAAGAAACGAAAGTTGGTACAAATAAAAGCATTAAATACTTCTTTTCGTTGTGATATTACATGTTCATGTGTTTTCTTTGTTTTTTTTTTTTTAAAAACATACTCATCTTCTTGCTAAGCTTATTCTCTATATAAAATCTCATTAACTCTTTTTTTGTTTACATATTTGTAATTAAAAACATTATTACAAACACTAATTTAGCTTATAGGGTGAGAAATAATACCACTCTCTACACCTATTCTCTTTAATAATTACGTATATGTATGTGTTGTTACAGTTGATTATGTGCAGAGTAGATAGAAGGAGGATAAAAATACTCACTGGTAATCTCATCTCATTGTAATATGTTTTGTTATTGTTTGAGATTGTTTTGTTTACGTTTTGATTTAATTGATTTGAATTGGAGTATGTTATTATAGTTATGGTGCTGCCAGATAAAATTCATTAAAAATTATCAATTAAGTTTTCAAAACTCGTCAAAAAATCGGACATATAAAAAGATTTTAGGACAGAATAAAATTATTCAACAATTTAATCAGTAAATAAAAAAAATTAATTCATTTTTTTTTTAATCTTTAATCTTTTGCAAAATAAATAAATAATTTGAATTAAGTGATTGAATATATTTTGTTAAGCTTAAATTGTTTAATTGATGGTATTTTTTTTTTTTTTAGAAATAATACTTTATATTTATAATTAATGATAAAATTTGGTTCAATATATCTTTTTTCACTTTTTTTCATTAAAATATTTCTAGCACACATTGGGGTAAAAGGCGCCGAAACTGGCGATTAATTCTGGGAAAAGTTGTTCAATATTTTAAGGATGACGCTTTATTTTTTATTTATTGTTAGGCAAAAAATTCTGTTTTAGAATTCTAAGATTTTTATTTTTTTGGCAGAATGGTAATGTGTATCCTTTCGTCTATATATTAAAGTTAAATGGGTCAAAAATTATGCATAATTCAAGGAAAAGGTGATATCAACACTTTAATGATCACGTTTAATTTTCTTATCTTGATGAAATTTGGCATGAATAATTGTTTTGATACAAGGACGAAGCCTATTGAAATTGGTTATGATTGGTCCATTATTTCACCTAGCTCCCATACAAATGTCCTCCCGGAATAGGGGTTTAACGATCATAAATGCCTTAAATATAGTTTTTTGTAAGTGTCAATCTTTGTGTCAAATTTCATAAAGATAGCTTTATAATTGACCGTAGCTACCATATAAATCCCCTCTTCCGAAAATCACTTTAAGTGTATAAATCCTATACGAATGATAGTATCAAGTTAATATTTGACACAAATAAGTTTTATATAAGTAGAAACAACATTGCCAACATGAGAATAGGTCCATAATTTACCACAGCTCCCCTATAAATCATATTGATCAATGAATTGTTCTGTATTTGTATAGTTTATTTTATATTTAGTAGAAGTATTGGTCAACAATTGGCCACAGGTCTAATTTTTAGCTCATTCACAATGGTGTATGGTATCATATGGTCGGTCTTGACCGACTATAGTTTCTCTCTCGTTTTTGTATGACATCTATTGGAGTTTTTTCGAAAAAAAAGTTGATGAAAATTTAATTTCTTACTCTTTTTCAAAAACATAAAAAAAAAATTTTAACTTTGACAGACCCTTTTAAGAAAACAACACAACCTAGCTTAAAGATATTAATTGATATTGATACATAGTTTTGTTTATTTTTATTCGGTACTCAACCTTATTTGCTTCACAAACTAATTTACTTCTGAGTAGAACTGTACTCAGAAGTAGAATTAGAAAGTAAACATATGTATATATGTTGCCGGGACTTGAGAAGAAGCTAAATTGGACTTTAAGAAAGGTCAGCAATATGCCAAAAACGGCTTTTTGCGAAAAAGAACTTTTTTATTGTTGAAAATGGTTCTTTGGGGCTTCAGCAGCAACTTTTGTTCTGCGACTTTTTCATAATTCCATTATTTTTAGGCTATTGAAGAAAATCACAGTTTTGACCTTCAAATTTCCAGAATTTGACCAAATGATGTTTGACAACTTTGTACAAAATCCTTTGGCGAATATTTTTGCTGAACATATAAACTCATAATATTTGCAAATACAGCGTGTTTAGATTCAATTTTAATAAAAAATTAATTTTGAGCCATCTAGTGGCAATAATTTGTACTAACTATGTTCAGCAATTATAAAGATAATTTGAATACCTTTCCAAACAAACACTTGAAAAATAACCGGAAATCAGTAAAAAAATGTTCTAAACAAAAACAGTGATACAAAGAAAAACAACAAAAAACAATAACATTACAAATGTAAACAAGCGCCAATGTTGTATAGGAGGTGGGCGGTAAAGTGGGCGAACTACGCCTATTTTTGTTTCCGTGTTTACATTTGTCCATGAAGTATTTGTACAAATTTTCTTTGACCTTTCACCTAATTTGGGAGATGGGCGGTAAAGTGGGGGGACCACGCCCATTTTTTGTTTCCAAAGAATGTTCTTACAGCACATGCTTTTATTTAAGATAGATATAGCAGAAAAGTATAAAATTAAGCTACAACGGACATCCTGTGTTTTTAGTATTTTGCTCATAACTTTTTTGTTTATTTACAGATTTAACTCATTTTCAATATCAAACAAACCTTATATAAGATAAATATTTGGGCCAAATTTCGTCCCCCTTCGTTGTGCCGTTCGAATCCTATCCTTCTTTCAACAGACGGACATAGCTAGATCTATTCAGAATCTAACCAGAACCCAGAAAACATATATTTTATGGGGTTTTAAATTAAAAATAGTGTGTATGGTCTTAATTACTACTGTATAATTCATTTCAGTAACATAAATTCCCGTTTTTTTAAATATGCACTATTTTTTTAAATGAATAAATAAAATTTTCCGAAAATGGGCTTTATTGTTTTTTGTACGGCACAAATTGTACTGAATGTTATGCCTTGAATGTCAACATAGTTGTTGATGACAATTATATGTAAAATTCTGCGGTGGTGCTTGAAGACTGCATTCCTACATCAAAAGTTATATATGAATGTAGGTGAAAAAAAGTAATTTTTTTAAATTTTAAAATTTTTTTTAACATTTTCCAAATTTTCTCGTAAACGAAAAATGCGATCGTCAAGCACCACCGCAGAATTTAAGATATTATTGTCATCAACAACTATGTTGATTTTAAAGGCATAACATTCAGTCTAATTTGTGCCGCGTTAAATGTTAGCAGTAGTATTTTCTTACTTGCATGTTTTGTTGTTGCCATTTTGTTTTTGTCAGTGTATTATTACAACAATATCCGAAAATGAAAGACTACTACCCAGACTAACAATCCAACTAATAAAAACATTGAATTTGTAGCTGTTAACATAAATAATGCGTTAAAAATCCAAATTTTAAGGGCCACCCTATATTCCCGTTTTAGGACAAGTAATGGAAACTCTAATTAGATATTAAGATAGCTGACTCTACCCCCGAAACATTAAAAATCATTCGGCATTCATAGCTTGAAAATGAAAAAGTACTTTATTTTGGCATATTGCTAAATATATTGTTTTACTTAAAAAAGACTTTATTTGTTTGTTCTCATTAGTTCTGGTATTTCTTAAAGATATATTAGTGAATTTATAAATATAACATAAATGGGTAATAAAGTTTATTAAAAATAATAATATTTTCGTGAAATATAAATAATTTAGATTTTTGTGCGAGTTAATACACAAAAATGCTTAAATTAATGATTTTGTAAAAATTAAATTAGTAAATTTTTAGCCTTTTTAAAGCTGCGAGTATTTTAGGAATGAAAAAAGTCTAGAAAAAAAGGTAGAAGCTAAAATGAAAATTTTGAGGCTAGAAGTAAAATAAAAAGGCTAAATTTAGACTTAAAAAGGCTAAACTGGCAACACTGGTTAGTATATAGAAAGAAGTATTTTTCTTTTATTTAATTTAAAATTTATTTCTAAATAATTTTTATAACAATTTTTTTATTTACTTTCGATTTTCGAAATAAATTCTAAGAAATTTATTTTTATTAACGAAAATAAATACGAATTGTGTTTGAACTAAATGTGTTGCAAAAATTTCGTGTAAACAACATTAAAATGACTTGAAAATTTATCAATTGAGAAAAAGAAAAAAAAATGACAACAAAAACAGTGACTAATTTCCCATTTACACTAATAAACATTAGCTGCGGCCATAATCTTTTGTTTTGCCATTTTAAACAAAATAAATTTAGAGTAACAAACAAAATATTTTGCAAATAATAATAAAAAAAAAAAGAAACAAATATCTACTCTAAAACGTACAAAAAATAAATAAAAATAAGAAATATGTTTATTTTGTTACTTTTATAAATTAATAAAATTTAATGCAATTTATTATTTTGCACAATCATATAACGCCATCATTGGTTTGTTTAAATGTTTGTAACGGCTTTTACCTCTACCATTTTAGAAAATGAAACATATTTATACATATAATATTTTATTTTGTTGTTGTTTTTTCTTTTTTTTTTTTCATATATTTAGTCAAAGATAAATTGACATTTGTGCAATGTCCGTGATTAGCTTTAGATCAATGTACGTCATGTTAATTGTCGCCATAAATTAATTATTTTACATTAGTGGTTATTAAAAAAATAAAATTGTATATTGGGGTTGTACGACGAATATTTATGTTTATTTGTAAGTTGGTTGGTTTGTTTGTTTAATTGTGGTTGATTTGTTATTTTTTTTTTTTTGTTTCTTAGCTAAAAATTTATTAAACAATATTTGTACTAAAGTATTTTTTTACACCAAGCATTAAAGGAATAAGGTTAGCAGATATAAGATTTAAAAAATGTCTTATATAAAAACGAAAAGTGTTTTTTGAATAAATAGCTAGCCAAATTAACAATGTCATTTTATGAATAAATTTTTTTAATAATATATAAAAAATTAAAAAAAGTGCCGATCCACGTTGGGGTAAAATGTGTCAAAATTGGCAATTAATTTACCAAATAAAAGTAGACAAATTTATGTGTTAATAGCTAGTAAAATCATTAAAAAATTGTGTTGGTTTTTTGTACGGAGCTGTCAAAGTTAAACATTTCTTTACACTTTGAAAAAAGAATAAAAAAAAGTAAATTTTCATAAATTGTCGGTGTATTTTTTTAAAATAAAAAGTATTTTAATGAAAAAACTTAAAATGGAACCATCAACTTCAGATATTTAAGTGTACTTTTCTTCAGGTATTTGTAAATTATATTTTGCCTAAATAGTTTTGTGCTTTCTTAAGAAAAGAAGAAGTCTTTTTTGCAAATATTCATTTATGCATATTTTGGTATTTATAGATCCGAATGTATCAAATGACTTTACTGTTTTGCCGCAACTGCAAAAAGCTTGTCATACCATAAATTTTGTAAGAAATTTTTGCTGCTTTTGGGTCTTAAACTTATCTCCAACATTGCTACGAGCATTAGCAATAAAAATTTTTGAGACACAAGCTGCGAAGATTCTGCCAGCACCTACGTTTCTTCGTCAATTATTTAGCTTGAGTATTTTTTTTATGAAATTTGGTTTTAAATTCCGAGTCCTATTTTTGGTATGTAATTTTTTTTGCAGAATTCCAGTTTGGAATTTTTTGAACTTTATATGTTATCAACTTTCCCCTTAGCTTTAAATTTTCGCACCAAATAGTCGAAGCACTGAGAAAACTGAGCTGATTTTCTACCAGATGTGTTTGGAGTTCCTTTCAATATGCCTTCAATTTTCTAGCCTTCCAATATCATGTGATCCTTTGTTCTTACCGAACTAGGTTTCACATCAATAGTCAAATTCTCCTGATACTGTTTAATAACATTAGAAACGGTTTTACGGACGACATTTAATTCTGTGGCCAATTATTTGTAACACCTATTTGGATTTTTTGAAATTTTTTAATAACTTGTAGGATGTAAATCTTTTTCGTCACTTATTTTGATGAAAATAAGGACAAATTACCAGGGTTGTTATTAAAAATAATAACTGAAGTCTTTTTCCATGATAACTATATCAAAAAAAATAAAATTGAATATTGATTCCGAAAAAAGTTATGAGGCAAAATGTGTGTTAAGATTTTTTCGATCTCACTCCTTATTTAAAGCTTAGCTTAAAGAGAGGCTTCAAAAATCAAAAATGCTTTTTTAAAATGTCACAGCTATTATTGAAACTATTTATTTAAAATTCGGAAAATAATTTTCAAAACTTCTTTGTAAAAATGAAAGAGGCTTCAGAAACTCCAAAACCGGATTTAAGAACGGGTTTTTTAATTACATCTCCACCATTTATAATTCGGTCTTGGTGAATTTCAATAGCAAAATTCCCGAAAGGATTTTCGATCGTTTGACATATATACTTTATATGTCTGTTATCGGTGGGATTCATAAACGCCATTTCAACCGACACACGAACAGACGACATTATTTCTTACAAGGATCCTGAAAATATCAACATTTTGCTTTTCGACGAAAATTGTGAAAATTACAAACGCAATGACAAACTTTTGTACACTTTTTACACCTGTAGTGAAGAGTATAATCAAATTAGTGTCACGGAAATTATCATTGAATTTTTAAGATAATTTTTATTCTGAGAAAAATAATGAGACTAAAATTCTCCCTTAATAGCTGAATATAGCATCCTTAAACTTTTCTTAAAATTCAAAAGAAACATTATTTTTATTCTTTCCATTGTCAGTGTAACTAGTCTTATATATGTAGCACTTAAATAATTTTTCTAAATATTAGATCATTTTGAAATGACCAACATATTTATTGCACCAAAATGTAACAAACGGGGTCTATGAATGTGTTCAATAACAGTAAATAATGATATTTTATTTTATTTTTTATTTCTTTCTTTTTTTTCAAAGTATAAAGTTAAAATAGATTGGTTGAAAGCCGTTAGTGTAGTTGGTTATTTAGTTTGATTAGTTGGTTAACTGTTGGTTTGAATGTTTGGTTAATTGGTCAGTAGGTAGTGTTAATGAGCATTTGATAATGACACACACGGACATATTTATGAAAAATTATTTATAATTTTTTAATTAACATTAAATCTTATAAAACAACTTAAACATATTTACTTTATTACAAGACATGTTAATATAACAAATAACAATAAGCAAAATAACAATTGTTAGCCAGCTATAAGCAGCAGCATTTGAATTTGATTAATGTCTATTTATTTTTCTTGAATCCTGTTAATTTTCAATATTATTAAATAAATTAAATAATAAACAGTAAATAATAAATGTTAATTAACTTGGTAATTATTACAGTAATACTTATTATATTTCTATTTTAATTTTAATTATTTATAAAGTTAATATTTTTATTTGTTATTTTTTTCTAATTTTTTGTTTTTTATTATTAATAACGTGTAAATAGTTGTTTAGAGTTTGAAGTTAAGCTTATATGCGGGTGCCTTTTTTTATTTAAATATATTTTTCAGTATTTTTTTCTGCTTTTATTAGTAAATTGTTTGTCTGTCTGTTTTTTTGTTTTATTATTAATGTTGTTGTTTTTATTGGCCTTCTTTTTTTTAGTTTTTTTTTTGTTGCATAATGAATTATGATTTTTCTTAGTTTTATGGACAATTATAGATTTATTATTCGCTTTTTCGGCAAAATTTAGTTGTAGTTTATTGCAAAATCGAAAAAGTTTATGAAAAAAAAAAAAAAAATGCCAAAAACATTACAAGTTTTTAGAAGGTTACACAAATGTTTCTTTTATTATCTGCTAGTATGTAGAGGAAAACATTATTGTGCAAAAATTTAAATTATATGTTCTTTTTTTTATATTTTTTTGAGTTTTTTTGTTTAATACTGTGCTTGCATAATATATCATGTTATGACAATGATACCAAACTCATACTTAAATAATCAAATTTGGAAAAAATTAACATTTATGAAATTGTTCATAATAAATTATAAATTTATTTGCTACTTTTATAACCCATTAAAAAATATTAGAAAAAAAGAATACGTTTTAAAAGCTTAACAAATTTAGAGAGCATAAAATATCGATAACTAGGGTCGAAAGACCAAATTGCTGTTTCAAAGTGGAAATTTTTCCCACAAAATTGTTTGCTGATATTGAAGCTACAGATGTATGTACTCCAAACTAAGGTTATGCTAATCACTTGGATGATTATGTGGCGGCTTAATTATGGGTTAAACTAGTACTTTATTCTAAATAGGACTCTGCCAGACTTCAATATGCTTTTGTTCTATTTAATGGTATATAGTTTAATAAGGAACTTAAAAGCCTGAATAATAAAAGGTTTTATTTTTATGCTTATTTCATTGAAATATTATAACAAACACAAAGGGTTTGATATCAAATTGAGGTTGATTTTCTCAAATGTCAAGGGTTTGAGAATGATTTGAAAATAACGTGAAAATAATAGCTTTCTCAAAAAAAAAAAAAAAAAAAAAAAGAGAAATTATAGTCAGTCAAGACCGATCATATGACACCCTACAATATTGCATATGAACAAAAAATTAGACATGTGGCCAATTTTAGACCAAACATTTTTTTTTATGGGCCTGTCTAATATAGTGTCCTAATTAAGCTTATTACTCGAGTATATTTCACTATATCACGAGAACGGTATGCTCGATTTATACAAATAATACACCAAATTATGCGGAATAAAATTGGCTTTAAGTCGTTCTACTATCAAATTTTTATCCGCTCAGCAGTTTAAGAGATATTTCGAAATAAGTGTCCGAAAAAAAATGTTCATGCTAAATTCAAGACTTCTTTTCTTTACTAAAACTACTTTTTAAAAGTGAAAACATCAAAAATGTTTCAGTTTATCATCTATGTCTCAAGTCTGGTAAAACTACGAGTAAATAAAACCATGTATCATAAAAATTGATGCACAAATTTTTATTGCATTCACAGTTAAGTTAGGATACCAATGCATACCTACAGTTAAGTGGAGCTGCTCTAGTGGCAAAAAAAAAAAAAATTTTTTTTTTCGTCTTAAATAAAAAAAATAGTTGAATTAGATGGAATTTAACTCGCTAAAGAAAAATCAGCTTTTACTTTTTTCTATCACGTACTGATTTTTTTTTATGGGCATGACTACTATGACCCCGCTTTAAGGCAGTCACACTTGTATAACTCGAGAAATGTTTTCACAATTAAGATAAATTAAACTCAAATATATAGTGATCTAAATTTTTTTTGAGCAGAATTTACATAATTTTTTATCCAGTTAATTCGGTAATTTGTAAAATTATTACTATTATTATTATTTTTTTTTTTTTAAATGGTGAACTCTGAAATTCTTGAGCGAATAAAAAATATTGCTGACATCCCTTGAAGACAATTTTCGTATGCATCGTAAGGTGTATCATTTATCAAAATCAAGTAAACGGTTCTTGAGTTATAGTCTAAAATTTGACAAAACATTCTCGAATTTTATAGTGTGTGACCGCTGAATAAGGTGATGATATTAGTCATGTCCATAAAAAAAAATCAGTACATGACAATTTTCCTTAAATTTTCCTTAAAATTTAAGGAAAATTACACACGCGACACATTTTTGCACTAACACACGATATTTTTATTATTTTTTCACACACGTTTATTGTACTTTCACGCCCGCTACACGAATATTTTCCACAAACTGAACAAATATTTTTTTATTTTATTTTTGACATTCCTTTTTTTATGTTGAAATTTAAATTGAACGAACAATGTTGCTACTTTTGGTATTAAAAATAAAACAAATTTTAAAATAATTTTAAATTATTTTCATATTCATCAACAAAAAGCAAAGAAATGTAATTATATTATTATTTGTGGATGTAACCCGCATCAAAAGATAAAAATCTGCGAATATAATTGTGATGAATTATATTTAATAATTTCTCAATACTCTTTTGTGCAACTATGTATGATTATAATGTGTGGTGAAAGTGGTTTCAGCACTAATACATATAAATAAAATTTGACTAAGACAATCTTAAAGTTAGGTTTTTTTTGACAACAGAGTTAGGTTTTTTTGACAAGCCTTCCATTCTTAGTATTCTTTGATACATACCTTATTTTATTTGCAGCATTACCAGCTTTAAGATGATAAACTGAAACATTGTTTGATGTTTTCAGCTATTAAAAGAAATTTTAATAACAAAAAAAAATTTAAAATTTTGCATAAAAAAGTATTGTTTCGGACATTTATTTCAAAATAACTCCGAAACTATTGAGCACATAAAAAAATTATGTTTGGGAGATTTGAAGACATTTTTAGTCCGCATCTTGTGGTGTATCACTTATGTTAATCGTATACACCGTTCTGTAGTTAAAAGGAAATATACTAGAGTAATGGCCTTATTATGGACGAAATATTAGACTCGCCCATAAAAAAATCCAGACCTGATGAAAAGAAAAAAAAAAACTGAAAGCAAATTTGTGTTTAGTACATCAAAATACATCAATTCCACCTATTTGTCTATGGTGGTGTATTTTTTATCTTGTTCATATTCATTC
Source organism: Protophormia terraenovae (assembly GCA_951394005.1). Classification (NCBI taxonomy): domain Eukaryota; kingdom Metazoa; phylum Arthropoda; class Insecta; order Diptera; family Calliphoridae; genus Protophormia; species Protophormia terraenovae. The sequence continues at coordinate 122,082,660 of OX596075.1, read as the reverse complement.
ATTTATTGCAAAATTCATCTTTCAAAGTTCATCTTTATTTTTTTTAATTTAACTAAATCTCTAAAGCTGCATTAAATACAAAATCGAATTCTTTTTCGAGCGCCATATTGATTTTGGTATAGGGCATTAAAGCAGCTACAGATTGACATATATCATCGCTAATTTTAATTAGCACCTTGGGCATGCCTCGACGATTAATGTTAAACTAAAAACATCGTATATCATGAAAACCGTTGTAAAATATTTTTAGTGAAATCATATTTTTTGCGGAAGTAAAACTTTTCACAAGAACTTATTTCAGATTAAAATTGACTTATAACGCCAAAATTCGCTATAACAAAATATGCCAAATTTCAGATCTTAACTATACACTTTTAGCAAAGTAATATTTTAAAATGCCACAATGATTTTGAAATGTAATTTGAAAATCTTCTTTGATAACGCGATACTCCAGCTTCATTGAAATAACGTTGCGAGGCACCTCGTGGAGCCATTCACATTTTTTCTCTTCAAGTTTGGGCACCACCTACAGCATCTCTGTTGAGGGCACTTTAACGAGATTTATGTCAAATGATATACAATTTAAAATAGAAAAATCAGTTGTAAAAAAACTGCAAAATTTTAAACTTTTTAAAATTAAATCTTTAATTAAATTAAATAATTTAAATCCTGTTTTTACAAGTTTTATAGCCTACATTAGAAGAATTGAACACTTATGCTTAAATCCGCCATTACAGCAATCAAAAGAAAGAAAAAAACTTGTTACTATCAAACTGTTTTTTTTTTTTTTTTTTAGATTTTTTGACTTTGAGTGCTTGCTTCAGAAGTTAAAAAAAATATTTGAGTTTGAAGGTCGGTTTCATAAAGGTAAACGTAAAATGAGAATTGCCCATATATTTGATATTCATTATATAAATACTTAAAATGTTTATTAATACATTTTATTATCATATATATCATCATGGGTAAAGGATATATAAGATTCGGCTTTATATCTCGTTTTAAATGTTTTTACCAATAATTGGCATATTTTTCTTTTTGGCAGATTAGTTATTTTTTGAGAATTGGATATTTTTAAAAAGTAATTGTTTTTTTTATTTTTTTTTTTTTTTTTAAATGTTTTCTAAGGAGTAAGATCGAAAAATTCTTAACATACATAATATTCAATAATTTGGAAACGGTTGATTTTTGAGTTTTCATTATTTTTTTAATCATTTGATAATTTAGCACTGATCACAGAAATATATAAACTACTAATTATACAATTGTGGACCATTTTTTAAAACACTTTCTTTGGAGATTTGATAGTTGCTTCAGTCACTTTTTTGGAACAGTGTGTACATCTTCTGTTAAAATCTTCGGTATTTTGGGACACCTTTTTTGTGCTCTTGAATTCACTTTTCACAAGAGCTCAATATCTCTCCACTGGTCTAAGATATGGACAATTTTGAAAATTTACCTCTCTTGGTACTAAAACTATGTTATTGATTTGGTACCACTCCAGAGCTTTCTTACCGTAGTGACATGATACCAAATGGGTCCAAAAATATGTGGACACGTTGTGCTTTCTTAAGAAAAGAAGAAATCTTTTTTGCAAATATTCCTTTATGCATATTTTGGTATTTTTATAGATCCGAATGTATCAAGTTACTTTACTGTTTTGCCGCAACAGCAAAAAGCTTGTCATACCATGAATTTTGTAAGAAATTTTTGTTACTTTTGGGTCTTAAACTTATCTCCAACATTGTTTCGAGCATTAGCAATAAAAATTTTTTAGACACAATCTGCGAAGATTCTGCCAGCACCTACGTTTCTTCGTCAATTATTTAGCTTGAGTATTTTTGTATGAAATTTGGTTTTTAAATTCCGAGTCCTATTTTTGGCTTGTAATTTTTTTTGCAGAATTCCAGTTTGGAATTTTTTGAACTTTATATGTTATCAACTTTTCCATTAGTTTTAAATTTTCGCACCAGATAGTCGAAGCACTGAGAAAACTGAGCTGATTTTCTACCAGATGTGTTTGGAGTTCCTTTCAATATGCCTTCAATTTTCTGGCCTTCCCAATATCATGTGGTCCTTTTTTTTTTACCGAACTAGGTTTCACATCAATAGTCAAATTCTCCTGATACTGTTTAATAACATTAGAAACGGTTTTACGGACGACATTTAATTCTGTGGTCAATTATTTGTAAGACCTATTTGGATTTTTTGAAATTTTTTAATAACTTGTAGGACGTAAATCATTTTCGTCACTTATTTTGATGAAAATAAGGACAAATTAACATGGTTGTTATTAAAAAAAAAAAAAAAAATAACTGAAGTATTTTTCCATGATAACTAGATCAAAAAAAAAAAAAAAAATTGAATATTGATTCCGGAAAAGTTATGAGGCAAAATGTGTGTTAAGAATTTTTCGATCTCACTCCTTATACACTATTTGTTCAATAACACTTAAAAATCCAAGAAAGAATTTAATTAAATTTAGTTAAATTTGCGGATACTTAACAGTTTTTTTATATAAATAGATGTAATTTGGTTACTAAAGCAATATAATGCGAAATGCCCTTATACGCATCCATGCTTTAAATTGTAAAAAAAAAATATGAGTCAAAATATTTTTTTTTTTTAAATTCATTATTCAACATTCTGAAAAGGATATTTTGTAATATTTCTTCGAATTTTTAAGTATTTTCTTAATTTTTTATTTATTTGTTTTTAATTCCCACAATCATAATTTCAATACACTTTTTCTTTCATTCCAAATCATGTTAGAATTGATTCATTTTATAAAATTCCTTTTTATTTTATTTAGTAAATAAAATATCATATTTTATTGCAACACATTTATTTGCTTGTTCATATACACACACACGAATTTGCATAATTTATAGATTTTTAGTAAATCACCTCTGAGACATCAATAAAATTATACATAAAAATAAATATTAAATATCAAATGAATCAATATTTAAGTAAACAATTAAGTAATAATATTCTCACACAACAATGAAAATGAAATTGAAATTGGAAAAAATTTATATATAAAAATCCATAAAATTAAATAAATAAAACTGACCGATACATTTGTTTGATTATGTTTTCAGTGTTCATAATTTTTAATATTAAACGTGGGAATCTTTTTCAATTTCAATAACAACAAAAATTGATCGGTTTCAAACATTTGAAGAAAAAAAAAAAAAAAAAAAACATTTTAACATACTAAAAACAGCAATAATAGCAACAACAGAAAAAAACGCATTAAATGTTCATACATCAAAACATACAAGAGCTTAAAGTATACACTCTTTATAAACAGTGAGTTAAGCAAGTATTTAGACTGTGAGGAAAATATTTTTTTATTATTAAATTTCTGTTCAAAAGAGAACAATACCCAGCAAAAACTTGGTACCAACAAAAACTTAGCTACTATTTTTAAAAGCAATAGCTTCCTGTATGCATTACAATGTTGCCTTATTCGCCACTCGCAGCATTACCTAATAGTACTTCAATAACTAGTATTTAGTAAATATGAAAGTAATTTCATTTTTACGTGGCTCAGTTGTCTAGAGCTCCTAACTAAAAAAACCAGGGACTGTAATGATTATGAGTTTTAAAATAAAAATCAACAAATAATCATTATTTTTGATTTTTATTTTTTCGCTCAACTTTTAATGATTATTTTTGATTTTTACTTTTTTGCTCACGATATAAAACTTAACGTGAGAAATTAAACTTTTATCTAGTAAAAAATTTTCTTTAAGTAAAAACTTTGATTTATTGCAAATAATTTTATTTTTAATAAAAAAATTGATTTTTAATAAAAAAAAAAAAAATTAGAAAAAAATCGATTTTTATAAAAAAAATTTTATATTTTTTAAAAAATCTGATGAAAAATTTATCGCCACACTTGCCTTTTGGCAAATAAATCTAATTTATGATGAGAAATCTTTTTTATTAAAAATTGCGTAATAGTTTCATTTCTCATGTTAAATTTCAAAATCAAATCAATAATAATCATGAAAAGTTGAGTAAAAAATAAAAATAAAAAAATAATGATTATGAGAGCAAAAAAAAAATAAAAATCAAAAATAATCATTAAAAGTTGAGCGAAAAAATAAAAATCAAAAATAATCATTAATATTGATTTTTTTAATAAAAATCAAAAAAAAAATAAAAATCATTCTGGATTCCGATAGAACCTGTCCTGAAGATTACATTTCTCTATTTAACACTTTTATCCGGTTGTTCCTTGTATCTGATTTTTTTGTTTAAAATTTCAAGAATAATGATTATTTTCTGTCCCTGAAAAAAACTTGTACTTAAATTCAAAGAGAGTTCAACTCCCATTAGAGGCAAATATATTTTTTTTTATAGATTGTGTTTATTTATTTCCCTATATGAAAACTACTTTTTAGCACATAAAAATATAAGTCGGTTGTGGTATGGCGAGTAAGACGGCAGACTAACAAACACAACCAGTATTCTGATTCGTGGGTTTAAATCTCAATCGAGCCAAATGTTTTTTTCTTGTGCGTAAAAAAATCAGCATCCAAAACAACTCTTTTGGAACCCAAAAAAAAAAAAAAAAAAAACTTATGAAATTTTGGACATCGCGAACAAAATTCATCAGTTATAGCACTAAAAGTGGAAGCCGATTTTCATACTGATTTCGCTTACAAATCACGTTATTTTGTAGGCGAAGTTTTTGCTGGGGTAATGGCAAGTAGTTGCGAATGTAGTTACTTTGCAATGACAACTACATACCGTCTACATTACATAGAAGTAGATTAGTGAGTATTTATTTGTAACCCGGTAAGTAAAACTACTTTTTATTGATTTTTTATTCAGTTTAGCAAATAAGATATTTAAAGAAGGAATTAATATTTGACGAGACAAAATTGAATTAATTTTTGGTCTAAAGTAGTTTTTAAAAAATCTTTCCACTTTTAAAATTAAAAATGAAAAAAAAAAAGCTTTTGATATCCTAAGATTTCATTACTTATTAGTAACCTAAAACGCAACTCTTGTTTTAAGTAATAATGACTTTAGTAATACTCAATAAGTTATTGAACAACTTAAAAGTAATTAGTTCTTATAATAACATCTAATTAATGACATGAGGTAAGTAGTTGCCTCTAATGTCATCAACTTATTTACCAATAAAAAACTAATAAACTTTAATATAATTTGAAAAATTAAATTTACAGTGTTTCTGTCTAAAGACTGTCATGACCCACTGTCCACCTAAATGACCCTACATTATGTATATGCATGTATAAGTTTGAAGAAAAAAAAAAAAAAAAATTGCGTGTGTGTATTGTTTGTTTTGTACTGGACAGAGGTCTTCTTGTTCTTCTTCATGCTGATTTTTTTTCTTTTTCTTCTTATGACTTTTTGGCTGCTTATCAAACGATAAACAATCGAACAATTTATTAAAATTGTATTTTATTTATTTATTTTTTTATTAAGTATTATTTTAAACATGAATTTTTGTTCATATGAAAAATAGCTTTAAAAAGCTGCGTAATATATTTGAAAATTATTATCAGCCACTGTGTTTCTTTTCTTCTTGTATTGTTATTTATTATTTAAATTATTTATTTTTGTATAAATCTATAGATTGACCAAATTTGTTGTGAACTGTGAGTATGTGACTGACTGACTGACAGACTGGGAATGAAAAAAAAATCTAAAGTGACCATTATGGTCAATAATGATAAAAATGAGAAGAATAAATGATGTTTGATGTGCTGTTATAGGTAAGAATGAATACAATAATGCATTATGTAGGAAGGGATTAGAAAGCTTTAGAGAAGATAATAAAGGAAATGTTTTGAAGATTAGTGTTATTGTTGATCTAGGGAGGGATTTGAGATTTTCTTTGTTATCTTTTTGTTTTGTTTCTTTTTTTAATCAAAATTTTTCTCAAAAATTACATTTAATCTAAAAACTTTTTAAAAATAAAAATTGGTACATTTCTCGGTTCGTTATTTTCTATGATAACCTTTATAGTCTTTGTTTCATGTTTAAAAATTAATTTAAAGAATAAAAAAATCTTCTTGCTTATTTTAGTGATTTCCGCAATGCATTGATTTTGGATTTTCATTATTAATTAAATTTGTATATATTTTACTTAAAATTCACCTAAAATTAAGAATTTTAGTTTCTTTTTATGCGTTTGAGCGGATGTTTGTAACACCCTAAAATATTAGTCTATGAACCCCCATAATTTATATTAATATGCTTAGAGTTATTTTGTGAGTCGATTTAACGATGTCCGTCCATCCATCTGTCCGTCTATGTAAATTTGAATCACACTACAAGTAGCAATTTTGACATGATCTCAATGAAATTTGGCACGTATATCTATTATGGTCCAAGAACGAAGTCTATTAAAATTGTTTGAGGTCGGTCAATTATTTCTCCTAGTTTCTTGAATAGGGGCTTAAGGATCACAAATGCCTTTAATATAGAAATATTTATTTGAAATTTAAGTCATATAACTTCTATATAGCTAGTCATACATATGCCAAATGCATAACAATCGCTGCATAATTGACTATAGCTCTAAAACCCTCCTTCCCATAAATCCCATGCGAATGTTAGTATAGAGTTATTATTTGACCTAAATCTTTTTTTTCTTTTTTGTTGAAACCGAAGTACTAAATTTTCTGAGGATCGGTCCCAAAATAAGATAAAAGACCTACTTCCGGGACAAGAGTTTATAAATAACATAATATAATACATACATACTTACATAGAAATGTGCTATAATTCATAATTACATATAGACAAGAGTTTCTGCCACATGACTAGGCGTATTCACCACATGGCACGTTGGGGTAAAATGTGTCAAAAGTGGCGCTTAAATGAATTTTAAAATTTAAAGTTTTGTGATAAAGTACACAAAATTATATATCGATAGCAATTAAAATCTGTAAGCTAGGTTGTGTTATTTTCTTATAGGGAGCTATAAGAAATTATTTAAAGCTAAGAAATTTTTATGAATTTTGAAAAATAGTAAAAAATTAAATTTTCATCAGCTTTCAGTGTATCTATTTTAAATAAAAAGTTTTTTAAGGTAAAAATTTAAAATGAAACTGTTCTTCCAGTATTTGTAAATTATATTATGTCCTAATATTTTTGTTATTTTTTTGAAAACTTTCCCAAAATACACTAATAGTTATGCCATTTACATAGTAGTTTTTGTCAAAAACTAAACGAAAACTGCTAAAATAATTGTTTATGATACAGCCTATTCATAGGTTTTAGATCATTAAACTTTCGTATATGTTAGTTGAAAGAAAATGTCAAATTAATTGAATTAATTTTAATCGGTTTTTATATTTTTTAAACAAACTATTTTAAGAACATTGTTAAAAACATAAAAAAAAATAAAATGTATGTAATTATAGTTCAAAAAGTAATTTTAAGAAATTTACAAACAATCAAAGACCATATGCAGGTAAAACGAAATATTTAAACAGTCTGGTTTTTGAGTTTCGGTTTTTCAAAAACCAATTAGTTTTTAATTTGATATAAATGGCATATAATTTTCAATTTTCATGGAATGCAGCTTAAAATGTTACAGAATGATTGTTCTATAAATGTTCTGAAAAATAGTATATATTGTCCACTATAATATTATGAAAAAAACATCGTGCTCATATATAGTCTGATTTGGGGAAATATTTTTTTTTTTTTTTCAAAAAAACTCCAGTAGATTTCATACAAAAAACAGCAAAGTGCAGAAATTTTCTTTGCTTTTTCAAGCATTAAACAGTGGGGAAGAATCGAAATAAATCTGTAACTTCTAATCGACTGGTTGGATTTGCATAAAATTTCACACAGGCGTAGCAGAGGACAGTAGCATTTTGGGATTAGAAGCAGGGTCCAATACACATCATCAGGAGCGAAACAATGGGGGTTCAAAATAGGGTACTAACCACTAGCGAATTTTTGTTCCTTACCCGATTTCCAAGATTTTTATATCGCCTTAAAGTCCTTGATAAATCCTTTAGAAAACATGCTTGCATGTACTACTTATCTTATATATTTTTCGAGTTATATACATTTGAAATTTAAAAAATCTCAATTTTACAAGATCTTGGTTAAGATTTTTCTATATATAGCAAAACATTTTCAAGCGATTTTATAATATTTTATGCAGTTGGTTAGAAAGCTAAATTATCTAACGAGCAAAGAAAATTTCGAGTCGTTATGTTTATTAAGTCAAAAGTTGAACTATTTTGAATTGGAAAGTTTGCAAAAATTAACAAACAGACGGACAGATGGACGGAGATTAAAATTCTTGCAAACAAATCTTAAAATTCGAAAGATATTTTTTTTCTACTTCTCGATTAATTTAAAAACTAAAGATATTTTAGAATTTTAAAAATGCATTTTTTTACTAACTTATAAATAGAAAAAAATAGATCGTGATCATCAAAATTTGGTTATCACCTTTTCCTGAATTAAGCGTCATTTTCGTCTCATTTAACCCAAATGTATAGACGGACGGACATTACAATTAAGCCAAAACACATCTTATAATTCTAAGAATGCATATTTTGACTTACTAATAAATAGGAAAATTAAACGTGATCATTAAAGTGTTGATATCACCCTTTTCTGAATCATGCATAATTTTCGACCCATTTAACTTTAATGTATAGACGGACGGACAGACATTACCGTTCTGCTAAAAAAAAAAATTTTGAAATTCTAAAACTGAATTTTGTTAACTAATAATTAATAAAAAATAAAACGTGATCATTAAAATATTGATATCACCTTTCCCTTAATTAATCGCCATTTTCGACCCCTTTAACCCCAATGTGAATGGGTTGAGGTAGTTTCATCTTTTTGGTCTCAAATGAGTTATGAAAAGAGTGCTCCTTAAAAAAAGTGGCACATACTACCCTTTTACTTTATAAAATGTTTCAGAGTTGAATTCCCATACCTGGGAATTTGTGTGGATGGATGTTATGGATATCATAATACCTAGATAATAACTTATTTTAACAAGTTTCTTCGATGTGGCAAATAATTATTTGTACAAAATGTTATCAAAATACCTTTAAAATTACTTTTACTTTATTCATACAATAAAAATGAACAGCCAGCCAGACAGACATCATTGAATCAACTCAGTGACCTGTATCTTAGATTTGCAAATTCAAATTTAAAGAAGAATCTGAAATGAAAGCATCTCTAAAATCTCTCTACATGAAAATTTGTATATACTATTTTTATAATGGATATAAACCTTTGTTTCGATTTCCTTGTTTTAATTCTTAAAATATAACAAAATTAGCAAAATGGATCATTTGAAGTTTTAGAGTATTTTTAATAAAAAATGAAATATTAAAAAAATCGCAAAATAATTATTTTAATATTTCTAGGAAATTTGTAAATGATTATCTTCAGTAATTTGTAAATAAAATCCAAATTTATGCACTAATTTAAATGAAATATGTTTTGTTGTATTAGCAACAAATATGACTTTTTGAAGACTTTTTGACACTAATTTCATACTTCAATTTCCTGTTGGCAAATTACCTAATATCAATAAAACTATAAAACAACTAATGAAATCAAAATTCAACATCATTATACATAGAAGCAATTTGCCATGACTCACTTATTCTCCAATAAATGATGGTTAAAGGGTACTTAATGACTTAAAAAAAAAACATAAATAGATACCAGGTAAGTGATAAATCCCCCCTGCCAAGTCAAAGTGGCGCTATCGCAATATAAAAGTTATAATAAATTATCAATAAACCCCCCATCTAACGAAAAAAAAAAAAAAAATATATAAAAAATTAGAAAAAACAAACATTTATTTTGTTTAAATAGACAACAACAAACTGTTTAATATGTTTTTTATAGATATTTTGCACGTGCATATTTATTTGTGTATATATGTGTATGTTTGGCTATCGGAAAGCAAATAAAAAGAAAAATTCACACACATAGATCCCCGTTTTAAAATAGATGGTTAAATTATATGTGAAAATATTTATTTGTTAATTTTAAATACTGATGGTTATAATGTGGACAGTAAATATTTAATTTAACTCATTTTTTTTTTACGAATTTCTATTAAGAAGTTCATAAAATATTTACTTATATAAAGTACGATATGTATATAGAATTTTATATTAATAAATTTCGAATTCTTTTTCTTTTTAGATATAAAAAAAAAACTTATAGATATGTTTTTACTTGTAGAAATAAATTTTGTATATATTTGTATTGTATTTATTCTTTATTACTAAAGTGTCATTATATTTATAGTTGACAACAATTTAGAAAATATTTTTATTTGTTGTTGCTATTATTGTTATTGTTCGATTTGCCATAAATAGCAAAGTGTGTTTAATTTTATTGTTGTTACTGCTGTTGTTGTTGGTATTGTTATTATGGTGTTGTTAAGAGAGTAGTATAGAGTATTTGAAATTGATGCCATAGGCAAATATTTTTTAAACATTTGTTAAAGAAATATGTCAATAAAATATTGATACTTACACACATAAACACCTAGAGAAATAAAAAATCAATATGTGTAAATACAAGATAAATAACCCAATTGGAAAATTTTAAATATATGGGGAAAACTTCAAGTAAAAATTCTTGTATTGAAAAAATCTAAATATCGTCCATTCCATGAAAGAACGCCCAAAAATATACCAAGTGTCCTCCGATTTTTATAAAATTTTATTCGTATAAGGTCAATGGGTGTCTACAAATATTTCCGTTTTCAGATTCGCTAAATTCAGAAAATTCACGATTTTATTTCGCTTTTTCACTTTTGAAAAAATCAAAAAAATCTCAAAAGTATACAACTTTAAATACAAATATTTCTGGGAAGGCTTTGCAGAAATTTATTATTTAAACGGCGTTTGAATTGTAATTATGTTAGCTTAAACATGAATATTTTATAAATAAAAAATATGCTATTAAAATTTTATTTAATTTTTTTACATATTTGGAAAGCATACAATATTTACATTAAAATAAAAATCTCAAATTTTTGGGACGCACACATGTACTGTGCATAATTTCCCCTCTTCTTCAACTAGTTTAAATTTTTTCATATACAAATTAAATTTTTCTGGTATTATGAGTATCTTTACGTATTTTGTTAAAAAAAAATTTATTGTGTTATTTTTTAAAAAATCCTGAAAAATAGTAAAACCTTATGTATCAAACTATTTATTGTTTTAAGTTATAATAAACAAAGCATTTTTAAATACACTTTTGAAAAATGAAAATTTAATAAATTCGCAACTAACAAAAATGCATCTAAAAATTGCATTTACATTTTTAAAATATTTTGGATCGAAAACGTGGTTTTTGAAATGTTGACTAAATTACACAAAAAATATACAATGGCCTTTTAAATACTTTTTAAATTACAAAAATCCATCAATAACTTCAAGAGATATGAATATTTAAAATTGCATACTTTTTATATTTTGTTAACTTTTATACAAATTTTAAAGAAAATTTCAAAAACAATAAAAAAATTTAATTTTACATGAAAAATTGTAAACATGTTTTTATAAAAATTTAATTATGCATATAAGATTTTCGCGTCCCAAAAATTTTACACTTTTATTTTAATGTAAAGATTCCAAACTTTTCATTAATGTTAAAATATTAAAAAATTTTAATAGCATATTTAAGGAAAAATGCATTTGAAAAATGCAATTGCATTAAAATGCATTTTTAAAAAATCTTTATTATTTTTAAAACGTTCGTCGTAAAGCCGCCATATGCGAAATTTTAAAGCCGTTTAAATCATTAAAATTCACAAAGTCTTTCCAGAGATATTGCTATTCAAAGTTACATACTTTTGAAACTTTTTTGGTTTTTGAGAAAATTAAAAAGCGAAATTTAATCGCGAGTTTTTGCAATTTCACAAAACTGAAAACTGAAATTGATGAAAGGCTTAATGGAGTTTATGTATGCAAATTTTTATCGAAATTGAAAGCCATCAAGTAAAAATATATACTTTTTTGGGCGTTCTTTCCTGGAATGGTCGATATAAATTTTTGTATTATTAAAAAATAAATTCGATAATTACTTCAAAAAGTGCGATTGAATTTTTAAATTTTTAATTTGTAATCCATAAGAGTTTTGATGATATGTCTTAAAATTTTGTTCAGGACTATAACATTTTCAATTTTAATAAATGAGTTTAATTTTTAAACAACATGGTATTATATTAAACGAAGACAACGTGATGAGGTAGCTTAAATACATATTTATCTAAAATTTATAACTTTTAAATTTCATGTCTAAAATTCCTACTGGTAATATTGTATCAAAGTTAAACTCTTGTAAATTGCAGCTCAACGCAGTACAACAAATATACTTGTCCTTAAAATGTCACCCAAACAACACATTAATTTGCTATTATAGCTGAGAGTTGCTGCATACTACACATATTTCTCGTAAATATGCCGCAGCAGCACGAGTAAGAATACCAATTATATACATCAGGGATGGAAAAGTTGATACTATAGTACATTTTTTGATACTATTTAACATTCAAAAATACCGAAGTACTCCCTTTAGTCATTTGATACTGTCAAACGATAAGCAGAATATTCCACAATTCAAATTAAAAATAAAATTTTTAAAAGAAAATATATTTTGCAGATATATAATTTTCTAAAGAACCTGATAAAAATCATGGTATTCGAAAGAAATAATAAAATTGTAATAAGCACTATCTTTGACTAAATGTTGGGGCTTCGAGGTCCCAAAAAATTAGACACGTAATTAGGACAATTGAAAGAAGTTTATAAGGCAAATAAACTATATTATAGAAATATTTGAACAGAAGGTTTTATTTATAATATTTTTTGAGTTATTAATTAATTTATAATCATTACTAAAAACTAGCGATGTGCGATTAATATATTAATCGATTATTCTGAATAGTCAAATTTCAGATTTATCAATTATTCGATTAATTCAACAATTATTCAATATTATGATTAATTAATTAATCAGGAATTTGAATAATTAAAATCTTGAATAATTTAATAATTTTAAATTTATTTGACTTTCTTTTTTATTTTTTTAATTTTAATTTAAACAATTAAAAAAATTATTTCATTCAAATTTTGAAAATATAAAATCTGGGTCCTTTAAATACCAAACAGCATATATTTTACAGTTTTTTAGCATTTTTTGTTTCATTTGTTTAATTTCAAACTAAATTTGAGAACTTTGAATAAAATTATTCAAATTTGATTAACCATAAAAATAATTAAATAATCAGAATTCTGATTAATTAGAATTGTGAATTAATCGATTAATTGATTAATCTGCGTATAGATTAATCCAAATTTTGAATAACCCATTAACCCTACTAAAAACTATAAGTTTCTATGCTCTCTAAATCAAATTGAAGTGTAAATGATCCAAATTTTAAAGACACCAGGTAATGAATTATATTTTAATAAAACTAAAGCTGGAGTGCTCGGTTTTAAGAAACTTTTCTTGGACTTTTTTCTCCTCAAGTTTTTTTTTATAACTATAATATTTAATCGGAATAAAACCAACTAATAAATGATTATCGAATTTAATCCATCGTTTTGAATATAAAAATTACATTATTTGAGTTATGCACTAAATAAAAAATAAATAACTATCAAAAATTTGAACTTTAGTACTCTGACGGTGAAAAAGTACTATTTGAAATTTATTTTGATACCCAAAAATATTTTCATTTTCCATCCCTGATATACATATTTAGTTACACTTGAAAAATATTTGTTTTCAGACAATTGCAACAAGTGGATAATAATTACAATAACACAGAGTTACAAAATGGATAAAAAAACTGTCAATTCTCAGTAAATTCGGATACTCGGTATTAATAAAAACTAAGCCTTTAATCCACCTTTTTTGAATTGACTAGATCTCGCATGGAAATAAATTTGTAATAGTATTGGTTAAAAAAAAAAACATTTCACCTCAATACTTAAAGTTGTTCTAAGGGCAGGAAAAAAAGTAACATATTTCTTTTTTAATTTACTGCTTGCATTTCTGGAGTACATAAACAAAAACTTTACACTATTTTAGAAAATAATAGTTAATAAAACAAATATTAGTTCTCTTTTTACATTAAGCAGTGAGATTGAAAAAATCTTAACACACATTTTGCCTCATAACTTTTTTCGGAATCAATATTCAAAATTTTTTTTGATCTAGTTATCATGGAAAAATACTTCAGTTATTATTTTTAATATGAACCATGTTAATTTGTTCTTATTTTCATCAAAATAAGTGACGAAAATGATTTACGTCCTACAACTTATTTAAACAAAATTTCAAAAAATCCAAATAGGTCTTACAAATAATTGGCCACAGAATTAAATGTCGTCCGTAAAACCGTTTCTAATGTTATTAAACAGTATCAGGAGAATTTGACTATTGATGTGAAACCTAGTTCGGTAAGAAAAAAGGACCACATGATATTGGGAAGGCCAAAAAATTGAAGGCATATTGAAACGAACTCCAAACACATCTGGTAGAAAATCAGCTCAGTTTTCTCAGTGCTTCGACTATTTGGTGCGAAAATTTAAAGCTAATGGGAAAGTTGATAACATATAAAGTTCAACAAATTCCAATCTGTAATTCTGCAAAAAAAACTACAAGCCAAAAATATGACTCGGAATTTAAAACCAAATTTCATACAAAAATAGTCAAGCTGTATAATTGACGAAGAAACGTAGGTGCTGCCAGAATCTTCGCAGCTTGTGTCTCAAAAATTTTTATTGCTAATGCTCGAAGCAATGTTGGAGATAAGTTTAAGACCCAAAAGCAGCAAAAATTTCTTACAAAATTCATGGTACGACAAGCTTTTTGCAGTTGCGGCAAAACGGGAAAGTCATTTGATACATTCGGATCTATAAATACCAAAATATGCATAAAGGAATATTTGCAAAAAAGACTTCTTCTTTTCTTAAGAAAGCACAGCGTGTCCACATAATTTTGGACCCATTTGGTATCATGTCACTACGGTAAGAAAGCTCTGGAGTGGTACCAAATCAATAACATAGTTTTAGTACCAAGAGAGGTCAATTTTCAAAATTGTCCATAGCATAGACCAGTGGAAAGATATTGAGCTCCTGCGAAAAATTCAAGAGCACAAAAAAGGTATCCCAAAATATTTTAACAGACGATGTGCACACTGGTCCAAAAAAGTGACTGAAGCAACTATCAAATCTCCAAAGAAAGGGTTTTCAAAAATGGTCCACAATTTTATATTTAGTGGTTAGAACCATAAAAATTATATATTTCTGTGATCTGTGCTAAATTATCAAATGATTAAAAAAATAATGAAAACTCTAAGATCAACCGTTACCAAGTTATTGAATATTATGTATGTTAAGAATTTTTCGATCTCACTCCTTATTGTTAAGAAAAATTTAAAAATTTAAAAAAAATACTAAAATTTTTTAATATTAAGAAAGTATTGAAAATGCTACTGTGAATAAAACTATGGTTAATATATTTTTTAATTTAAATGCACCACATCCACATAACTTAATGTCACAAAAATAAAATTCGTCAAAAAAATATATTTAAAATTTTAAAATTATTTTCAATTTGTGTATTTTAAGTGTTAATGTATTGATTTTATATCTAAAAACACAAAAGAAAAGAATAAAGAATAAAAATGCCACGTTACTGTATAGTGGAATGTACATCTTACTCTAAGATGTTAAAATTCCTCACAGAAGGGAGCTATTTCATGTCCTTTTAAAATTAGGTGTAATTTTATTTCGTTTGTATTTTTTATATTTTTATTGAACTCGGTCAAAAGATTTCTTGTTCATGGGTTTTGAGTACCACTGTCTTCGCTAATGAAAGTACTTCCGCATAACCCTATAGCAAATATTGAAAAATACAGAAAAACTTTACTGAGCGAAGCCCGTATTTTAAATACCACAGTGGAGAAAGTCCTTTAGCCTGGTTACCGGCTAAGAAGAAACATTTGCTTAGCGAATCCGGTGTTTTAAATTCCATAGAGGAGAAGGGCCTTTCATCCGGCCGAAGACCGGCTGGTCAGACAAACTTTTCTTAGCAAAAGGACTTTCTTCTCTATTGCATTTAAAATACCAGCTTCGCCAATAATAGCTTCTTGTAATTTCGAAACTAAAACTAATTATTTTATTTGATAATTTTCAATTAGAACTTATTTCACTTATATCGAGAGTTTTTTAATTAAATTTTGCACTTAGTTCTTTATTATGATAAAACCCCAAAATGTTGGGAAATATTTCATTTATTCCTTTAGAAGTTATTTCATATATTTGTTTTTGGAGTTTCTTAATTTTTCTTAGAACTAATTTTCATTTAGAAAACAATTTTCTAAATGAATGAAAAAATTTATCATATTCTTTTAGGGTGTCATAGGTGATTTACCATTTTTCATTAGTATTAAACTAATAAATGGAAATCGAACATCCCACCCGGGTGGGTTTTGTGCGCGTAAAAGTTAGGGCATCATAAAAAATTTTTTAAAAGAACTTTTCATTAAAAAAAACAATTTCTTCGTTTTTTTCAAAAAAGTTTTTAGTTTTTAAAATTTTTAATTGTTGTTTATTTATTTTACAAACTAAATGTCAACAGTTTGTGGTGAACTCTCTAAAGTATGTTGAATATACACAGTACCCGTATATGTGAAGAGAGTAATTTGGCTTACTCTCAGTAGCGCCTTTATGTACTCTATGCCATTAACCAGTGGAAAGACCTGACTTAGAAAATTAATTTGTTGTATAATAAATATCCGGTTTATTATACGTTGTTTATGCGGTGAAAAAAAAAAAAATTAAATAAAAAATTTTCGATTTTTATACCCACCATCAAATAGATGGGGGGTATATTGATTTTGTCATTCCGTGTGTAATATGTCAAAGGAATCATTTAAGACTCCACAAAATATATATTTTCTGGGTCCTGGTTAGATTCTGAGCCGATCTAGCTATGTCCGTCCGTCTGTCTATTGAAAGCAGGATAGGGCTCGAACGGGGCAACGTAGGGGGACGAAATTTGGCACAAATATTTATCTTATATAACGTTTATTTGGTATTGAAAATGGGAAATAAATAAAATAGTTATAGGCTAAAAACTAGAAACACAGGAAGTCCGTTTCATACATTTCTGCTGATATCTCTTAAACAAAAACATGTACAACTAAGAAATTTTGTATAAATAGTTTGAGGGTCGATATAAACTTGGAAACCATAACGTAAAATTTGAAAAAGTTTATGGTGGGTATATAGATTCGGCCGCGACGAATATCAAGTATTGATTTTTTATGGGCATGACTACTATGACCCAATCTTTAGGCAATCACACTTGTATAACTCGAAAAAGGTTTGTCCAATTAAGTTATAGTGATTTAAATTATCTTTGAGCTAAATTTTTTGTTCAGTTTATATTTCCGTAGTTAAAAATATATATATATATATATATATATATATATATTTTTTTTTTTTTTTTTGAAAAATCGTGAAAATTTTGATCCATAAATCTGAAATTCTTGAACGAATAAAAAATATTTTCGACATACCTTGAAGACAATTTACGTATGTATCTTTTGGTATATCATTTATCAAAATCGTATAGTCAAAATTGTACAAACCATTCTCGAGTTTTATAGTGTCACCGCTGAATAAGGTGATGATATAAGTCATGGTCATAAAAGAATCAGTACGTGATAGAAAAAAGCGAATGCAAATTAATGTTAAAAACCCATCTAGTGCACCTATTTTTGTTTTAAGAAAAAATAAAAAAAAAGATAATAATTTGTTTTTGCCCACCATTGTATTTCTACTCTGTTGTATGTAACATGGGTATTTTTATTTAACTGTGAAAAGAAATTTTAGTAACAAAAAAATCTAAAATTTTGCATCAACAGTTTTTTTTTGACATTTATTTCAAAATAGCTCCGAAACTATTGAGCGCATAAAAAAAAATGAAGTTTAAGTGTGAAAATATTTTTAGTCTGCATCTTTTGGTGTATCGTACACACCTTTCTTGAGTTATGAGGAAATATACTATTTCACATTGCTATGGGCGAAATATTAGATACGCTCATAAAAAAAATCTAGCCCTCATGGAAAAAAACTGATAGCAGATTCATGTTAAGCACATCAAAATGCATCAGGTCCAACTTTTCGTCTTTGGTAGAGGATTTTTTTGTCGACCAGTTCATTAAACCATAATTCTATTAATTTTAAAACTAGAAATAAAGTGTAAAATGTGCATAAAGTTCTCCATTTAAATTCATAATAGCTGAAATTAATAAAAAAATGGGATATTTTAAATAGTTTGATTTTTAAAATATATAAAATAATTTTAGTGATTTGAATACGAAAAGTTCATTTCAAAAAATACATAGTAGTCTAAATAAATTTTACAAATATTAAACATAAATTAAAAAATTTAAAAATATATTATAAATCAAAGTTTTTGTATTTATTTTGTCGTTTATTTAATGTATATTTTCGCTGAGTGCATACAATCATTAAGTACTCGCATTAATCTACAGTTTTGCTTTAATATTAGTATGACATCGTATTGATTGGTATGTATAACAATTTTACGTAATTTTTTCAGATCAATTCTATTTTTATTATTTTACATATTTTTAGTTTTGTTTAAAGGAAAAAATAAGCAATTTAAAGATATTTTTAATAAATTACAGAAAAAAAGTTACCATCACTAGCAATCGAAGATGAATTGTTTACATTGATTAGGGTTTTGTGTATAAAAATAATTTTGATTGGTTTGTAAAGTGACAAAGATAAACTGAGAGGAGTTAATAATCTAGAAGTAAATAAAAAAAATATAACTGGCTACAGTAGAAGGTAGAAAAAATGGAGATATAAAATATTTAAAAATGATTTCTATATAAAGAGCTTTTTTGCCTTATACAAAGGACTATATATTGGTATTGCAACTTTTTTTTCTCTGCATGCGTAAGCTCTCCTACGCATAGTTTTTATTTTTCTGAATTGATCTGATTTTTTTATGTTTTAATCTAAACCATTATGTATATTATTTTCCTTCTTATGTTCAGTAGTTTGTTGAGATTCATGTAAATCAGTGTTTATTTTTCTTTTGTGGTCCTATGATTATTTTCTTTGCATTTTTCTGTTTTAGTTATTTACGATCATTTTATATTGATCTGTTGTTTTATGTCTGTTGCTCTGTAAAATGTCCAATTTGTGCTGTGTATGCGTATTTTGATTGTAGTTGTTTGGCAATCAATCTCAATTGACTTTTGTGATCTTAAAGTGTCACCAATTCGTATGGTGTTATGGAAGAATTTTTTGTCATGTGCGCAAATGAAAGAAATATTTTTGCATATGTGATAAGAAAAAAAGTTATAAATAAATATATGTATAGATTTAAGAGTAAAATTAAACTAAGATTGATGATTTAAAGCTTTCTAGATATAAAAAAATTATAACGAGGGTAATTATAATATTTTTGGGAACATTTTCAATATAAAATCCATTATCGATCAATTTTATTTTTAAAGAATTTTTTATTAAATTTTATTTTTAAAGAAAATTTTTATTATTATTATTATTTTTTTTTTTTTGTTTTAAGAAAAATTTCAATAAATTCTTTTCTAAAGAAAAATTTTATTAAATTTTCGTGTTAAAGAAAAATTTAAATAAATTGTCATTTTATAGAATTTTCATTAAATTTTATTTTTGAAGAAAAATTTCAATAAATTGTCTTTTATAGAAAATTTTTAATGGATTTTATTTTTTTTTTTATTAAAAGTTTTTAATGAGTTTTGCTTTTTTCATAGAAAACTTTCAATAAATTTTCCTTTTATTAAAAATTTTGATCATTTTTAATAAAATAATTTCAATAAATTTTTTATAAAAAATATTCAATAAATTTTTTATAAAAAAATTTCAAAAAAAAAAAATATTTTATAAAAAAGTTCAATAAATTTTTACATAAAATTTGCAATAATTTTTTTCTTAAAAAAAATTTCATGAAATTTTTAAGGAAAAATTTTATAAATTCAATATTTTTTTTTTTTTTTTTTAAGAAAATGTTAATTTGAATTTAATAGCAAATTTTCAATATTTTTTTTTTACATAAAATTATCAATAAATTTTCTTTTTATAGAAAATTTGTAATATCTTCCATATATTCCAACAAGTCACTATTCCATATCAATATTCAAATGTGTTAACTAGGAAAATTAATTTCAATTTCAAATTGCAACCAAATTTCTTAACATTAAATTAAATTTTATTACAAAATCAAACAATAAACAAATAACAAAAAAATAAATAAATAAAATCAAATAAAAATAAAATTAAAGTCACGCTTTTGATGGTAAATTAAACTTCTTTTCTTTCTGTTTTTGTTATTTTTGAATTTAATACAAAGTGATTCCTTTTTCTTGATGGTATAGGTATAGTGTGTATGGGTCTTAAGTCTTTTGATTTCTAAACATAATAGTGCACTTGTTAAGCAGCTTAAGTAAAGTAGTCGTGGCAATAATCAACAACAACACAACAATAACAACTACTTGTACATTATTTCGTATCAATAAAAAAACAATTTAAGTAGGAAATTTAAAAAGTTGTACAAACACAATGTAAATGTCTAAATGATTTTCATTTCTTTCTTGGCAGGGTATATAAAAGAGAGTGAGAGATGGTGAAAGATATTTAAACGTTTCGTTTTACAGGACATTTAATACTAGAAATAGAAAAACAGAAATAACAGCAACTAAAACAACAACATGAAATAAACATACATCTATTAACTGTTTACTGTAGTTAAAATAAACATCAGTTAGAAGTTGTAAAAAAAAAAAATTGTTATAAATCGGTACCAATAGGAATAGGTTTATATTTGGTTCATAACTTAGCAAATGCATGAAATATTTACTTAATTAAGAAACGAAAAAAATCGAATATTAGCCATTTAAAAACTCTTATATTTGACCCCAATTTGTGATTATATCTGCAAGTTGTGACAGTTTTCATTAGTATAATGCCACTAGTAATTTAAATAAGTTTAAGACTTTTAGCTAAATCTTACGTCCTTATGGGTCTTACCCTTTCCTATGAGGGTTTAAAACTAAAAAGAAATAAAATCTCATCTAAAACGGTGGCATTATTTAACACGAGTTTAGTGCTGTTACTTTTTTGTTGCTGTTATTGCCCATTTTTTTTCGTTTCTTTTAGTTTTTTTTTTTTTTTTCAATTGAAAAATTGTATCTTCAATTGATTGGGTTTCCTGTTAAAATCATGTTTATTATTTGTGTTAAATTGTAATCAAATGCCTTTCACTTGCTCTATTCAATTTCAAAGATTTGTTGTTGTTTTTTTTCCTTTTTCTGTAACGTTTAAGTCTGTAACGATTTTTTCTTAGACATTTCGAAAAACAAACACCGAAAAATACCGCTAAATTTCAAGACAACTTAAATAAATGAAAATTAGTTGAAAATGACAACATGCATTTTAACTGATGTTGGTTGGCCGTTAGTGTTGGAAAAGAATTAATGAAAAGAAAATTAATTTTAAAATTAAACAAAATCATCATAATGCTTTGGATAGGACAAAATTAAAAAAATAATAAAAAAAAAGAACAACAAAAATTAGGAAACATTTATTTCGATCTAAATGTGTCTTAAACGAAAATATATAATCTTCATAATATATGTAGAGATTCACAAAGATTTCTTATGTTTAAAACTATTTGTACAAAAAATCATAAATGGAATTTTGAAAAATTTTTTTAATTATATGACCGATATAAAATGGGTTGTAAAGCTGTGTTAGGTTTTTTCAAATACGGCTGAAAATCCTTTTAACAATTAGGATGCCTTATATAATTTTTATTCTACTTCATCAAAAGACGCCAAATTGTAGACGGAAATTTCTGCAGCTCTAGCTTCCAAACACCAAATTAATATTAAAAGGGGCCGAAAATAAATGTAATTTTTTAATATTAGAGTAACAACCAAATGTCAAAAAACCTGATATATTCGTATAAAATCTTTAGAACTGTGAGCTAAATAATGTTATTATTAGTTCTTCTTTAAATTAAAATTTAACAAAGTGCATGCAAACGAATAATTAAAATTTTTAGTCGAAATACAACAAGAGTGCGAGTGAGGTAAGAAGTGAAGTTTTTTGAGTCATAAAAAAATACAATTAGTTAATGAACCTGATTACCGAAGAAAAAGTTGATTTACAGACAGTAAGATCCTATACAAAATAATAAGGAGTGCGTTCGAAAATATCTCAAGACTTTTTTCATAACTTTTTTCAGAAGAAATATTTAAAATTTTTTTTCATCTAGTTATCTTTGAAAGATATGTCAGTTATTATTTTTAATGACAACCATTTTGATTTATTGTCAGTTTGGTCAAAATGAGTGACGAAAAATTTATTAAAAAATGTCTAAAAAAATCCAAATTTTCCTACAAGAAATTGGCAAAATAATTAAACCGTTTTTAATATTATTAGACAGTACCGGTGTAATTTGACCATTGATAGAAAACCTTAATTAAAACGAGAGAAAAAGATATAGTCGGTCAAGCCCGACCATATGATACCCTACACCATTGTGTATGGTATAATTCGGCGCGGGGTCCTTTATTAGACTTGGAGTCAAATGTGGACCGATACTCATAAATGTAAAATAAAACATACGAATTCAGAATATTACGTTGATGCTGACATTTACATGAATTTATTCACTTTTGGGTGATTCCCGAAATGGGGCCTTATATGGGAGCTATGGTAAATTATGGACCAATCTTTATAAAATTTGGCACTATCATTTATTTTTATATAAAACTTATTTGTGTCGAATATTAACTTGATAATAACATTTTAATGGGATTTATGCCCGTTAAGAGATTTTCTGAAAAGGGGTTTATATGGGAACTATGGGTAATTATGGACTTATATGTGCCAAATTTCATTAAAATATTGTTATATTTAAGGGATATATGATCGTTAAACCCTTTTCCGGGATGACATTTGTATGGGGGCTAGGTGAAATAATGGACCGATCATAACCAATTTCAATAATGGACCGATCATAACCAATTTCAATACCTCCCCACCTATGGTGGTGTAGGGTATAATTAATTTCATATTAAAATTCTCTTTTTGTATAATGGACAACGAAACGTAATTGCTGGCAGAATTTTCCCAGCTTCCGGTTGTTAATGCTCGAGGAAATGTTGAAGATAAGTCTAGGATCCAAAAGTATAAAAAATGTTCATGAAGAACTCCTGGTATGACAAGCTTTATGCAGTTGCGGCAAAATAAGAAAGTCATTTGTTACAGACGGATCTATAAATATCGAAATGTACATCAAAGAATATTTGAAATGAAGGTTTCTTCCTTTCATAAGAGAGCACAATGTGTCCACACATTTTTGGCCCTATTTGGCATGTTACTACGGTAAGAAAGCTCTAGATCAATAATAAAACAATGACATAGTTTTTGTACCAAAATCCAAAAAGTTTAGGATCAACCCTTTCCAAATTATTGAAATTTATATACTTATGTTAAGACTTTTTGGAACGCACTCCTTATGTACGATATTTCACCGTGTGACAGTTGTTTTCACATATGAAAAAAATCAATACAGATATAAAACAAAAAACCATACACAGTAAAACTGTGTACTCAGTTTTTCTCTAAGACGTCAGATTACCTCCAAAAATTTATATACAATTTTGAAGGATACATATTAAAAAAACTTGTTAATGATTGTATTTTAACTTACAATCTTAAAATAACTTAAAATAAAAATAAAAATTAAATCAGTCATTTTATTGAAATATGTTTTATTATTTTTGTAAAGGTACGGTCAGATTAGGCAAATTTTTTTTGCCCGGACGTAAACAAACCCGGACGTAAACAAACATGAAATATATTTTATGGTCACATTATTCACATTTATTTTCCCATTTTTTTTTTTTTTTTTGTTCAAACAGACATTAAATACAGTCAAGTAGGAAAATATCACATCGTTCACATTTGAAAAATTATTTGTCTTCAAAGATTATTTCATCAAACTTTTGAAAGCAATAAATTTATTTATTTATTTTTTATTTTTTAATATATTAAATAAAAAGCATTGACATTTTTTTGATTTTATGATGTGGAGCAGCTTCGATTAATTTTTTAGAAGTGGACGATTAAAAAATAATTTTTTTTTCACACATATGTCACGCTCATTATGCAT
Source organism: Protophormia terraenovae (assembly GCA_951394005.1). Classification (NCBI taxonomy): domain Eukaryota; kingdom Metazoa; phylum Arthropoda; class Insecta; order Diptera; family Calliphoridae; genus Protophormia; species Protophormia terraenovae. The sequence continues at coordinate 122,058,372 of OX596075.1, read as the reverse complement.
TATACGTAAAATTATTTTTAGCATCTTTAACCACGAATAACTTCCGTAACAAATATGTAATTATCGATGATTTTTGGCAGTATGCTTAAGATACCAAGACGATGCTATATGCAAAAATTCTGAAGTTAAGTAATTTGTTCATCTAATTTTCCTAGGATACCAATTATATATTTAATTACATATCCTGTTTTATTATATATATATATATATATTTTTTTTTTTTTGCATGCATAATGAAATTATTAAAATGATCTGTAATATTGCTCTATATTTGCGGAATTTATTGCTGAAACTTCTTATTTACATAAATATTTAAAATTTAATGATTTAAATTCAATAGTAAACTATATGGCTCGATACAATTATTATTTAACAGTGTTTTCTCTTACAAGAATTTTGTAAGATCAAATAATAATTTGCCCAAAAAATGAGAAAATATTTTCCATTATATGGTCACACTGTGTTCATATTACGAACATTTTTGTTTGCAATTAAATAATTTTGTTTGCCCAAAATCAGCTGATTTGTTGTTTGCCACACAAAAATTTTTATGGTTACATTACGGCAAAGAAATATTTGTGAGTTTCAGTCAAATGTTTCCCTAATGTGACCGTACCTTAAGTAATTTATTATTATGATTTAAGAATTAAATTTTAATTTCTGACATTTTCGAATTTTTATGATTTAAAAAAAAAAAAAAAATTACAATTTTCGACTTAATATCTCCATAACTGTTGACCGTATCAAAAAGTAATGTAAGAAAGACCTGAAGATAATTTTAATTCGATTTATTTGTTATTTTTTTTTTAAAAATCAAACAAGTCGTTTTCGCGATTTACTTTAATATATAGTGCAACCTCCTTAATTATAAATAAGGATGTTATTAATAAATAGGATGATATATATAATTCTTATTCTTCTTTATGATATACAAGTTTGTTACTTTTTGTAATTTCTACAGTACAATGCTGAAAACTTGTAAGGAATTTTGTAGCCTTTTAGCTATAACTGCCTGAAAAAAAAAATGTTCGTCCATCTGTCCATCTATCCGCCTTCCAATTGAAATTAATTTTAAAATTAATCCTTTAATTTAAAAATTAAATATTTCCTTTCTCTTATTTTTATTTTTATAAAGTTTTTAATGTTATTAATTTAAATACAAAATTTCCCACGAATTTTTAATTTGTTTTTTGTTTAAAAAATAATTTAATGCAAAAATTTTGTTGTTTATTTTGTGGTTAATGCAAATTATTACCAGCAAAATACATAACAATTGCATGAATTATAATCATTAAAAAAATATTACATTGAATACATTTGACGCCGCAGTAAAACACCGTTAATCTAGAAAAAACAAAAAATGGCGTCAATATGCCAATAAGACAATAAATATTATAAAAATAAATGCAAAAAACATTAAATAACTTGTAATTATTGGCAATAGAATTGAAAAAAAAAAAAACAAAACAAATTTATTTAACAAATACTTGTTGTAATAGTGCTGTCAATGTTGTTGTATTAATGACCAATAGGAATTCAATTCAAATGAGTTAAAAAATATGGATAAAAAAAAAAACAATACGATTATTACAAATTACCTCGGTAACATAAACAGAAATAGACACCGTTAGCTAGCAGAATGACTTAAAGGCAAAATAATAATTAAATATAATATTTGTGTTTATAAGAATATTAAAAACAATGTACTTAAGGAACACATGGTTTTAAGTGAACAGTGGGACTAAGATATAATAAAAAATAAAAAAGGTGAATAGAAGTAAAAGTATTTCCAAGAAAGGGATTGTGAACAAATTTGTATTTTTTTCTGACCACTGTATATATTGATTATTTTATTTAAACAATAAACATCTATGCATTTAAATTGAACAGTAGTTATTAAAATAGTGTAAAATTATATGTATAATTTTCATGTTTTTTTTCTTTGTTTCCTCATGACATTGTGTAAAACACAATGAAATTATAATAATTTTAAAATAATAATTATATTACAAATATTACAACTACATTCAGATTAACAAACTTTGTAATTAGATGATTTATTGGAATTTTTTGCATGTTTCATACAATGTTGCAATTTTGTAACTAGAGTTTCTTGAGCTTAACCCACTACTACAAGCTATTTAAAACTGATTGTTCATATTAATAATTTTTATTAAAACATATTTATTTATTGTATTTTATTGTAATTTTGTTTTTCTTTTATTATATGTTCCTTTATGAATGCAGATTTTTTTGAATTTAGTTTTATTTTTCTCTTTAAAAATCTACAAGTTTTTTTTTTTTTTTCCCATAAACACATGTGTTTTGTCTTTATGATAGTTTTATTTTATTTCTTGGTTAAATCAATGGGTTGTAATCCCACAACCACGGGGGCCACTTCTTCTTTGTTGCTGTTTTTTTTTTTTTTTTTTTTTTGCCTCTTTCCTTTTTTGTAATAGAGATTGTGTAACAATGATGAATATAGATTTGCATTTATTTTAGTTTTTTTTAGGTTTCTTGTTTTTTTTTTCTATAAATTTTATTTGTAGACTTTTAAGGCGTTTTTTTGCTATAAAACAATTGTTTTGCTTATAGGAAAAGAAAAGAAGTACAAATCCTTAAAAAAAGCTTTTTGAGCAGCAACAAATACAAATTTAGCATCATGTGAAAAACAGGCAAATATTGTAAATGTTGTTTTATGTTGTAATCTTTAGCAGATCACCAAGACCACCATTGGTGGTTGGATTTTTTTTTTTTTTTTTGTAGATTTGTTTCTGGTGTATTTTTTGGTAAAACAACTTAAAATAGTAGTAATACTGAGATTAGAGCTGTTTTTAATTTTTATAGCAAGGAATTGCTGTAAAAAAAGCCCTTAGAAATTTAAATATACATATTTCAAATGATAACTAAAAAAAAGTGTATTTTTTGCCAAAAACTATACAACAAATTTTCTTTTGCATAAATTTGTAATAAAAAAAATTCTCATTTTATATCAATTTTAAACAAAATTGCTTTTTCTTTAATTGAATATGTTCAATACATATTATTTATTCAAAGAATAATATCGATAGATCTTTTAATTGAAGAAAAGTTCAGTCATAATCCATCTTATAAAGAATGTTTGATAAATATTTTTATAAGAAATTGTTGATAAATTTTCTTAAAAAAAAAAAAATTGGTAATCAATTAAAATAAAAAAAATAATAAAAATATTGTTAAAAAATAAATAGGAAAATTTTTATGTTATTGTTGTATGTTATGTTGTGGAAAATTGGCAATAAATTAAAAAAATATTCAAATTTTTTTTTTTTTTTATAGAATATTTTCGATAAATTTTATTGTTATGCAAAACTTTCCCTGGGTTTTACTTTCCATTAATTTTATTTCAATAAAAAATTGTCAATAAATGTTATTTTAATAAGGACTACACCGAAAAAATCTTAACACACGTTCTGCCTCATAACTTCTTCCGGAAACAATATTTAAATTTTTTTTTGGATAGTTATTGAAAATGATGTCAGTTATTATTTTAAATAACAACCATGTTGATTTGTTGTAAGTTTGAACAAAAAGAGCTACGAAAAAAAAATATCCAAATAGTTCCTACAAATAATTGGCTAAAGAATCAGCAGTCAAACTGTTTTAATGTTATTTAACAGTATCAGGAGAATTTGATCATTGATAGAAAACCTGGTTCGGTAAGAGAAAAGGTTCACATGATATTTGGAAGGCTAGATAATTGAAAGCATGTTGAAAAGAACTCCAAACATATCTAATAGAAAAGCAACCCGGTTCAGTGTTCTGACTATTTGGTGCGAAAAATTAAAGCTAATGCGGAGTTGAAAATACATTAAGTCCAAAAAGTTCCAGGCGGGAATGCTGCAAAATATTTTAAAGCCAAGAATAGGGCAGGGAAATTAAAATATAATTTCATACAAAAAATACATATGTTGTATAATAGATGACTCGCAGAATTTTTGCAGTTTCAGGGTCAAAATTGTTATGTTAATAATGTACGAGGAAATGTTAATGATAAATTTAGTACCCAAAAGCTAAAAAATTCCCGATACGACAAGCTTTATGTAATTGCGACAAAACAGTAAAGTTATTTGTTAAAGAGGGCTCTTTGAATATCAAACTATACATTAAAAAATTTTTTGCAAAAAAGGCTTCTTCCTTTCGTAAAAGGTGTGTTCACAAATTTTTGTCCCGATTAGGCATCATGTCACTGCGGTAAGAAAGCTATGGAGTGGTACCAAAACAATAATATAGTTTTTGTACTAAGAGAGGTCAATTCTCCAAATTGTCCGGAGCTTAGTCCAGGGCAGAGATATTGGACTTTTGTGAAAAGAGAATTTAAGGTTACAATAGAGGTATTCCAAAATATCAAAGATTTTAAAAGAATATGTGCAAACTATTCCAAAAAAAGCGATTGAAAGAATTATCAAATCTCTAATGGAAGGATTACTAAAAATGTCCACGAGTTCCAAAGTGATGTCCTCGATACCAAATACATATCTAAGAAAACTGCGATGAGCGATGATACTTCCTAACATTACCATTGTACTAATAATGGCGGTATTCCTTTTATTAATAACCGAAGTGCATTTAGTCTCGACCGTATCTTTCTGTCAAGGTCCTAACCACACCCTGTATCCTATATTTCCTAACCTTTCACCTGTGCAATTCAGACATATCACAACCATTAGTAAAGACCTGTGCATCAAGCACGTAGATCTTATCCCCTTTAATCACAACGATATCCGTTTTCCTGATACCATCGGCTGTTTGTAACTGTCCTTCTACTAACGTCTCGAAACCCTTGTTCCTTAATGATCTGTCTACATAATTGACTACACTGTCATGTTTCTTTGTCCGTTCCCTCTTCGTTCTATAACAACCTTGAACTATATGATTTAACGTTTCCTGTGCTTCGCAACCTACACGGCACCTTCGATTTGATGTCCGTCCCCTCGAACATCTTGATAGTGTAGGGAGACCATTGATGCGTAACTTTAAACAATGTATAAAGTCCCTACCAGAAATAGTCTACTTGGCTCCCTCAACCATCTATGGGCTTGTTTGTGATCACTACTACGTAGTAGACCACGCCCATCGAAGAATTCATACAAGCAATCTGCTCAGTACTTCTTTAAACCACTCCTATATTCAACGTCTCTCGACTTTTGCTACCGATACGATGATTGTATCAGCCGTTATAATACCACTGGGAAGTGCTAACTGCAACTACCTGAGACGATTCAATTGCATCAAAGGTGTCTGCAACCTGAGTGCGATAATGCCCAAACCTCCGCCTTCCTCGGCTGCATGGAAGAAAGCGATAAGAACATCATCTGGCAGACAAAGCCATTTGCTTACGTATTTTCTAATTGTACAATCGATTCCGTTGAGGCAACATGATAAATTTGCGGAATCAACAACGTCCATAATGCAAACAACCGTTGTTGAGGTTTAAGGGGCGCTCTAGTGAGCCGATCTAACTTCTCAATGAGCGTCGCACAGTGCTTTGATCCCATACAACGATGGGACAAAAATAGAAGGAGTTGTGGTAGCAAATTGAAACTTGGTACACATATTGCTTTAGGCTTAGAATGAATAAATACGAAGTTCTGAAAAAATTGGCGCAAGGACACGACCACCTCCCATATATCCTGAAACTAAAAAACGGATTTACTTCGTGAATACTAGTCAGAATTCCATCAAAATTTGTGATTGCTGTTAAATATAGATTATTTATGATTCTGCCAATTTTTATTGAAATCGGAACAAAAACACGAATACCTCCCATATATCCTGAAATGAGAAAAACGCATTTCTGGCTAACACACCGTTTTTAATTTTCTAAAAATAGAAGGAGGTGCAGCAGAAAATTTAAACTTGGCTCATATATTACTTTAGACCCAAAGTAAATATATACAAAGTTTTGAAATCGGAGCAAGTACACGCCTACCTCCCATATATTCAGGAATGTGTAAACGCATTTTCTTCCAAAATACTGGTCAACAGTATCAAAGTTTATGATAGCTATTGGAAATGGGTTTTTTTATGGGTCAGACAATATTCTATTTAATAGGAACAAGGGCATACCTACCTCCCTAAGCCCTATATAATATAAGAATACGAAATATTTCCACATAAAGAATTTTTTGACTTTTGTGTAATAAAAGTGACAAAAAAAAGGAAATAATTTTTCTTTTATATATTGAAAAACCATACTAAATTTTAGAATCGAGAAAAAAAAATTGTATAATTTTTTTATAAATTTTTTTTTAATACTCCATCGAACTTATGTAATTTTTGTATTAAAATTTAAAAATGCTCTATAATTAGCGCCATCTGGAGAATTTTTAACGTAATATATTAAATAATTTTTTAATTTCGAAATAATTTTTATAATTATTTTATTTTAATTTAGCAAAATAAATTACGTCAACATTGAGAACTCTTTGAAAGTAAGTAAAAACGAAAAATCAGACACTTCTTCAATTTAACTTTTTCTAAAGTTGTGGCAAAAAATAGGCTCCAACTATTTTTTAATCTGCTAAACAACTGTAAAAACTTATATAAACCGTAGAAAAAAATTGTATAATTTTTTATAATGTTTTTTATCCTTCATCAAATTTAAGGAATTTTTAGGTTTTAAGCAAAAAAGAAGCGTAAATTTTAGCAATAATATATATATATATATATATATATATATATATATATATATATATATATATATATATATATATATATATATATATATATATATATATATATATATATATATATATATATATATATATATATATATATATATATATATATATATATATATATATATATATATATATATATATATATGTAGGATTTTTTTTATTAAATCCCTGTGATTTAAGCTTGATGGCTTTAATCAATTAAACACAAATTATATTATTTTTAATGATAAATTGTGTATATTTTATTAATTAAAAAACTTAAAATTATTTTACACTTTAATATAGTGGATGTCGCTGGTCAACTTTAATTATTTACTCATAACTTCTTTGCACAACGTTTTAGACAACTTTTCAAACTGATAATTCTAACTTTTCAACATTTCATCTTTCACAACTTGAATTTAACTCAAAACTAAACTCTCTATCTTTCAACACTACCTTTTATATTATTCTCCTACACTACTCGCTACATTTCAAAGTACCAGAAAGTTCCCAGCGAGTTAACCCTATAACTATCCTTGTCTCGTCCATTAAAAGCCCGTTTATCAAAATGCAAGTCCCCATCCAGAATGTTCGTCTTTCGTTAAAAAATGTCTCGTACATATTTTGTCTGTAGCCTACGTGACTAGTTACTATCTTATTCTAGAATATTCTGTCCGTTAGTAATATTAACCCCTTGGTTACCAACGCCTGCCAGATCTGATGACGCGACCAGGTTCCAATCCCACATTCGGCCTTCCTGACGGGGTATTCGACTCGAATACTGGTGCCCATCTTTTCATATTCTCCGCTACGGTGACCCGTCTTCCTGGTCCTTCGCACTCCGTATTCCCTCCGATCTTATATCGCCCATATTCCACCCTCTTCTTCACCCCGTATGGACCAAAATGTTTCTCCTTCCGTCCCACACGGTCTCCATCTTGCGTGCGTTTGTTATTCGTCGAATTACGCAACCTAAAGTTTTCCGACCTGCGGTTTTCCTTAAAACCCCTCTGATCCCTCTCCTTTAGACCACATATGTTCACCATACTCAATTTCCTTCCGGTTTCTGGCATACTCTCAGAATCATCATTTTTATGCGCTAACAAATCCGACGACGACGCCTCGAAAACAGTGGCTTCTACAACGCTTTTCTCCAACTTGTCAACTACCATTTCCTCATTCTTCGTTGAAGTATTTCCCGCTTTCTGAGCTACTGACACCTCTTTATCCGATCTTCCAACTCTACCTTGTACAACGCAATCGACGGATTCACTCACAAATTCCGAAGTATTAATGTACTTCTGATGATCGTCGATATTGCTCCTACCAACATTCTTAGCTGTTTTTGAAACAAGTTCTACACCGTCTTCTCTTATAATTAAGTCCACAAACTGTAATAGGTTAGTGCCCAAAACAGCCGGATAATCTAAGTCTTCAGCTCGTACAACATAAAATCGTATCTTTAGCGGAATACCGTCAATAACAACTGGAGCCTCGAAATAACCTTGAGTATAAAACACTCCTGCACCTGCTCCCTTTAAACGTCGCTGTTCTACTACCAACTGAAACTCATTACATAATCTGTCATAAACATCACATCTCATGGTACACATATTACATCCGGTATCAATTAAACCATAAAATTCAATATTCCCCAACGTGACCTTTTTAAACTTCATACCTGGCTCAAAAGGTTCCTTGTCGTAACCGAACGTGTTGACATTACTCCGCTCCTGTTTGACTTCAGGTTTATTGACCTTACAATCAGCTGCGCGATGCCCTACACCGTTACATTTAAAACATTTAAATTGTGTTTCCCCGCAGTCCTTCGCAAGATGATTGGGACTTCCGCATTTAAAACAATTCTTCTTCACACTATCTTTCTTCTCTTCCTTAGGTTCCCCGTTGTTAGGTGCATTAGTCTTCTTACTGTCTTTATTCGATGAGGTTCGAATTTTTTCATATATTTTGATCTGTTCCTTCATCTGTTCTACTGTCTTCGCCTGATATAAGATGGCTTTACTGAACCGAGAATCAGGTATACCCTCAACAAAATAATCCAAGAGACTTGGGACATCTAGATTAATTGGCTTACCGATCTCCATAAGTGCATACAGGTATTCGCGATAGGACTCATTTTGATTCTTGCGACGTTTTCCCAACATTCTGTGAATTTCTGAGGAAGACAACGTTTCACCAAATTCATCAATTAAAGCATTTTTCAACGACTCCCAATTTCTTAAACCGGACTGACTTCTAACAAACGATTTTGCTGCACCTTTCAGAAGCTGTTTACCATAGATGAATTTTTGAATATCATTCCACCCAACCGTCTCGGCATTTTCCTCAAAATCTTCAACCCAATGTCTAACATCTAAAGAATCAGTTCCACTAAATACAGACAAACTATCAACAATGTCTCTTAGAGTGAAGACAGGACCATTCAGACGGACCCCTGTAGACGCACTAGCACCCACATCTTGGTACTCAGAATTTATCGATTCTCCGTCGTCCCCATCAGTTTGATGACCGAAATGTCGTAGGAGCCTGTCTCTTAGTACTGGCTTCAACCCAGATGTGTCCAACCCTAATTCCCTCAACTTATTGCGCAAAGATTCGCAATTCATGGACATTATACTTTCAATCTCCATCTTCTACTAAAATAAAAAAAAAAACCAGCAACAACCTTACAAAATAATATTTACAACTAAATTCTATAAAATAATATTAAACAAAATAAAATTCAATTCAAAATTAAAATAATTTAAAAATCAAAAATGTAAATTAAAATTAAATATTCCGATAATCAATTAAAATTATTTAAATTCAATTGAATTGTATAAAAAATTTAATGGCAACTACACAACTTCTTAAAAAAAACAAATAAAATATCTGTTCCTTAAATTAACATTAACATCAGCAAAAATAAAATGTTAAATAACAGAAACTATCTTTTTTTTTTTTAACATAAAAGAACTTTAACTCTACAGTAAACAATCTTAAAATCAGTTAAATTTCAAAATATTTTACAACTTTTACGTAAATAAAAAATAAACAACTTATCTTATTAGAATTGAAAAGCTCGTTTAGCACTCCAACTGGATTTCCACAGCTCACATCTACTTGACTCGTCTGCTTTGCTTAACGGCAATGCATTTGAATCACCAACATATATTTGTCGCTTTCCAACTAATACGTCACACTCTCGATCTTTCTTCTCAACTTTTACTCCTTGTTTTTTTGTAAGCTTTTAATATTCGTTCCAACTTTCGATCTTTTTTTTTTTTTTATTTTCACTCTTTTTATTTCAGTCTTTCTATTTCAGTCTTTCTTACATTTTAAAGTTCACTAACGAATTGTTGCTCGTTATTTTTTTTTTTTTTTTTTTTTTTTTACAACTCATGCACACACACCAACATACAATTATATTTCTTCTAGTTTGTTTATGTTTCTTTTCTCTTAAACTACACTGTTTTTTATCACTTTAGTTCTCTTTAACTTTATTGTTCTTTTTATGTGTTTTTTTTTTTTTATTTTTTTTTTTTTTTTCACAACAACAACAACATATTTAACAACCCTTATTTTACATTCTCGTTTTACTCTCTTGTTTTTTTATAAATTTTTTCCTTTCTTGTTTTTTCTTTTTTATAACTTCGTTGTTGTTTCTCACTTTGAAATTTCTCTTTCAACTTTTATAGTTTTTAAATATTTTTCGGTCTCTTAAGCTTAGGCGCTCTTTGTTTTTTTTAAAGTCACAATACCTTTTTTTTTTTATTTATAACTTTAATTTTCACAACTATTTCAAATATGTTGTTTTCTTTTAATACTTTAAACAACTATTTATACACTTTAGTTTTTTTTTTTTTAATAATTTCTCGACTTTAATTTCGACAAATTTTTATGGGAATTTTTCCACTTTAGGAAACAGTTTTCACTTTTCTCAACTTTTCACGTAATTTTCTGCTTTTTAAATTTTTTGCCGCAACAACTTTTACTTCGTTTTTCTCTTTCAACACTTTTCACTGAATTTTCCACACTTCAATCCTGGTCGAGCCCCCAATTTGTAGGATTTTTTTTATTAAATCCCTGTGATTTAAGCTTGATGGCTTTAATCAATTAAACACAAATTATATTATTTTTAATAATAAATTGTGTATATTTTATTAATTAAAAAACTTAAAATTATTTTACACTTTAATATAATGGATGTCGCTGGTCAACTTTAATTATTTACTCATAACTTCTTTGCACAACGTTTTAGACAACTTTTCAAACTGATAATTCTAACTTTTCAACATTTCAACTTTCACAACTTGAATTTAACTCAAAACTAAACTCTCTATCTTTCAACACTACCTTTTATATTATTCTCCTACACTACTCGCTACATTTCAAAGTACCAGAAAGTTCCCAGCGAGTTAACCCTATAACTATCCTTGTCTCGTCCATTAAAAGTCCGTTTATCAAAATGCAAGTCCCCATCCAGAATGTTCGTCTTTCGTTAAAAAATGTCTCGTACATATTTTGTCTGTAGCCTACGTGACTAGTTACTATCTTATTCTAGAATATTCTGTCCGTTAGTAATATTAACCCCTTGGTTACCAACGCCTGCCAGATCTGATGACGCGACCAGGTTCCAATCCCACATATATATATATATATATATATATATATATATATATATATATATATATATATATATATATATATATATATATATATATATATATATATATTTGAAACACTATATTTGGAAAATAATAATAGTTTTTATTTACCAATATTCTGAGGTAATGAAAAAACGAAACTTTCAGTCATTTCATTAAAAAATGCATTTTTGAAAATGTTTTTCCTAAAACACTTTAAATCCAACGTTTTGGTTTATTAATATTGACTTTAAATTCTCCGAATTTAGCGCCCTCTAGTAGCCACAAAAATAACTTTTTCCAAAAAAATCTTTTTAAATAATACGATCTATATTGTTACCTTTCCAAAAACGTATATTTCAACTCAATTTGAAAAATGTTTTTATTTTGATTTTTGTCTATGATTCGGTTGTCCATGAATGGATACTGTCTGGCACTTCGTACTATTTAGTCGAAGTCCACATGTTCGAAGGTAGTCACTAACTATATCCAGCAGCTTTTGAAGACCAGATGAAGTGGAGGCTCAGATGACTAAATCTTCAGTGAAAGCGGCTATGTTTGTCATGTGATTCCCTATTCTACAACCTATCTCGGACGGAAGTTTCCTGATCAATATATCTATTACAAGATTGAACAATACTGAAGAAAGCGTATCACCCTGTTTTACCCCGAAACCCGGTAAAATAGGCTGATCTGATTTCCAAGTATCACCCGAGAATTTTATGTAGAAAGAGGAGCACACATAACGTATATAGTATACCAGATCTTGCGGTAGACCAAACGACTTAAGTGTCCCATAAATATTATTATGAGACACTGAATCAAATGCTTTGTTGACATCTAGTACCGCTATATTCAAGACGCATACCTCTAATGATGATCTCCAAGAAGTAGGCCAATCAAAGTCGTGTTATCAGCACATCTATCCGTGGGCATAAAACCTCTCTGCCTGCGTTCCAATTGGATACACTTGGAGAGTCTCCTAAAAAAGAATGAAAACTCTAAGATGTGAACCGTTTCAAAATTATTGAATTTTATATACGATAAGATTTTTTCGAACGCACTCCTTAGAAAATATTCGATAATTTTATTCTTATAGAAAATTTTTTAAAAATTTTATTTTTATACGAAATTTTTTAAAAATTTTATTTTTATATAAATTTTTCGACAAAATATCCTTTTATAAAAAATTGTTGATAAAATTTCTTTTTATACACAATATGCGATAAATTTTCATTTATAAAAACATTTTCGATACATTTTCTTTTATAGAAAATTCTTTTAATAGAAAATTTTCGACAAATTTTTATAGAAAAATTTCGATAAATTTTTGTTATTTACGCAAAATTTTCGAAAAATGTTCTATAAAAAAAATTCTATAATATATTTTTTTAAGAAAGTTAAGCAAAATTTTGGCCAGAAATTTATTTCTGCTAATTTCAATATTTTATAATTTACTTAATTAAAAGTTTATTTCTTAAGTCTTTTGTTTTATGTTAAGCATTTCTTTATATAGGTACATAAAATTCAATTGTTCACCAAGATTTGTAATCTACATCCTTTAAGATCTTTATCAACAAACAGATAAAAAAAAATTTATTTTATCTGTTAAAAGTACTAAAGAGTATTAAAACAAAATAAATTAAACTTACGCATGTTTGAACAACAGAACAAAGAATTAAAATGTATTTATTTATATATATATTTTTATATTTTATTTACAGAAAATCTTATATTTTATAGCGGGTGTATAAAGAGGACAATAATAAATGCAAACTTTATCAAAAAGATACAAGAGAAATATTTATAGAAAAAAACATTTTTTCAACATATGAATAAACTCTTAAAAATCAGCTAGAGATATATAAAGAAATATAAATATATTACAAACATACATATAAAATAAATATAAGAAATAGAGGCGTATCTGTAGAATACAAAAGCCAGCAATTGTCTGCTGTAGATAATCTGTGATTTAAAAACTCCTACAGGTCAGGCGAGCACATCAATTACTTTGGCGCTCACAACATAAAATGTTTAAATAAAAAGTAACCAAAATAAAAATACAAACAACTACAAATACATATAAACATGTAATACGTACTATATAGTCATTCTAAGTACTCATCGTTTTACATTTGCTTTAGCCAAGAATACAAAAAAATTCAACAAAAAATATTTAAAAATGAAAATAAAAGCTGTAAAGGAAACAATTTTATTTTTTTTCTTATTCTACATATAAGTTCACTTTAGAACACAGTTCAGTTCAAACAAATTTGTATGCAATATTACATGCCAACAACAACAGCAACAATTGCATCTGCAACAAGTGACCTCTCAATTTAACGTGGCATCATCATACATGAAAAAATAAACTACGCAGAGTAGAATTCAACGTCTAAATATTCTTTGTTTTTTTTTTTTTTTTTTTTGCTCCATTCGATTAGACCTCATACTGAAAACATTAACAACAATAAAGTTATATAAACATATGTACAAGGAGGATGTATTACCACTAGATGTGGTAAGTGTGTGTGGTTATATATGAACGTGCAACATTTGCTAAACACACAAGGGTAATTTGTTGTGTTTAAAAACACAATTGTAGCTACAGGGACAAATGAGAAACGTAAAAAAAAGAATTGCTATTATTGTTTTGAGATTTGCAACATTGTTGTTAAATTGTTTTATTTAATTAAATTTGACTTTTGAGATGATTTTCGTTAAATGGAAAATGCCAAGAACTACTAAATACATAAAAAGTTATTATAAAAATTTGATTTTTTATTGAAAAATAAATACTCCCAATTCCATCAACTGTATTGTAATAAGAAATTTTCTTGTATTAATTTCTTATTTATCTAGCTTTAACCTGTTGTAATTTTTTTTATATCTTTGTGGTCATCGTTGTGTAGTTTATATTGTGTTTGTAGATTTTTTTTTAGTTTCCTCTTAAATATCAATTGAATGAAAAGCTCGTGTTAAACTACAAACAAATACAAAGGATCTTGGCGCCCATTATCATCATCTTCCTTCAAATATTTATGTTTGTTTAGTGTAATAAATGTTCAATGCACAGTGATTTCAATCATTTTATATGAATTGAAATTATATTACCATATGAAGCAGAAAGAATAGAACAAAAAGAAAAATTTGTAACATAATTTATTTATAACTAAATTTCAGTTTTCTTTACATTTTGATCACGCAGAGAAAAAAACATGATTTTTCATTAATTTAAATAATACCATGTTCATAACAGCAGCATTAATGATTCTGCTTGATCATTTAATGATTACCCACAATTAAAATTTTAATATGGTTGATTAATATGTATAATATATATTTAATTATTTTTATATGAAATCAAATTTATGATAAATCGAATCATTTAGACAATTCTATTTAGTTAATTCCACAACCATTCAGTTAATTTTACAAGTTTGGTTAATTCTAAAACCATTAAGCTAATAATTTTATTTGCTTTTAATAAATTTTGAGTAGATATTTTTGTGTATCAGTCCAGTAGTTTGTTAGTATATTAATTCTCATTTAGTTTAGATGTGAACAAATATAAATTGAAAAGATTTTTTTTATTCAGTATGATGAATGTGCCACATATCGTGGTACAAATGAATAAAAGTAAATATGAAATCATGGGATTATACAGTGGTTAGCACACTTGCTACTGTCTATCTTTAAAAGCAAATATTTCCTGTATTTCTTTATTTTTTTAATATTTCTTTTATATTCGTGTAACATATCTTGCTAAGATCACGTCACAATATATTTATTGTCATTCCTATATATATCTTTGCTGTTTTTCTGTTCAGTGGACAGTATTTTAACACAAAATAAAAAAAATTTATTCACATTTAAAAAAAGGTAACAAAACAAAAAACTTATTTCACTATAAACTTAGTTGGGTATCCATTATTTTTTATTACAGCTGCCAATCTCCTTGGCATACTTTCCACAAGTCCCATACAGCGCTCTACTGAAATAGCATACCAAGCCTTTTCTATTTCTGTCCATAAATCGGCCAAATTTTTAGGTTTTGCTCTCATTACGTGCTGCTCCACATCATTCCAAAGTTTCTCAGTAGGATTGAGATCCGGAGATTGGGCTGGCCATTTTAACACGTTAATATTGTTCTCTTCCAAGCAACTCCTCACTAAGGAGTGTTTTGGGTCATTATCGTGCATAAAACTCATCCTAAGTGGCATGTTGTCCTCTGCATAAGGCATCATTGCATTTAGTATTATATTCTGGTACACATATTAGTCCATACGTGTATCAATCTTGCATATAGGACCAACGCCATGCCCAGAAAAAGATGCCCACACCATCACATTTCCTCCACCGTGTTTTATTGTTTTAGAAGTGTACTTTGGATTGTGTTGCATGTTTGGAGGACGCCATACATACCTCCTACCATCCGATTCGAATCTACAAAACTTGGATGCATCACTCCAGAGAACATTTTTCCAAAAAACTAATGGCTTTTCCAAATGCTCACGAGCAAAGCACAACCGATACCGTAGGTTCTTATTTGAAACGTGTGGCTTATGTTGAGAAATGCATCCACGTAAATTTTTTTCATTAAGTCTTCTTCTTATTGTTCTGCAGGACACGTTGATACCATATTTTCTTGAAATTTCCCTCTGGATTATGGTGAAGCTTTTAAAAGGTTCTTCGACAGAGGTTCTATGTATTAAAGAATCCTCTTTAAGTGACGTTTTTCTTGGCCTAGGAGCCTGTGTAACATTTTTAAATGTTTCATACTTCCGAATATGGTTTAGTGCATTACAAACCTTCTTTCTGGAAAATTCCAAAATATTAGCAATCTCACTTATACTTATTCCTCTGTTGAATAATCTTACGTTGTTCCTCTGTACACCACTTTTTTTAGACATGTCTAAATAATGTTTATTTATTTAATTTTTTATCTTCATTGATGAAATAATATCTAAACCAGTTAATTATTTATATTCACAAAAATTCATATAAAAAATTTAAATATAGTTGCTTGTGCTAAAATTGTGACCAGCTTATTTTGCCTATTACTGCACTTAAATTAAAAATTAAAAGAGAATTGCGACAGAATGCAAAAAAAAGTAACGGGACTTATTGCAGATACCATAAACAACACTAAGAAGCAAAAAATTTAGTAAATAATTATAATGAGACCAAATAATTTTCTTTTAAAATCAGTAGATATGATGTTTGCTAACCTCATGGCCACCACTGTATATAAAATGGGATTATGTATATGATGAAATTAGTTCATATTTATGATAATATGGGATTAGTATATGATAAAAACGTGATGAAGTTGAAAGCAATACTTAATAAAAGGTTATAAAACTTACTAAAAGTTATTAATAAGGTTATGAATATTACTAATAAATTATAAATTGGAATCATAATAATGATTATGTACAAATGTACTTGTTGTAACCTGGAATCATATATTACAATCATAGTATGTTGCTCTTAGTTTATGATCTCTAGAACCATATTTTTTCTTTGCGTGGCAGTAAGAATTATTCACTTCATTAGCTTTAAGGTTTCTTGCTGCAATAAAAATTAGGGTATTACAGTTATATTGGATATGGTGAAAAAGTAGTGGCTAAAAACAACATTTATGAATAAGACTATTCTTTGTCTTGACGTTATTCTCAAATGTGAGAAGATGTTTTTTTTAAATATATCAAGAAATTTTCTTTTTATAGAAAATTTTTGATTAATTAGCTTTTTATGAAAAATTTGCGATGAATTTTCTTTTTGTACAATATTTTCGATGCATTTTCTTTTTATTAAAGATTTTCGATAAATTTTCTTTTTGTAGTATTTTTTTTTTTTAAATTTCACTAAATTTTCCTTTTATAAAAAATACTCGCAATATTTCTTATATACATTTTTGTGTATTTTTATATTTTCTTTTTATAGCAAGTTTTTGATAAATTTTCTTTTTATAGCTATTGGTTGAAGGTTGGTTTACATGGTAGCCTTCGTTAGATTCCGTTTTGATGAGACCACACTACTCGCCAGTTGGATTGAGTTAGTAATGAGATAGAAGTGTATGGAAGGGAAATGAGAACATAAATTAATTAGATCCAGCCAGTAACATTAAGATATTTAACAATGTCACTGAGTATAGTGTCAGATATCTCACATAGGTTGTCTAATTGGTATTTTCCCAGAAATTTATGTCTGATTACATTCAAAGCTGGACATTCGCAAAGAAGATGATGTACTGTCTCCTCCTTCTCGCGATTTCTACAACTACGACAGTATTCATTGTAAGGGATCTTCCAATGACCTGTAAACAATGCCATTAGTCTCGAAATGTCTTTACGGTGAGGATTGCGACAAAACCGATAAGGAGGCATTCAAAGCAGAGCCTGCTCGAGATAACTCGTCTGCCTGTTCATTACCATAGTAATTCCTATGCTCAGAAACCCAGACTATTGTAACGGTATATAGTCGATTTATTCCTAAAAATTTCTTTTTACACTGTCTGACTAGAATAGAGATAGTTTTGGGTGATTTGAGCAATAGTATTGCTGCCTGACTGTTGACGAAAAAGCCAATATTCCCTTGAAAATTTCAAGTATTTCCACTTGGAATACGCTTATCTCATTAGCGAGCCTATATGAGTGTCTAATTTCAAGGTCTTTGAGGAAGACACCGCAGTTTATTTTTGAGCCGTCAGTGTATACTTTAGTTTCATATTGTTCAAGAAGATTTCCCCTTCTCCATTCACTCCTGGTGGGTAAAAGGACTTTAATGATGTTTCCGAAGTTCATCTGGGAAGTAATATAGTCGATAGATTGATTGAATTAAACTTAATATCCTCTTGATCTCCAGCTCTCCGTTGCAGAAATTCTTATCGCACTATTAACTGATGATTCCAAACAAGTTGCGTGACAGATTCTATGGGCTATTGACCGAATCCAGTTCTGGAACTTTATATGAGAGACACTTGTCACTTTTGCATGAGGTTGTCATTAGAGGTGGCTAATTAACACTTTGGGACAGGTCTTAGGACATGTCACAGGACTGGTTCAAGAGAACATGTTCAAAGTCGAAAATGTTGAAAATAAAATGTTTGTAAGAAATTTATTCTCAACTGATATTTAGTAAGTGTGGTGATGTCAACTGGTTCTCAAATGGCACTTTGGTGATCAGTTAGGTGCCAATAGGTACTCAACTGGTACTGAGGGACTGGTCTATTTGTGGCAAGTGCCACAAATTTCCCGCAGGTTTTTATTTAATCCATATGGATCAACTACTCCTCCTGGATCTATCAGACATTTTTGAAATTTGATATCAAAATTTCTTCCTACAAATTTTTTAAGACTTTCACAGTAATATACAATTCTATATAAGAATATTTTCCTTGTAAGGGCGCTAAGTCTGACAATATAACACTCTTCAGTACAAGCACTATTTGTTTGTAAAATTTTATGTCAATAGATTTATGTAATAGTACGGAATCTATTGAGAAAATTGTTTTTTTAGAAAATAGTCGTCAAAAGTGGTCGTGATATCCACTCGAGATCTCACATAGCCTATAATCACGTCCGGCACTAAAACTATCTGGGTGTCAAATTTCGTTTGAGAGTTTTAAAAAAGTGGGCGTAACGTACAAACAAACAAACTAACTCCTCATTTTTATAATATACACAGAAAAATCAAAACCAAATATGTTAATAAATAATTCATTCAATTAACAGCTTTTTTAAATTTGCACCTCTCACCAAAATGATTATATCAATTACCAAAAATTGTAAAAAATGAAAAACAGAAAAAAATTCTCAATTAAAAAATAAATTAAATCAATTAAGTGGGTGATTGAATGAAGTAAAAATTTAAATGAGTAAAAAAATATTACTGAAATTTGATTCTTATTTGAATATATTTATTAAATTTTGAAGCAAAATTAAACAACTTTGTTAATTAAAAAATATATGGTAATAATTTTTTCTGTTTTTTTTTTTTTTTGTTTTTTTGTAGAAAATTTTCGATAACAATTTTTATAAAAAATTATTAATTTTATTAAAATATTTTACAGACGAAAATAAAGATGTTTTAAGATGAGAAGTTTTACAAGCATCAAAATTTTGTGAAATAAAATTTCGTTTTTATATAACACCACTGTGCAACATGAAAACTTTTTTTAAGAATTTCCTCTTTTTATGTCGATACATCTGCATTTAGCACGCGGCCTTATGCCCACCAAAAAAAAAAAAAGCAACAAACAAACATTCATACTCTCAAAAACAAACAATCATTTCACGTTGTGGGTTTATATGCGTTGATTGTTTTATTATGATGATGTTAAATTATTGTAATCCATACTGGTAATCTTCAACAGAGCGACGAATATTCTGGCAGTCAGTCTGTCAGTCAGTCACTAAAGCAATGGTTTATTTAACTTAAACATTTTGGCTAAACATATACCAGATATAGTTTTTTTTTTTTTTCTTTTTCGTCATATCCAGCATTTATTATCATCATCAAATAAACTTTTACAGATTTTCATATAAGTAAAGGAATCGAAGTAATTTTTTTTTTTCATTGTACAAATATTTTGAATTCTGTTGCTGATGTTAACATAGTTTAGCATGATCACAATAAAGATGACTATGATGATTACGATGATCATGACGAAAACGACGTCGATGATGATGGTGATCATCGTTGTCCTCATCTTTTACATCTGAGAAAGAACAATTCACCATTACCACCAGCACCACCGCCAACAGTTTAAACAAACAAAAATACTTATAAATGCAATTCAATGATAGCGATCAATATTCTTTATGATGATTTTTATAAAGTTTGGTTTTTGTTTTTTTCACTATTTTTTTTTTTTTAAGGTACCCCTACTATCCATCATTATGTTTTAAGTATATTCTACAAAATCATTTAATAATTTCTGTAACTGTAACTGAATGAGATATTGTTTCAATTAAGGCAATAAATTTTATTTGTGTCAAACGTTTTTCCGTTATCTGAACCAAATTAATATAGTTTTAAATACAACATAATAATAATTTGGTTGCTCTAAGAAAATTTTATATTTAAACGAATCCTAAACTGTAGCATGTTATTTTGTCCTCATTGTCTGTTTTTTGTAATTTCACTTCAATTGTTTTTTTTTTTTAATTTTTCTCTTTGATACTTTTAAAATTTTTAGGATCTTTCATAAAAATTTTAATATTTTTATTTTTTTTATCTGAGTTTTATTCACTACGATATGGCGGCTACAAATATTGTTGCTGTTGTACCTTATGTTGATCATTGAAAATGATGTTGTTGATGATAGTTATATGTTGCTATATATAAATATATATAAAAAAAGATGTTATTGGTGATTGTTTTTTTTATAGATTTTTTTTCTTTTGTAATTTTATCTTAATACTGATGATGCCCTATTGTGATAATTTTGGGTTGTACTTAAGGTACTTATTTAATATGCAATTTTTTATATTTTACTTACAGAGTTCCACACGTCTGTCTGCGCAATTTTTCTTTAGCAAATAAATGGTGAGAAATAAATTTTTTTAATATTATGCGTTTGGGTTGCTTTTTCAATTTCCTTAAAACATAGTTTAAGAAGGTGTTTACAAATGTTTTATTTATTAATATTTCATTAGGTTGAAAATCTTTTTTTTTTGTCTTCGTATAAAGGACAATTTGATTTTTATGTTTAAAATGGTTTTAAAAGACAAAGATCTTTTGAATAAGAGAAATAAAAGCTTATAAGGAATTGGCTTAAGCCTTATTTATGTCTATGTAAAAACATTGTGCAATTCAGCAAATCTTCAGCATATTCAGCAAAGGAAAATTAATATGTTCAGCAAAGGAAATTTATCTGATATTATCAGCTATTAAAGAGTTTTAAAAATATGCAATTCAGCTATGGAAAAGTCATAAATAATCGTAAAATAATTTTATTTATCAATTTGTATAAACTGAATATAATTCAGCAATTCAATGATATATTTTAAAAATATTTATTATAAAATATTTTAGTTAAACCTAAATTTTTATATAAAATATAAATCGGAGTTCTATTATTTTGTTTAACTGAGAAATCACTTTCAGAACCTTATATATATAAATATATATATTTTTAAATAAATTAGTTAAACTTGTATTAATTCAGCTACGTATAATTACTAAAAATGCTTTCAATCCGTAATGAGGTTTTAAAACTTTAATATACTCCGAAAAATACTTAATTCATTATTATAAATACCTTTATTCAGCTGGAAGAAATCATAATAATATTGGTTTAAAAAATAAGAAAATTATTCCAATGGAGCTGCCTTAAAACATATAAAATATTACTGCTTAAACATTAAAAATCAAACTTGGTATAAAATCTTTTAACTCAGCCACTTTAAATCGTATTCAGCTAGACAAATCATTGGCAAACCCAATAAAGAACATTATTATTATTATTATTATTTTTTTTTTTTTTTTTGATAAAAAATTTTATTACAAAAACAATTTATTGTTTTATAATTTATGCAATATTTGTATAATTCTGGTGCATTAAAACTGTATTCAGCTGAGAAATATCCCTTTAGAATCAATAAAAAATTTATAATTTTCAATAAGACATAAAATAAGCAAAATTCATACGAGTAAAATTATTTTTAAGTCGACATCTTAGACATTTGAAATAAGCCTTCTTAATATTAATTAAAAATTTCAGTTTGGCTAGTTGAAAACTTTTTCAGATAAAAAAAAAAATAAATCTTAAAAAAAAAAAATACAAAAATTTTTAATGATGAACAAAAAATTTTAAGTCAGCTAAATCAGATCTTATTCAGCTATATAAAAGTAAAATTAAAATCATACAAAGTTTTGGTTTAATAAGTAAAAAATAAAAAAATATAATTCAGGTGCTGTAAAAGCTATTCAGCTAAGATAAAGTCTTTTTAAAATTATAAAATAAAAATTAAATTTTCATATAATAAAAAATAAGATTGATTCAGCTGCGCAAAATCGTATTTATAGCGTAAAAATGTTTACCAAATCATTCAAGAAATTTTTAAAATATTAAATATATAAATTCAGTTGCTTTAAAATGTAGTCGGTTAATAAAAGAATCTCCCAGACAAATAATATAAACTTAATATTTTAAGAAAATTCAATTCAGCTACCCGAAATATTATTCAACTTGAAAAAAACTTTTAAAAAGTCATTGCTATAACTTCAAATTCCAAAATATCATTAAAAACTGCAATTCAGCAGCCTAAAATATTATTCAGCAAAAGCAAATTTCAATCATTTTTAATATCGCACATATAAATTAAATTCAGCAGACTAAAATTTTGTTATTATTAAAGATAAAATTTTTTATACCATGAAAATTTTAAGAAGTTAATTTCAGTTACTTTAAAAATTTATTCAGCTTAGTATTGAAATAAAAATTAAATGCTAAATTTAAGAAAATACATAAAAATACTTCAGTTCAGCTGCAGCAATTGTTATTCAGCAACAATGTTGCCAGTTTAGCCTTTTTAAGGCTAAATCTAGCCCTTTTATTTTGCTTTTAGCCTCAAAATTTTCGTTTTAGCTTCTAGCCTTTTTGTTAGCCTTTTTTATTCTTAACATAGCCTTAAAAATGCTAAAAATTTACTAATTTTATTTTTACAAAATCATAAATTTTTGTGTATAAGTTCGAACAAAAAATCAAAAGTATTTATTTTTAACGACAACTTTCGCCTGCGGCGCTTCATTCTGTAATAATATTATAATTATTTTTTAACAAAATTTATTATCCATAGACACTTTTTATGTTATCGTTACAAATTCACTAAAAAATACCAAAATCTTATGAGAACATACAAATAAATGCGTTTTAAAATAAAACAATTATTAGCTTTTTTTTCTGGCTTTATTTTTTAGGCATTTAGCCTTTTCTGACCTTTTTTAAAGTCTAATTTAGCTTCTTTTTTTCTCAAGCCCTGGCAACACTGTTCAGCAAAATAAAAATAACTCTATTCAGACTTAAAGGAGCCTTTGTATTCTAAGAAAAAACAAATAAATGTAATTCAGCTGATTAAAAACTTATACATCTAAGGAAAAAGTCTGAAAATATTAATTACATTTTTTATTTGAAAAATAAATTTCAAATGTTTTTATATTAAAATTAAATTTGAAAAATTCAGCTACTGTAAAAGCTATTCAGCTGAGAAATACTCTATTTAAAATCATAAAATAACACTTAGATTTTAATATAACAAAAAATATGATTGATTCAGCTGCACAAAATCATATTTATCGGGCAAAAATGTTTGCCAAATCATTGAAGAAATGTTTGATATATTAAATATATAAATGTAGCTACTTTAAATTATTTAGCCATGATTTTACCAAACATTATTCGCCATATAACCCATATTTTTAATACAATTTTAACAGTTTCAAAATTTCTTGAACTATGGAAGATATCAAAGTTTTTACCAATACCAAAAATTAAAAATCCTTTACATTACAATGATTATCGACCCATAAATATAGTATCCGTCTGTTCAAAGATTTTAGAAACATTAATGAATTCTCAGATGTTAGCCTACATCAATGAAAATTATTTATTAACTGAGCATCAATCAGGATTTAGGAGAAAATATAATAAAATATAATAATACACCCACATGTTGAATATATTGCACGAGATAAGAACTGGTTTAGATAAACATAAATTTGTATCTATAATTAGTTTAGATTTTAACAGGGCATTTGAATCAATTTCACATGAAGTTCTACTGAATAAATTATTTATAGAATTTGATTTAAAAAAACTGCCTGTATGCTGATTGAGTCGTTTGTAATGCAAAGGACACAATATGTACAGTTATCAATGAATAGATCATCAACTCAATACAGTTCCAGAGGTGTTCCCCAAGGAACCATTTTGGGACCTTTGTTATTTTTAATTTATGTAAATAATATAATTTCCTCATTGGCCTTACTGAAAGGTTATATGTATGCAGATGATTTGCAGTTAGTGACTATTGCAGAATCAAGGGATGAATTAATTGGGATGATAAATACAGATTTAAGCCATATACAAGATTGGTGTAACAAAAATTTTGTTATGATGAATGTATCAAAATCGAAGATTATTAACTTTAACCTTATGCAGGGAAATCAAATTAATATAATTCATAATGAAGTTCCCCTTCAATTCGTTTCCTATTTCAAGGTTTTGGGATTCTATATTGATGAAAAATTGAATTTTGATCAACACATCCATTGTTTGGTACATAAAGTTTTAATTACATTACGTAGACTATATAATATTCCTTGTAAACTACCGATAAATATTAGGAAACAAATTGGTCACAGCCTTTTAATGCTATTAATTTTTTATGGATTAGAAGTGTATACTGGTACATCTACGGTTAATTTCATAAAATTAGAAAGATGTTTTAATAGAATCATTAGATTTGTTTATAATCTAAAAGTTCGAGATCACATGACTTCGTATGTGTATGACTTTTTGGGTTGCAGCTTCAGAGACTTTGTTAATGTTAAGTTGTTATTATTGTTTTATAAAATATTTAAAATTTCTTCACCACCATATCTAATGTCAAAATTAGTTTTTTCACAATCTACCAGAACCCACTCTTTAGTATGTCCACTTTTTCATACACTATTTATGCAAAGGTCATTTGTTGTTCGTGTAACTAGGCTATGGAACTCCATATTACCATATAATAATAGAAATTTTTCTTATTCTATTACACGATTTAAAAAAATAATTGTGTCATTAATGAGATCATGATTTGTTTATTGATTTTATTATCGCTTATTTTGTTACATATGGTTATCACTTTTTTCTTTTTCATTTTCTTTATTTTTTTTATCATTTTTTTTTTTTTTTTTCTTAAAGGATAGAGGGCACATATTCGTGTATATTTTCGCATAAGTTAAGTAAAACTAAGAATATTTGAACTGTCAAACATTATACTTAAATTGATTGACCTTAATTGGCTTAAGATTTTTTCATGAAATAAATAAAATAAATAAAAATATAAATAAATGTTATTCAGCTGATTGGAAACTTATATATCTAAGGAAAATGTATGTAAGTGTTAATTAAATTTTTTAAATAAATTTAATTTTTTTTATTAAATTAAATATAAAAAAATTAGACAGAGCCTTAAATTTTTTTATTATTATTTAACTGGTCCTGCTTAGAAAAAACTTTCTGATTATGATGTGATTATAAGTTTTCGACAATTTTGCTGCCTTAAAACTTATTCAGCTGCATTAAATTGTATTCAGCAGAATAAAATTAATTTTTTTCAGACTTAAAAAAACCTTTGATATTCCAGAAAAAACTCATTAATCTAAGAAAACTTCTGTAAGTATAATTAAATTCTTTTAAAAATAAACTTAGAATTAAAATTTTTTTTTATTAAATTGGAATTAAAAAATTCGGCACCCTTAACATTTTCCTTATAATTTAGCTTATCCAGCTTAAAAAGAGCTTTCTGAAATTATAACGTGATCATAAATTTTTCTTAATTCTGCTGTCTAAAAATTTATTCAGCTTATAAAAACCCTATAGAAATCACTGTTTCACAAAAACATTTAAATTCAGCAGCTTTAAAAGTTATTCAGCAGGACTAAATTTGTTAAAAGTGTTTTATAATTTTAAAATAATTAACTTATTTATTAAATGTAAAAAATTTATGTTAAAAGTCCAGTTCAGTAGTATTTAATGTTATTTAAAATCAAGGTCTAATAAAAAGGTATTTAATTCTGCTGTATTTAATATTCTGAAAGGCAAAAATAGGACTGAATCCACAAAATGGCTTGGGATTAAAAAGAAAAATACATATATAAATTAAAGCAATTCCTTTAAGAGATAGGCAGTGCCACACCACAATGTCAAACGAAAGTAATTCTGAAATAATTGTACCTAGTCTTCTCTACTATGTTTAAAAACGGAGTATTTTTCATAAATTCTTCAAACCATTTAAATTTAGATTACAGTAACTTTTCAAAGTAAGTTGTTTTTGGCTTTTTCAAATAAGCTCAAGTTAACAAAAAAATCTGTACAAAACTAATAAATGTAGCACCCCATTGTGCTTCAATTTTTCACTCTTACTACACGTGTGCGTAAAATTATTTAAAATTCCTTTAACAAAAATTAAGCAATTACAGTTTGAAACAAAATTACCAAAAATTATAAACATTTTGCCAAAAAAATTTCTCCAAAAAACGCATCTTCATTTTAATTTCGAAAATTATCAAGCATAAAATTGTATTGTTAACAAAAAAAAAAACACATTTTAGGCCACGAAACCATAAAAAAAAACAAATTGCTAAGCGTGTGGGTGGAAAAAGAAATATTATAAATAATCAACGATAATCATTTAAATAATTTGTTTTATTGAAACTTTAAACAAATATAAAATTTTAACAAAACTCTTGAATATAATTTCTCCATCATCACTTAATTATTAGCTTGTCTCGACTCGTCTTCACGCGTACGAATATTGAAAAGATGTTGTATGATGAAAATGTTAACAATTTATGTTAATTTATTTGTTTAAATAAAATATATGTTTGGAAAAAAATATGTTTATTTGTATGTTAAAGCCAATAAAATACAATTAGTTTAAGCTAAGATTTAATAGGATTTGTTGAAAATATTTAAAAAAAAGAAATAGTATTGTTTATTTGTTTATAAATTAGTAGACACCATTTCTCATAAAATATTTTTACAAAATAATAAAATTCAACAAATTAGTTTAAAAACTGCATATTTACCCTTTAGTTTTAATTGCACTGGAAATATAATTGAGGGCTTTGTTTCTAATACTAAAAATAAATAAAATCTATTGATTAAAAGAGAAAAATCGTAATCGTTGACGTTATGCTTATAAAATATTTAGATAATTTTATCAAGGCATTATAAGCATTTTGTTTATTTAACTATCTTCTACTTATTAAATACTACTTTTGGAAACAGTGTGTTTCTTAGCTGTGGAAGAATTAGAAACTTTAAAACATTCACAAAAAACAAGCATAAATATAGTTAATAAAATTATAAATATTTGAGTAGGCGTTAATCATAAATTGATCATCTTTTTATGAAAATATTTTTATTTTTATTAAAAAACATACAAAAAAATATTTGTCTGTTAAGTAATAAATTAAACAAATACCTGTTAATATTAATAACATGGTTATTTTATGTTAAAACAACAAATCTTTTAAATTGAAGATAAACGACTTTTAAAAGTACCCTATACATCGAAATATGTACTCATGTACGTGTTAAAACGTCACTGTTGTTTAATTTTATATCAAAATTTAATTAATATTTTCAAGCAAAATTAAAATAAAAGTTATACTAAAAAAAATTAATCAACGTTTTTTTCTTTCTTAAATTCTTAAATCATTCAATCAACTTGATTGACTTGATCAATTTTTTAGTCGGAAAATTTTTTCTGCTTTTAATTTTTTACAATTATTAGTAATTAATATAATAATTTTGGTCCGAGCTTTAAATTAAAAAAAATCTTAACTAACCCCCTGTTTTTATAAAACGAACGTAAAATTCGTTTCGACAATTTATATTAAAAGCAACAAATAAATTTGAAATTTATTAGCAACGAGGATCTTTGGACAATGGAAGAGCGTTTTCATTGAAGGTGGGACTCACATATTATGGCAGACTGCTGGAGTTTGCAACGAGATATACCTAAAGTCGTTCATTTAAGGAAATCTTATAAAAGATAGTGTTCAATAGAAATTTCGTTAACATATGTATTAATTTTTTGTTAAAATAATAAAATAAATATAAAAAATAGTAAAATGGAAAGTGGCAATATGCACGAAAAAGGTGTCAGAGGGGTGAAGTTGAGAAAAATAGCGAATAATTCGTTAAAGTATATAAAATAAAGCATCATATCTATTAATTTTTTTACTCTCCGTGTAGTGCGTTGTTAGACACAGATTTTAAAAACGGCAAATTGAACTTTTTCAAATTTATGTTTTAGCTTTTTATTTCATTTTTTATAATGGAACAGTTAGATAGATAGATAGATAGATAGATAGATAGATAGATAGATAGATAGATAGATAGATAGATAGATAGATAGATATATAGATATATAGATATATAGATATATAGATAGATAGATAGATAGATAGATAGATAGATAGATAGATAGATAGATAGATAGATAGATAGATAGATAGATAGATAGATAGATAGATAGATAGATAGATAGATAGATAGATAGATAGATAGATAGATAGATAGATAGATAGATAGATAGATAGATAGATAGATAGATAGATAGATAGATAGATAGATAGATAGATAGATAGATAGATAGATAGATAGATAGATAGATAGATAGATAGATAGATAGATAGATAGATAGATAGATAGATAGATAGATAGATAGATAGATAGATAGATAGATAGATAGATAGATAGATAGATAGATAGATAGATAGATAGATAGATAGATAGATAGATAGATAGATAGATAGATAGATAGATAGATAGATAGATAGATAGATAGATAGATAGATAGATAGATAGATAGATAGATAGATAGATAGATAGATAGATAGATAGATAGATAGATAGATAGATAGATAGATAGATAGATAGATAGATAGATAGATAGATAGATAGATAGATAGATAGATAGATAGATAGATAGATAGATAGATAGATAGATAGATAGATAGATAGATAGATAGATAGATAGATAGATAGATAGATAGATAGATAGATAGATAGATAGATAGATAGATAGATAGATAGATAGATAGATAGATAGATAGATAGATAGATAGATAGATAGATAGATAGATAGATAGATAGATAGATAGATAGATAGATAGATAGATAGATAGATAGATAGATAGATAGATAGATAGATAGATAGATAGATAGATAGATAGATAGATAGATAGATAGATAGATAGATAGATAGATAGATAGATAGATAGATAGATAGATAGATAGATAGATAGATAGATAGATAGATAGATAGATAGATAGATAGATAGATAGATAGATAGATAGATAGATAGATAGATAGATAGATAGATAGATAGATAGATAGATAGATAGATAGATAGATAGATAGATAGATAGATAGATAGATAGATAGATAGATAGATAGATAGATAGATAGATAGATAGATAGATAGATAGATAGATAGATAGATAGATAGATAGATAGATAGATAGATAGATAGATAGATAGATAGATAGATAGATAGATAGATAGATAGATAGATAGATAGATAGATAGATAGATAGATAGATAGATAGATAGATAGATAGATAGATAGATAGATAGATAGATAGATAGATAGATAGATATATAGATAAGGTTAATATGATATATTGTCATGTCTCCACCCAGAGACCAATGTCGGTCCATTGTGAGTCCCTTCAATGAAGAAAAAGTTTCAGAAGATAGAAAGAAGTTATTAGGGGTATAACCCTAACGCCCATAACGAAGCCTATGATGTCTACAAGTTTCCTATTCCGAACGTCACATATCCCGTTGAGAAATTGACTGACTAACTATTCCATCCTGCGAAGTTGTAATCGTGGACAATACACACAATATCTTCAATAGACTCGGTCTCCTCAACGTCCTCACACATTCTACAAAAATCGGAATTGCTAGCTTTCCATTAAGACCTTATCTTCCCTATCATACAGAACATTTAAGTATCTTTAAATTTTAAGATTTTTATAGTACACGTAAAAAAAAAATTTAAACCAATTTTAACATGTTTTGATATTGGGCCAAGAAAAGTTCACGTACCTAATTTCATTATGTTGTCTTTAAAACGGCGAATGGACAGTGGTTTATGCTAAAAATTAATATTTATAAATTAAAAAACAATTTCTTTGACATAATAACTGCAATTGGTTTAATAGTCTTCTCGTAAAATAAGGGGATTAAAAACCCTTTCAATTTTTGTATATAAAAATACTCAGAACACCGATCCGGAAAATTTTTTTTTTTTTTGATAAAGTTATGGTACCTGTCCACAACAAAAAACGATGAAGTTCTTCCAAACAAAGTGCATATTATTAACCTTTTTGGAAGTTCTTAATAATTATATCAAAAAAAGGGAAAATAAATGAATTTTAAGCGAGAAAATATGGTAATAATTTCTAACAGACTGTCGTAGCTGAAACGATAAGGAGAAAACAGTCATTCTAATCCTTTTGAACTAGTAGATAGTTAGAGACCTGCATCACATGTCTTACAAGACATTTCAAGACATTTAATATTTTTCAAATGCTTTACTGTTGTTTTTATGCCAGAAACATATACTATAAAGCAGGCTCTTGAAATCCTTCAAATATTGTTTAACTGTACAAGCAAATACTTTAAGTAGTGTTGTGGTGAGCTTACAAGACATGAGAGTGTTGTAGTGGTTTGCTTTGGTCAACGAACAGCACAAACATTAGTTATTGTTGTTCTTGTGCAAGCAAGACTTGCACTTAAAAAGCAAGTGGTATTTGCTTT
This sequence comes from Protophormia terraenovae, assembly GCA_951394005.1. Taxonomy (NCBI): domain Eukaryota; kingdom Metazoa; phylum Arthropoda; class Insecta; order Diptera; family Calliphoridae; genus Protophormia; species Protophormia terraenovae. Next base: position 122,027,457 of record OX596075.1, on the reverse strand, counting down.
TCAAGTGGATTTGTGCAGAGGTTTAGTACGATATATACCAAATCTAAAATATTTACAGAAACAGTTGCTTTTGTAATTAAATATAAGGGAATTATAAATTACTTTATTAAATTATTAATTAAAGGTTTCGTCACTTTCATCAAATATTTGCCTAATCTGACTGTATTTTAATGATTAAGATCTAATATTTTGATTCAGAAATAATTCTACCTTGGATAATTGTCCATAAATTAACATATCATGCAGTGTAAGAAATTTTTTTTAATTTTTAGATAAACTAATTTATTTTTTAACATAAAAATTATCTATAAAAATACCAATACCGTTCCTTAACGTAGCAGAAAAATTCATTTGAATAGATTTTTTATATAATATTATTAAATGCTATTTATAATACTTTTGAAGTAATGAAAAAGTACTTCTTTAAAAATAAGTTCTAATTATTTATCTTTTTCTAGCTTGACTTCTTGACTATTTAATTTCCTTTTCTGAGTATATATTGCCAATAACAATTATGTATAAGAACCTCTATTATTCCATCTTTACCTCTAGAAACAAAATTTAAAAATTTTGTTAAAAATTATTTATAAAAAATATATTTGGTCAAAAAGTATAATTTTCGTTTGCAGACTTGTTTATAGTCCTACGAAGCGGATCAAAACCAAGGACCTATGGATTTATAGTCCATTATATTGTTTTATTATAGTCCAACAACTCGGTTTTGGTACCGTCTAATGAAGACAACAATTGCAAACTTGCTTATGGTCTTTCGAGCTGGATAAAAACCTAAGACCTAAGAATTTACAGTCCATTTTCTTTTTACATCTCGTTTTAATCAATAACGAAAAGATAGATAAACATTTAAAAGACTATAATAATATACTTTTTATAAAAAAATTTTTGATTTCGTATTAATTCGTTGATAACAAATGTTTTTATTTTCAACATTGCCCATTATAGGGCATTAAAATGACTGGCTAATATCTTCATGTAAAAAACTAAAATTATTTAATTTATGTTTTATGCGAATAACGATGAAAAATAAAATTTACATTTGTTTAAATTAATTTAAGGTAATTAAATTAATGGTCTTTAATTTATCACGTACATTATTAACAAAATCAACTATAAAATTTTAAAAATAAACGTTTAGGCCTTTAAAAAAATCAACAAAATATCTGAGGCGTACTTGAATGTATGTAAGATAGAAAAAATAATTTATTACTTTTAAAAGTATATAAAGGGTCTTAAGAATTCTTTCTTATTTCCCTCCCTTTCTGCCTTAACATTAATTACTTGTTATAGTCCATAGATAATCTAAAACATTTTATTAAACTTTTTATTATTTAAATCACATCAGTTGTGTCACTTTGGTTTCCTTGTTTAGATTTTTATAATGTATTTTTTTTTTTTACTTTTCGCAAACAAATTGTAAAAAAATTTTCCTAGAAATTAAAAGCGTGTCAAATACGTGTTTATTTATTTATCTATTGTAGTTGATAAAAAAATTATCAAGTTTTATATTTTTTTTTTTTTTTAGTTTTACGTGAATTCAGTAATTTGTTTTTATTTTTGTTATTAATTTCGTTTTGAATGAAAGAAAAGTCAAATGAAGGGTTTTTACAAGTTCTCTGATTAATATGATAAAGATAAATTATAATTGATTGAATAAGGTTTTAGAAAGCACTATAGTTTAATATTTTTAAGCTTAAATATATAAAATGTTAAAGTCATGTTAATGGCAATCATACAATATTTTTAGTAACCATTATTTTGGTATCTCAAGGGCTCAGATCTTGTTAAAGAATTTGTATACCCTATAATACCATAAGTGGTTGGGTATTATTATTAATTTTTTTTTCTAGCTTTTATTTTAATAGTAAGCAATATTACTGTGTAGGGTATGAATAAATATTAATTTGCAATTGTAACGTTTTGTATGCTTTAGAATTCTCATATGTCTATTTAAAAATTTGTCAAGTTATAAATATTTGTTTGAGTTGTTGTGTAAATGTGTACGTTTAAATGTTTATATTTAAATAAATATTTACATTGTTATTTGTCTATTTACAATATATCTCTTTTTATTATTATTAGAGAGACATTTGTTGATAAATAAAAAAAAAAAATCAAATACACGTGCTAAGAATTTTTAATAAATTTTTTTATCGTGTCTTATTTTTCGTAATAAATTCTTATAAAAAAATGTGCAAATAGATTGAATGAAATGAAAAAAGACTTAAATGGATATTTTTCAAAGATCGATATTTTATTAATGTACGAGCTGTAAAAGCGCTACTTCGTTAGTGGACATTTTTTATAAAAATCATACTATATAATAAATTTAAGATTCTTAACTCCCGTGGGAACATTTTTAATAATGGTGTTGTGTTGGCATTAACAACAATAAACTTTTTAAATATTTTACTTAAAAAAGTACAAAAAAATACTTAAAAAAAAAAAAAAGGATTTTCGATTGATAAAAAGAAGATAACATTTTAAACTTATTTATTTAAATTTACTTAGGACCTTACAATTTTATATTTCTAGGATGAATATTATGGAATCTGATTAATTTAGGACCACATATCTTTATATAAAATTAAAAAAGGAACAAAAAATCCCCCTTCACTTACGGCCACATATCTTTAATTTCATGTTTCTAGGTCTAAAATTAAAAAAAAATTCAATATGTACCATTAGTAGAACAAAAAAGTACCACTTAGTCCCCTCTTATGGATTCTCATTTCCTTAGCACCACATGTCCTTAATTTCATGTTTCTAGATTCATAATTATAGAAAATTCAAAAATTACCATTAGAAGAACAAAAAGTACCACAAAGTCCCCTCTTATGCATTCTCTTTCACTTGATACCACATGTCATTAATTTCATGTTTTTTGGTACTAAATTATAGTGGGGTCCCATATTTAAATACGCATAAGTTTATGTCAATAAATTTATAAAAAAAATGTTTTATGAAAAAAGCACCAAAAATAGTTACGATTTTTACCCCTTAAACGTTCGAATTTCTAAAAAGTACCAAATTTGTATTTGTAATTTTTTGATAAGTTATGAATACAATGAAAATTTTATCTGGATGTTGATTGGTTTCAAAAATACATATGGTGTTAATAAAATATCAAAATACAGTTTTTACCCGTTTTCTTCCTAAAAGGGACGATTTTCAAAAAAGTACCAGATACCTATCCTATTAGTTTTTAAATGAATAACGAAACTATTCAACTTTTTTTGTATCTTTATTAATATAAGGTTACCGATTTTTAACCTTTTTCTACCCCCTAAACATTCTAAAATCCCGTCTTAGTGGATCTACATATATGGAGGGAGACCTACCTACGTTCAAAATTTCGCCTTTCTAGCTTCAGGCGTTTGGGCTGTGGAATGATGAATCAGTCAGTCATTCAAGTTACTCTTTTATATATATAGACATAGATATATGAAGATAAAATATAGACAAAGTTGAAAATGAAACCAAGAAATTGTTTTTAATAAAATTAAAAATTATTATAATTTTGGATAACTGAACATTTAGGAAATTTTGCTTCTTTATAGATTTCTAACTTTCTCAAAGTTTCAATTTGATAATTTGATAATTTTATATTATTTTAATTTTATATTAATTTTACTAATTTTAATTTTATATTACTAATAACAATATTTAAAACTTGCCTCTTAGGCCCTTTTTTTACTTGATTCTATTTAGCAATATTCCCCATTTAAATATGCGTGCTTGTTTGTAGCAGTTTAAATTATTTATTACATGATTAATTTTTATATAAATTTATTTTGTTTTATATTTTATAAATTGTTTTGTCTCTCTTTCGTCTCATTAAGCAAAACATGTAAAAAAAAAACAAACAAAATATTTATGTAACACAATTTGAATGAAATTTTTTGTTTAAATAGAAAATCTATTGGGCCTATTTTTGTAGGCAATTTTTTTTTCCTAGGAGATAAGATTTATTATAGTTTCTAAAATATAAATACATTTTAATGAAACTGCACAAGGTTTTGTATTTATTGTTAAATTATTTAAAGTGCCTTAAGTTGAAATTTAAGAAAACCTTGATAATAAAAAGCGCCCACTTTATAAAAATTGGAAAATATTCTAAAAATCTCATAAAGAGATAACACTGGTCGACAAAAAAAAAAAAATACAACACCATATACGAACAGTTGGACTTGATGTATTTTGATGTGCTAAACACGAATCTGCTTTCAGTTTTTTTTCCATCTCATCAGAATTTTTTTTATGGACATGTCTAATATTTCGGTCATAGTAAGGCCATTACTCTAGTATATTTCCTTATAACTCATGAACTGTGTGTACGATTGACACAAGTGATACACCAAAAGATGCGTACTAATAATATCTTCAAATCTTCCAAACTTCTTTTGTGTGCTCAATAGTTTCGAAGTTGTTTTGAAATAAGTGTCAAAAAAACTTTTCATGCAAAATTTTAGATTTTTTGTTACTAAAATTTCTTTTAATAAATGAAGTCATCTAAAATGTTTCAGTTTATCATCTTTATCTTAATGCTGATAATGCTGTGAATCAAATAAGGCATGTATGTGTCTTTAAATTTGATGCATAAATCTTGATTTTATTCACAGTTAATTAAAAATACCCATGTTACATACATTTGTATAGAAATACAGTTGGGGGCAAAAAAAAAAAAAAAAAAAAAAATATATATATATCTTTTCTTGAAACAAAAATAAGTAAACTAAGTGAATTTTGACGAGTTAAACATGAATCTGCATTCACTTTTTTCTATCACGTACTGAGTTTTTATGGGCATGACTAATATCATCACCTTATTCAGCGGTCACACTATAAAATTCGAGAATGGTTTGTCAAACCATTGTCAAACCATATAACTCAAGAACTGCTTACACGATTTTGATAAGTGATACATCAAAAGACGCATGCGAAAATTGTCTTCAAGGTGTGTCAACAATTCGCTCAAGAATTTTAGAGTAATGGATTAAAATTTTCACGGTTTTCAAATTATTTTTTAATTTTTTTTGCTATTAATTACCAAATAACTACGTAAATATTAACTGAAAAAAAAATTGTGCAAATTCAGCTTAAAGACAATTTAAGTAGCTATATATTGGAGTTTAATTTAACGTAATAGAACAAACGGTTCTTGAGTTATACAAGTGTAACTGCCTAAAGGCGGGGTCATAGTAGTTATGCCCATAAAAAAATAAAAAATCGATACGTGATAGAAAAAAAGAAAAAGCTGATTCTTATTTAGCACGTTAAATTTCATCTAATCCACCTATTATTATTATTTTTATTTTTTTATTTAAGACGAAAACAAAAATTTTTTCTTTCTAGTGCATCTCCACTTAATTGTAGGTATACATGGGTATTCTAACATAACTGCGAATCCAATCATGATTTGTCCATCAATTTTTATGATACGTGGCTTTATGTACTAGTACTTTTTTCAGCTTTGAGATAAAGATGATAAACTGAAACATTTTTAATGTTTTCACTTTTAAAAAGAAGTTTTAGTAAAAAAAGACTTCGGACACTTATTTCGAAATATCTGCAAAACTATTGAGCGGTGATAAATTTGTTAGTATAACGACTTATATTCCACATATTTTGGTGTATTATTTATATAAATCGTGCATACCGTTCTCGAGTTATAGTGAAATGTACTTGAGTAATCGGCTTATTTAGGGCGCAATATTAGACACGCCCATAAAAAAAATCTCGACCTGATGGGAGAAAACTGAAAGCAGATTTGATTTTAGCATGCGGAATTCCATCTAGTCCACATATTTTTTTCTGAAGGAGCACGAAAAAAATTTATTTTGTCGACCAGTGTTATCAGATAACTTAAATACTGTTACAGAAAAAAATCTTAAAATTTTACGGGACTATCTTTCTCATCAACCACCAAACTCAACATTAAAAATAAGTCGGTTAGGACCAGGGGAATGGAATACAACGAAAATATCAAATATCGTTTATCTTAGGAAATATTACAACAAAAGTTTTCGTTTTCTTTTGGGTAGGACCAGCGGGAATAGCATCCACCATACAAAGCAAATATTTTTGGTGGAATATCTAAGGAACTATTATAGTGAGAGTTCTCAAAATTTGTGAGGACAACTTCCTTATCATATTGCAGTGATAAAATGAAAATAGGACAGATAGAGCCTGCGGGAAGTGTAACCCTTCCGAGAAAAAAAAAATATAGTCAGTCAAGCCCGATCATACGATATCCTACAGCATTGTGTGCTTCAAAATTTCGGGAAGACGTGTTCTTTTTTCTAGACTTGTGGCCAATTGTGATCTGATGCTTGTATTAAGTGTAAAATAAATCATACAAATATAGAATATTAAGTCGATACTAACATTTATATGCATTTATTCACTTTTACTTGTCACCGGAAAGTGGCCCTTAGAGGGTCTATTATAAATTATGGGCAGATCTTCGTAAAATTTGTCTCTATCATTTATATAAAACTTAATTGTGTAGAATATTAACTTGATACTAAAATTTTAATCGAATTTATGCCTGTTAAAGTAATTTTCTGAACAGGAGTTTATATGGGAGCTACGGTCAATTATGGACCGATCTTCATGTGCCAAATTTCTTTAAAATATTGTTATATTTAAGATATATATGATCGTTAAATCACTTTTCTGGAGAACATTTGTATGAGGGCAGAGTAAAATAATGGACTGACCATAACCAATTTCAATAAGCTTCGACCTTGGACTATAAGAAAACTATGTGCCAATAATAATTTAAGTGCAAAATTGTGACCTGCAGTTTGATTGCAAGGTTAAAATGAATGGACGGACATCATTAAATCGACTCACTTGTTTTCCATACGTTTTGACGAAACAAATTTTTCGTTCGTCTTATAAAAACAGGGGGTAAGTTTCCCACAAATTTTATTTTTTTTTTTTAATATTTTACAAAAGGATTATTTCGTCAAAAAAATTCTATTCGCAGGAAATTTTCTTGCTTTTGGAAAGGAAATTAAATATTTCGGTTCTTATAAAATATTTTGTTATTGTAAAGCCTGAAATATGTAAAATATATTGTGGTAATTTCTCAAAGGAAAATTTGTATAAAAATAAAATTTTTATAATATTTCCTATAGAAAGAAATTCTTTATAAAATTTCCCTTAATTAAAAAACTTCCTTTAAAATTTTGAAAAATTGGCAAAATTCTGAGAAATTTTTTTATTAATAGCATAATTTTTAAAATTACTATAAATGGTAAAAAAAAAACTATAAATAGAAATTTTTTTAAAAATTTACTATAAATAGCAAATTTTATAAAAAGTTTACTACGAATAGAAAATTTTTAAAAATATATCTTTTAAATAACAAATTAATGCCAAAATTCCTCATTAAAAACAAATTTTAAAGAAATTTTTCGTTACACCACATTTATTTTTTTTAACACTCATGTATTTCAAACTCAGTATTCGAACATATATATTTTCCCAGACATTTTTGTGAATTTAAGGAAACATACATATAAAATATATTTACTTTTTAAAATATTTGTAATTTTGCCAATTTTTATGTTTTTTCTGCTGACACTTTGTAATAACAAACGAAAAGTAGTGCAATTGTTGTCGTATGTTTAACACATTTATTGTTACAGCTTGTAAAAAAAGCGTGAAATGTTGTTTGAATTTTTGTTCAAAACTATTATCATGAGAATTAAACCAACAAAAAACTAAAAATCAAATAATGAGTGGGAAGGTATTAAAAATTCAACACCAGTTCATAGAAATAATGGTCGTCGTTGTAAGAGTTGAACTGCAATAGTCTGCTGGCTGCAGCATATCAAAAGTGTGACCAATTAACTAATTAATTTTGTTGTTTATTTCTATTTAATGTTGCTGCTGGTGTTGGTTGTTTATTTCATGTGAGTGTGTGTTTGTGGTTGTGGTTGTCTTGTAAATTTTTGTGTTTTTATCAAAGTATTAATGTTTTGTTTTTAGTTATTTTTAGAAAATTAAATATTTTTTTTATATAATATTTATTGTTACAGCCGTAACAACAAACACAAGCTCATTGATATCTGTCTATCTAAGTATTTATCTGTCTGTCAGTAGCATGTTTTTTAAGGTTTTCATTTTCAGGTGTTAATCTGTGTATAGACATTAATAATGCTACCTGTATTAACATTAATTTAGTCTAGTTTAGTATTTTAATTTTTGTTTTGTGTTGTGTTGTGCTGTTTTTGTCATTAAGGAAATCAATCTTTAGTTTTTTTTTTTTTTTTGTTAACAAAAATTTAAAAAATTATCATAAATTCATTTGTCTTTTTAAAATGGTGAGAAAAAAAAAAAAAAAAAAAAAAAAAAAAGAAATAGAAACAAAAAGATAATATCATTAAGAAAATGAAGTCATCAATATATTTTGATAAGTTTTGTTAAGAAATATTATGAAAATTTCAAAAGTGTTATAGACAAAAATAAGTTTTTATAGTTTGAACTTAAGTACTTTTTCTTATACTTATGTATATTAATTTATGTATATTAAGCAATTTAATTTTTTGCTAAAACTTGACTAAATAAACAAGTGCCATCGTTTGGAAAATTTGAAAGAAAATTTGTTTTAGAAAATAACTTTTATATGCTTCAGGGTATTTTTTACATTTATGGGTGCAGTTAAAAGAAAATTCAATATTTTTTCATGCATTGCACATTGGGCCAAAAATGAGGTTTTACGTTGTTAACTAATTTGTAAGCTTTTATAAAATAGATATTGGTGTCATTGAAAAGTAAAAAATATAAAAAATTATTTATATTTCGTGAAACGACAAAACTACGCAATTTACGTTAGATCTGTCAATGGAATCATAAAATATGATGCTTTTAAGGTTTTATATTCTCAGAATTTTTTTTTATACGAGGGCTATTTTTCTATCCTAAAGTTGCTTAAAAAATTGCCTTCGACAAACATTTTTTTTTTTTGTACAATAAAAAATCTTCATGCAATAATTTTTTATAACTTTCGATGTTAATTAATCCTTTGAAATTTTTAGAAATTAATCTCCAAAGAAGGCCATCTTATAGGAACTCTGCTTTATTATCCAATAGTATCATTGCACTACCCAGTATCAAAATAAATTGCATGTATAACTCATTGCGACACTTGGAAATTGCAAAAAAAAAAAAAAAAAAACATGGACCTCTTAAGGACCTCTACTTAAGTCAAGTTGAAAAAACGGCCTTAAGACTTGTTTCAAACGCATCAGAAAAGATATTGAATGTCAAGAATATTAATTAAGAAAACAATAAAGTCCTTTTCAAAAAGAAATATTATTGTGGCTTATAAAAAAGGCATTCCTCGCATGTCGTATTGGATGAACAGAAATAAAAAGTATCAAGCGCGAATGTTATATTCGGCTCGGCCGAATCTAAATACCCACCATCAACTTTTTAAAATTTTTCTTTTCCGATTTTACATTGGTCCTTGAACTATTTGAACACAATTTCGATTTCACCTTATATGGGAGGTGGGCGTTAAAGTGGGCGAACCACGCCCATTTTTGGTTTCCAAGTTTATATTGACCCTCAAACTATTTATAAACAATTTCGTCGTCGTACATGCTTTTGTATAAGTATGAAACGGACACCCTGTGTTTCTAGTTTCTAGCCCATAACTTTTTTGTGGAACTTTTTTTTCCGAATCAGGTTTCCTATCAATGGTCGAATTCTTCTGATACTGTTTTATAATAATGGGAACAGCTTGACAGAAGACATTTATTTTTTGGTCCTGATTAGATTCTGAGTCGATCGAGCTAGGTCCGTCCGTCTTTCCGTCTGTCTGCCTGTTGAAAGCAGGATAGGACTCGAACGGGACAACCTAGGGGGATGAAATTTGGCTCAAATATTTATCTTATTGTTCGGTATTGAAAATATGCAAAAGCGGTTAATCAACAAAAAAAGTTATTGGCTAAATACTAGAAATACAGGGGGTCCGTTGTAGCTTTTTTGTTTATTAACAAATTTTGCTAATTTTTCTGCTTTCAACAGACGGATAGATGGACGGACATAGCTAGATCGACTCAGAATCTAACCAGGACAAAGAAAATATATAATTTATGGGGTCTTAAATGTTTTTTTTAACATGTTATACACGGAATGACAAAATCAATATACCAATCAATATCAATATAACTTTTCGATGGTGGGTATAAAAATTCGAATTAGCAGTGATAAAACGTTCTTCGTAAAATATCAAAATTAGTACTTATTATTATTAGCACTTATTAATAATCAGCAGTTAAAAAACAAAAAAAAAAAAAAAAAAAAAAAAAAAAAAACTTAAAAATTACCTTCCTTCTGCTTAAGGCTAAAATTTAATCACAATTGTCATCTTAGCTTAAAAGAAAAGATGGAAACTTGTAGACTTACCTAAAAATAAAACAAAGAAAAAACAAAAGTTATAATAAAAAATTTAAAAATTCATACAAAAAATTTTATAAATTAACAAGACCATAAAAAACAGTACTAAAATTTCTTCATATGACATATTTACATTTTATATAATTTAGCTATTGTCAAAATATTTCCTTTTATTGGGTAACTACGTAAGTTAGTATTTGTGTTTTTACAAAATTTCTTAAAATATAAAATATGAAAAATATTCTCAAATCAAGTTTGTTGCTTAAATCTTTTGTTATTGTTATTTGCAAAAGATTTAAATTTTATTTTTCTGCCATATATGAAATTTTCTATAACAGTTTTTTATTTCCAAAAAGCCAAACAATAAAACTAAATAGTAAAAATATGTAAAAATTGTATACAATGACCGCAATTTTTGCTACGAAATCATTTTTAACTAAAGCTGTTGTTGGTGTATGTTTATGTTTTTGGTAAAACTTTTAACGTTGACGTTATTATTATGGTTGTTTGTATTTGAATGCCACATTTTTAAGCATGAATCATGCAAAGTATTCTGTTTCTTTTAAAGTTCCAAAAAAAAAAAAAGAACTGGAGAGAAGCAAAATATGTTCAATTTGAAAATTTATATTTACATACACGTAAAAATGTTTGGTAGTAGATGCTAGATGCCAACAAACATTTTCACAGTTGGCGTATTATTAGCAATTATTATTAAGTATTGCAAAAAGAAAAAAAAAAACTGTAGAAAAATAATACTCTTATAAAAAAAAAAAAATCAGTTTTTATTAGAAATTAAGTGTTGTTTTAAAAAACTTAGTAGGAGGAAACTTTAAGGATTTTTAAAATTATTTACTACAAACACTTTAAAATTTTTAAGATTTTTTGAAAAAATCAAATTTTTAATTATGATTTAGACTCGAGTTCATTCTAATGTAATAATTATTGAAGAATATATATTTTTTTTTTTTTAAATGTTTTTTAGACACTAGCAGAATGTAATGCATTTTCTGGCCCGCTACGGTCGTCTTCAGCATTCTTCGTGCCTTTTAATGTCAATTGTAAATATCATCCTTTTAACTTACAAGTTTTCAGAATTAGAATACGTAACTTCAAAGTATTTACAATATTCTTAACTCTTAACTATATTTAGTGGAGCAAAATTTACAACTTTTTGGATCATATTATTATTACATTTTTCTGCAATTACGTAAATCGTTTAATAGGCCATATATATATATATATATTTTTTTTTTTTTTTTTGTATACTTTAATACTGGTCAACAGAACATTTTTTTTCGTGCTCCTTCAAAAAAAAAATAATAATAATAATAATATGTGGACTAGATTGAATTCCGCATGCTAAGCTCGAATCTGCTTTCAGTTTTTTCCCATCAGGTCGAAATTTTTTTTATGGGCGTGTCTAATATTTCACTATAACTCGAGAACGGTATGCACGATCTATATAAGTAATACATCAAAATATGTGGAATAAAATTAGCTTTAAGTCGTTCTACTAACAAATTTTTATCCGCTCAATAGTTAAGGAGATATTTTTAAATAAGTGTCAGAAAAAAATTCAGGATTTCTTTTTTTTTACTAAAACTTCTTTTTAAAAGAGAAAACATCAAAAATGCTTCAGTTTATCATCTTTATCTCAAGGCTAGTGAAACTACAAGTAAATCTAGCTACGTATCATAAAAATAGATGCACAAATCTTGATTGCATTCACAGTTAAGTTAGGACACTCATGCATACCTATAGTTAAGTGGAGATACACTAGTGGGCAAAAACTATTTTTTTTTCGTCTTAAATAAAAAAAAGGAGATGGATTAGATGGAATTTAAAGTGCTAAATAAGAATCAGCTTTTACTTTTTTTCTATCATGTATCGATTTTTTTGTATGGGCATGACTACTATGACCCCGCCTTAAGGCAGTCACACTTGTATAACTCGAGAACGGTTTGTCCTATTAAGATAAGTTAAACTCCAATATATGGCGACTTAAATTGTCTTTTAGCTAAATTTGCAAATTTTTTTGTTCAGTTAATATTTCCGTAGTTATTCGGTAATTAGTAGCGAAAAAATTATTACTATTATTATTATTTTTTTTGGAAAATGGTGAAAATTTTGATCAATAACTCTGAAATTCTTGATCGAATAAAAAAATTGTTGACATACCTTAAAGACAATTTTCGTATGCATCTTTTGGTGTATCATTTATCAAAATCGTGTAAACGCTTCTTGAGTTATAGTCTAAATTTTACAAACCATTCTCGAATTTTATAGTGTATAAAAGTTATTTTTTGATTTTTATTTTTTTCAAGCAAAAATAAAAGTGGAAATTGTGGTACCTAAAGATACATGAATACAAGAATTGAAGAAGATGGACTTTGAGGTACTTTTTTGTTTTTCTAAAGGTACTTTTTTAATTTTCTATAATATTTAACATAGAAACATGAAATTATAGATATTTGGTCATAAATGAATGAGAATCCATAAGTTCCCTCTTATTACTCTTATGGATTCTCATTCATTTATGACTAAATATCTATAATTTCATGTTTCTAGGTTAAATATTATAGAAAATTCAAAAAGTACCATTAGAAAAGCGAAAAAGTACCTCAAAGTCCATCTTCTTCAATTCTTGTATCTTTAGGTACCGCAATTTCCACTTTTGAATTATTATCCACATATAATGTCAAAAAAGTACCAAAATACGGTTTTTACCCGCATTTTCCAAAAAGGGCCGATTTTCAGAAAAGTACCAGACACGTGTCCGATTATTTTTTTAATTAATAATAACAGCTGTTCAACTTTTTTGGTATCTATATTAGTTTAGAACATATAAGGTTACCGTTTTTACCCCTTAAACAAGAAAATTTCCAAAAAATCCCTTCTTAGTGGCTCTATATGAAGGAAGACCCACCTAAGTTCTACATTTCGTCGCTCTAGCTACAGGCTTTCGGTCTGTAGGATGATGAATATTTTTGGCGTTTCTTAATAACTATTTTAAAGATGATAAAAATCACAAAATATCTTTTATTTCTGCTCAAAAAAAAAAAAAAAAAAAAAAAAAATAAAAGTCATAAAATAACTTTTATTTCTGCACGAAAAAATAAAAATCAAAAGGTTACCTTTATTTTTGCTCGAAAAAGTAAAAATCAGAAAATAACTTTTATTTCTGCACGAAAAAATAAAAATCAAAAATTTAAAAAGCATCGTACTGTAAGAAAGTCGAGCACATAACAATCACAATGGTGTAAATAAATAAGTTGTCCGATATTTCGTTATAACTGCTTTTTTTGTTTTAAAATTTAAAAATAACTGTTATTTACAGTCCCTGGTCATGCAAATAAAAAAAAAAAATAATAAAATAATAAATAAAAAATAAGTATGCGATAGAAAAAAAGTGAATGCAGATTCTTATTTAAGTCGTCAAAATCCACCTAGTCCACTTATTTTTGTATCAAGAAAAAATAAACAAAAACTTTTTTTGGCCACTACTGTATTTCTAATCAATTGTATGTAACATGGGTATTTTTACTTAACTGTGAATAAAATTTAGATTTGTGTATCAATTTTTAAGATACATGCCTTATTTTATTCGCAGCATTACCAGTTTTATAATAAAGTTGATAAACTGAAACATTTTGAATGTTTTCATTTATTAAAAAAAAAATTTGTAACAAAAAAATCGAAAATTTGGCATGAACAATATTTTTTTTTTTTACACTTATTTCAAAATAACTTCCAAACTATTGAGGTGTATCACTTATATCAATCGTACACACCGTTCTTGAGTTATGAGGAAATACTATAAACTATGGACGAAATATTAGACACGCCCATAAAAAAATCCAGACCTGATGGAAAAAACTGAAAGCAGATTCGTGTTTAGCACATCAAAGTTCATCTATTCGCCTTTGGATGTAGTTTTGTTTTTTTAGTTTATTTCAATGAATAACTTATTATTAAAATTCAAAAGAATTCTATTTACCCAGCAAAAACTTGGTAATGACATGTAGTTACGGATGTAGTTACTATGTAATGACAACAAGATATTGTATGTAACTAATTATTTATAACCTGAATGTAAATAATTATTTATGATCAGATTTTTTAAAATGTTAAATTTTATTGTTTTTTATTATGCAGTTACCTATTCACATATTTGAAGAAGGTATACATAAATAAAAGTCAAAATATGCGTATGAATTAATTTGTAATCTAAAGTAGTTTATTTTTATTACATATATTTTAATTACATTTTTGGTTGTAGTTAAGTTTTTTAAATTAAAATTTAAAAAGTCTTTTTACAACAAAAAAAAAAAAAAAAAAAAAAAAAATATATATTTTATATACTGACATTACTTATTTATAACCTAAAATGTAACTAGTTCCTATTGTTATTACTAATCATGACTTCAATATTGCTTTAGAATCAATGCTCTGTTTAGAAGCTTGGAAGTAATTAGTTATTGTAATGACATCTAAGTAATGCGTAGGGTAAGTAATTGCCTCTAATGTCATCACCGTGTTAAAATAATGAGTTATTCAGCTAATGTGTAAGTAATGGAGAGCCATTATATCAGCTTCTTAACTCATTACATGGCAACCAAAGTTTTTGCTGGGTAGTTAAATAATTTTTTATTAAAAGCTAATTTTACGAAAAATTTGTTTAAATGCAAAACTTTCCGTAAGTTAATAAAAAATTATCAAAAATTAAATGCACAAACTTGTTTTAAACGTTGTTTTAATTAAAAAAATTATCAATAATTATCGTTCGATAAAATTAGTTTTAAGAAAAATTATGTAAAAATATTATGCAATTTATTTGCCTAAGGAATGAAAATTTTACGAAAGTTTTCTACAAAGACAAATTTAGTTTTTCAAAGTTAGCTAATTGAAAATATTTTTAACGAGAAAATTTTGAAAAAATTTCTGTCAGAGTAAATTTTATTTAAAATATTGTATAAATAAAAATTATAACGTTAACCTAAAATCTTAATAAATATTAATATTTAACGGTAATTAGTACATGTCTTTGTAAATCTAATAAAGTAAAATCTAAAACTTTTCATAAATTTTTAAGACCAAAAAAAAAAAAAAAAAAATCATTGTCACAGATGTGAGATGTTAGAAAAAGGAACAAAACCGAAAAAAAAGAGAAATATCTAATAAATGTGTCATTTATTTAAAAGACAACACAAATCATGGCAACAAGTATGTGTTGCAAATGTGAATGGTTTTACCAAAATGAAAAAAAATATTTAACACTTTGAATACATTTCATTTTGCAGTCAAAGAAAAAAGACCCTGACAATCTCTTAGCTCACAAACATTTACACGTTGTCATTCATAATTTTTATCGCAGAGCATTACAAACACAGCCAATTACAGCCTCTATCTAATAAAATGTCTAATAAAAATAAAAAAAATTTCATATGAAAAAAAATATGAACCCAGATCATAAAAATAGCAAAAGAAATGTAGTTAAAGAGGCGTGAATTGTTTGGTAGTGAATTATGAAAGACAAGTGAAACAAAATAATATTACAGTTGGTTTTCATTTTTCTTTATGTTTTCCCCATTTTGTTGTTATTTTGAATTTATGCCACACACAGTGTGACGCATTATTTACAAAAAAATTTAATGGTTAGTTTGCAGACAAATATGGTAAAGTATCACTTAAAGTAGAGTTATGTGTTTGTAAGAAAAATATATATTTAAATGATTTATAATTTAAGTGACAGTTAAGTGTATATTTATAATATATTCGTATAGAAGAAAAAAAAATGTTTTTTGGGTATTTTAAATGTCAAAAATTGCAATAAGAGTTTGGAAGGGGACAAAATGATTAGGAGGTGAATGATATATTTGGTTAAAAAATACCAAAAAAAAAAAGAAAATGTTTAAAAACTAATTTAAATAAATGTTCTATGATTTCCTTTATTTTAGAGCTAAAGCATGTAAATGAAAAAAATTTTACATTTTCAAATTTAAATATTTAAGTACCTATATAGGGTAGGTCAAAAATTTTATAATTTTTTGAAACTAGAGACTTCAAAGAATACTAATATGCTTATTATTTTTGCTTAAGATTATCAGTCGCTGAATATATAAAAAAATTGCAAAAATTCAGAAAAAAATTTGTGAACTCGTTTTCCACACCATATCTTAAGAACTTTGGTAAAGGTTCAAAATTTGTTTACATTTTACACGTTTTTTTGACGCTATGTTAACGCTGGGTGTAAAATTTTTTAACTATTTTTGATCCTTGTTAATTTTTTATAACACCCATATTCAGTGTTTTTTTTCGGTTTTTTATTATAACCTTTTTCCCGATTCACTTTTCGATGCCAAATATAGCCGCAGTGTTAATCAACACATTATTTCAATTGATAGATTATGACATTGTCTTTTCTTTGATGTATCATTTACAAAAATTATCATTGTTAAAGTGGGATTTTTTTTGACTTGAAGTTGGTTTATGAAGTGTTCAAAAAATTTTGCTCAAAAATTATTTTGTGTTATTTTCCAATTTTTAAGAATATGAAAGTGGATTTAATAAAAAAGTATTACATATTTTAAATCTTCGGACTTCGCAAATTCAGAAAAGTTTTTGATCTATATCATATTGCTTATGGCGACTGAAATATTTACGTTTTAAAATGTAAAAAAAATTTCGTTTACACATTTTTTTAAGAAATTTGTCCGAAAATTTTTTTCTGATTTTTTGCAATTTTTAAGATATTTCGTTGACTGATATCTCGAAACTCAAAAGGTAAATGTTTATATATTCACAAGACTTTACAGAATCAGAAACCTTTTAACATTTTCCCATACTATATACTGTGGCTTATATATATATGCAAATGAAAATGTAAAAAATTTTTCGTTTACATGCTTTATATACATATTTTACAACTAAAACAAATATTATCTTATTCAAATCGATTAATGTGGGGTAAAATGTGTCAAAAGTGACGATTAATTAAATTTTTAAATTTAAATTTTCGTAATAAAGTTAAGTACCGAATAAAAAAAGGACAAAATTATTTGTCAATAATAATAAAAATCATGTGTTGTTTAAATTTTGGAAAATATTACAAAAAATCTATTTTCCTCTATTTTCGATGAATTTTTCTTAAATAAAAAGTCCTTTAAAGTAAAAAATTTAAAATTTCTTCAAATATTTGTAAATTATATTTTGTCCAAATATTTTTGTAATTTTTTTGAAAATTGTCCCAAAATACACTAATTTTCTTTGTTCTGAAAATTTTCTAAAAAAAAATACATATTGTGTACCTTAATATTGAGGAATAAATCTCTAGCAAATATTGCCCAATTTTAGAAATTAATTTTTATTGGAAAAAAAACTAGTAGTCTTTTTTGCTTTACCAATCGTTAGACAATGAGACAGAATGAAAAAATTTTGGAAATAATTCTGTAAATTGTAATAGGTTGGGTGGATTTACATAAATTTTCACACATACGTAGCGGAGAGTATCATTTCATATTTGAAGGGAGGATCTTACATACATTTTAGAAGCGGATATATCGAGGCTCAAAATAGGGTACTAATGACATAGAAAATGTTTAACCACTGAGTCATTCCATCTAAAACCAATCAGCTGATTTTCTCACTTCTTCCGAATTTGATAATATTTGGTACAATTACTATTCTTGTCAAAAGTAAGACTAATTCAAAATTTCAGATAATTTCATCAAGTGGTTCAAATTACAAATATCTTCCGAAGTATTTATTATATAAGATTTATTGAGATGTCATATTAAAGGTATCAAAATTACCTTTAATATGACGTGTGACATGACTTTTTTCTCTACATCAAAATGGTCCATATCTCGCGATTTTTCGTTCGTGGGTAAATATCTCGAAAAGTTGTGTTTTTAAAAAATTTAAAAAAATATATGTTTATGATGAAAATGTTTTCTATAACCGTGAAAAGTGGCATTACGGGACTGGCAATATTTTAGGAGTTATTACACAATGTCATAATAAATACGAAATATTTATTGCAATTTGTGTTGTTTTGTTTGCAATAAAATATACAAATCGCCAATTTCTTCCAAAAATCATCAGAATTTAATTAAATTTGGCAAGAATATTAATGTTGACAGCGGTAACGCAAATACCGAGTTTAAGTTTGATTATCACGATATTTCGCGATTTATAATATCTCAAAAATGAGGAAAATTGTTTTTTTTTTTTTAAATACGAATATCCTCCAAAATATTTACGTTACAACGTTCTTTAAGACGATTATTTAAAGGTAATGAAATTACCTTTAAAATGATACCTGAAACATGTTTTTATGTTGATTTTTATTGGTGGATAATTTGCGAATTAAATTTCGCGGTCGCGTGTCTCCAAAAATGGTATTTTAAAATTCGTGAAAAACATATATGTAGAGGATGGAGCCATTTTAAATGTTCTCTGTAAGTATTGTGATGGGACTCTCAATAGTTTATGAGTTATTGAAAAAAGTCGAATCGAATAAAGTGAACAAATTCGTGCTTGAAATTTCTTTCAAATTAATTTTTTTGTTGTTGTACACTGCGTTATATTTTTTGTAATAACTCAGAAGCCATTGAGAGTCCCATCACAAAACATGATCAGACATGTTTTTACTTTTCGGTCAATATAAAAACCAAATGTAAATATTAAAATACTGATATCACTTTTTCTTGAAGTAAGTGTCATTTTCGTCCCATTTAACTCCAATGTATGGACGGACAGACGGACATTACCATTCTTTCAAAAACTATCTTGTAATCCTAAAGTTATATTTTTTTACTTACTTATAAATATAAAAATAAATTATGATTATTAAAGTATTGTTATCACTTTTTCCAGAATTAAGAATCATTTTTAACTAATTTAACCCCAATGAATAGTCTGACATTACCATTTTAAAAAGAAAATCTTAAAATTCCAATAATTCCAAAAATGCATTCATTTAGCTAATATATAAAAAAAAATGAGGTCATTAAAATTTAAATTTTCGACCCCAAAGAACATAGAATGATTTATTTTCTAATTAATTTGAAAATATGTTGAAAATAAAATAAGCCACATTTTGTTAAAACAGTTATATAAATGCCGATTTCATTCATAGTAAAGTGAAGGTAAATCATTTAAGAATTGTGCAGACAAAATTAGAAAAATTTTTCTTTTTAAATGTGATATTGTTACTTAATTATACATAAATAAACCCAAAAATTATTCATCGATTTAATCGATCTAATAAACTATGGTTCTTTTTTTTTAACAGCATATATGTATAGATTTACTAAAAAGAAGCATTCGTGAACTTTTTCGAATTTTTATGATTTTTGGGAAAATATAAAAAAATAACAAGCGAGAATGTTATATTCGGCTTGGTCCATTTTTGGTTTCCGAGTTTATATCGCACTTAAACTATCTGTATAAAGTTTCGATGCTGTACATGCTTTTCTTTAAGAGATATCAGCAGAAAAGTATGAAATAAAGCTACAACGGGCACCCTGTATTTCTAGTATTTAGCCCATAACATTTTATTTTATTAAACGCATTTGTTCATTTAACAAACCTTATAAAAGATAAATATTTGAGCCAAATTTCGTTCCCCTAGGTTGTTCCGTTCTAGGGCTCGAACAGACAGGCAGACAATTAGACGGACAGACGGACGGACATAGCTAGATCGACTCAAAATCTAACCAGGACCCAGAAAATAAATACTTTATGCGGTTTAAATGTTTTTTTCTCCCATATATATAACAAGCATCGAATATGGGTAGAAATAATTGCAAAGAATTCCAGATCAATATATAAGCACTTACATTTTCTAAAAATAATTCCCCAAAAATAATAATTTATAAAAAATTTGGTTAATTTACATTTCCATCAACGTTTCTACATAACAATTATCATTTTATTAACAAATTCAAGTTTCTTTAATTTACTATTACTTAATAATTTTTATTTTTTTAATTAACTTCTCAGTTATTTGATTTAATAACAAAATCACTATTAAATCCAAATAGCAACCGTATTATAAAACTTTATTTGTTTGTCATAAAATGCTTACAAATCTAAAAAAAAAAAAAAAAAACATTTACGTTTAAATACTCTATAATTGTTTATAATTAAATCAATAGATACTCTTATACATACAATTAATAATTTTATTAAATTTATTAAACTCGACAATTCCTTCCTTCAAGCTTATATTATTATTGATTTTGATTGACTTTAAGCAAAATAATAACAAATAATAAAAATTAAAAACATTTAAAGAAAATCAAAACGTTTTTAATAACTAAAATAAAAAATTATTAAAAAAAACAAACTTAAACAACTATTTTGAAATACTAACTAATAAGTAATACATAATAATAGTAAAAAAAAGAGAAAAATAAATAAATAAATTTTGTAATAAACTTTTAAAGCATTTGGAAGCATAAACTCGTAGACAGTTGGGGCAATTTAGTTAGACACTATTTATAAAGCTCCAATAGTTTAGTTTGGATTTTAACAAATTGTTTTGCCAATTTTATGGTTGTGTTATTATTATTAAATGATTTGATTCAACAGCATTTAATAACTCAATTAAGATTGCTAAAATACAATATATAAGTATTTTTGTTAAAGCAGGAAAACAAATACAATCGACTTGTTTCTTTTTTCACAATATTTATTTTATTAAGCGATTAAAAAGGGGGAAGACGTAAGTAATTTAGCTATAAGGTGCTAGTAAGGATTGGAATCATAATTACCATTTATATGAGTTATTATTGAATATTATAGTTTAAAGGCATTTGTAAAGTAATTTTGTTATTTTATTTTTTTATAAATTTAAGGAAACTTTTTGTTATGAAAAATGTTCACAAATGCTGCAAATTATGTTAAGCAACAATTATGTTCAATTATAATTTAGCTTAACAAAAGTATTTTTAAGTTTTTTTTTTTTTTTTTTAAGATTTATGTAAATTATAATAATTGGTAAATTTATATACATATGTACGTAGATGTTGCTTTTAAAAACGTAAAGAAATTATCATAAAATTCCTTTACAAATACAAAGTAGTTTTTTTATTATTTGGCTAAAAAAAGATATACAACTTTAAATGTAAGAAAATTCAAAAATAGATTATATGAAGACTTGTCAGACACCCTACTTTATTTACAAGGCTCTCAGTGAAAATTTTGTTTTATTGAAGATTATTTTAACTATATTTTCTACCTTAAATCATGAAGGTCACCGCTTAAATTTTTAATAATTTCACTCTAAAAAATTTACAAGACATTGAATATGTAACTATGTATATCTGAATCATACTTAATACTTGCATGTAAAAAATAAATTTTTTATTAATATTAATATTTGCTTTAATTTGTAAAATTTAATTGCTTTAAAAAAAAAAAAAAAAAAAAAAAAAAAAACATAACTTGCAAAATATTCCATAAAAATTATTATAATTTTTTTTCTAATTCCCAGAAATAAAAGTTTTAGAGAATTTTTCTGTTGCTAATCTATTTTAAAAAAGCTTAAGAAAAGTTCTTTATAATAGCTTTGAAAAGAAGATGTTATATAACAGATAAAGAGAAGATTTGTTTTTTTTTTTTTTGTAAAAGCTTTGGACAAGATTTTTTTATGAAAGATTTTGCTTTATACAAATGTTTAAGTATTTTTAAAGAATTTTTTAAAAGCTTTAAAAACGTTTTTCTCTATAAGTTTAAAAGAAACTTTATAACAAATTTAAAATAGATCTTTTTTATAAACGTTTTAGAAAATATTTATAATAAATGCTTAATATAAAAGTTTTAAAAAAAACTTTATTACAAAACCTTAAAAAAGTCCTTTCTATCATGCAGAAAAAAAAACATGGTTACAACATTATAACTACAACAATATCATGTTATCATTGATCGTTTTCATTAATTTTAATAAAATTGTGATCATGATAATTTTGTATTTTGTTAAAGTTTTATCGTTTAATTTTTATATTCGATAAAAATTTAAAAATACAAAAATATTATATTTTTTAATATTTTTGCCAGAAAAAAAATTTTGTAAATATGAAAAGTATTACTATTTCTGCAACAATTAAATGTTACCAATATTTCTCTTTGTTTTTAAACCTATTCTGTTTTAAAATATATTAATATTATTATTCTTATAACAATTTTATTTATTAAAAAAATAGGGTTGAAAAAAACATAACATGTTTGTTTTTAAATGCGTTTTGTTTTTAGTAATTGATTTTCAAATTCATTATATTTTTTATAATACGTATGATAAAAGCGATCGATTCATAATATAATGAAATCAAATTATAACGTGAGAAAATCAAATCATAATGTGAAAAAATCGAATCATAACATAATAAAAATTTTATATACAATATAAAAAAAATTTGATCATAATATGATAAAGTTAAATAGTTTAATGATTACTTTCATATTTATTATTATTTCTTATGAACATGAAAATTTTAACAGTAACACTACAGTCCAATCATAATATGTTGCTCTTAGATTGTTTTCACCGCCACTATATTTTTTTCACTGCGTGATAAAAAACATTTTTTTTTAGAAATTTCAATATATTTTTTTTTCCAAAAATTAAAAAAAAAAAAAAAAATATTATATTATATTAAAGCTTAAGTTTCTAAATGCTAAATATTTTTTAATTAAAAAAAAAAATCATGAAAAAGTATGTTTCTTGTGTGTCTCGAGCAACAAGTTTTGGCGATTCTATAATAAAAAATAAAAAAAAAATATAAATAAATAAAGTTTTTTTATGATTTGTTTCTCTAAATGGGACTAAAGAAAATTGCCAGTTCCGATAAAAAAAAAAAACCTTATCATATATTCCTTCAAGAATTTTCGATCTACGATAAAACATATTTGTCTGCAATATTCTTAACGATGGACTAAAATGCCTGCCAAACTATATTTTCAACACTTTTCTAAATGATGTACTAACAAGATCTCTTATATAAGGAGTGTCTTCGCAAAAATCTTAACACACGTTTTGCCTCATAACTTTTTTCCAAAGCAATATCTGATTATTTTTTTTAACGACAGCCCTTTTGACTTATTTTGAGTTTAATGAAAGTGAGTGACAAAAAAGATGTACGTGCTATAAATTATTAAAAAATTTCAGAAAAATTCAAATTTGTCTTATTAAAAGTCCGCTGCCAAACTGTTTTCAATATTATTAAACAGTATTAAGAGAATTTTTCTACTAATAGGAAACCTGGTTCGGGAAGAAAAAAGGTCCACACGATATTGGGATGGCGAAGAAAATTTAAAGCATATTCAAAAGAGCTTCAAATACATCTGGTAGAAAAGCAGCCCGGTTAGCTCAGTGCTCTAACTATTTGGTGCGAAAAATTAATGCCAATGCAGGCTGGAAAACATACAAAGTCCAAAAAATTCCAGACAGGAACGTTGCAAAAAATTTAGAAGTCAAGAATAAGGCACGGAAATTGAAATCAAATTTCATACAAAAATACTCATGTTGTATAATGAACAGTATCGTATATACCAGAGTTGGGGGTAGTGCACTAAATTGTGACTGCATTCAGCTTTTCACTAAAACGCAATATAGTGAAAAAATTTGAATTTTAACTATTTGCCACCACTATAGTTATAGTGAAACATTTCTTCACTACCACTAAAAAATTTTAGTGATATTGCAATTTTTTTCACTATAACTAAATTTAGTGGTAGTGAAAAAATTTGCACTACACTCAATAGTGCAAAATCTGAACAGTCACTACACATAAGCTGCAAATAAATTTTTTTCACTAAACATAAATATGAATTTTTTTGTTTCACTAAACATAAACATGAAATTTTTTTAATCAATCACAACTTACTGAACTAATTTTAGAGAGCTATGATGGTAATTATCAAATTTATAATAGTTTATAACAACACTACATAATTTAAAATTTCTTTTAGTGTGTTTGGAAATCTTATAATCATATATGTGTATATTGAGGCGTTCATATATAAAAGAGTAATATTACTGACTAATTCATTATTCCACAGACCGAACGCCTAGAGAGTTAGAGAGATAAAATGTTGGTCTCCCGAAAGATATATCCATTACGAAGAGATTTTTGGAAATTCGAATATTTAAGAGACTATATTTGAATACAATATATGTTTTACATTTTAAGTTTAAAATTGGTTTGTGAAAATGGGGATAAGTCTTTATTTTGTATTTAGTAAAGAAAGTTTAAAGAAACATTAGGTCATCTTTCAATTTAGTGGACAATTTCTAAGTTCCACTAACATTAGTGGAGGGTTGTTTTTTACACTAAAATATTTAGTGAAGAAAAAAAATGTTTCACAAGGCTTGAGCTGAAAAAATTTTAACTATCACTAATTTATTTTAGTGGAAACAAATATTTTTTCACTACCACTATGCTGAGTGAGGCTGATATTTTTCAACTCACCACTAAAAAGTAAAGATTGTAGTTAAAAATTTTGCATTATCACTAAGTGTTAGTGGAAACTGCAAATTTAGTGCACTACCCCCAACTCTGGTATATACTGGCAGATTTTCGCAGCTTCCGGGTCAACATTTGTATGCTGCCAATGCTCCAGGAAATGCTAGAGATAAGTTTAGGACCTAATAGCAGACAAAATTTCTTAAACAATTCTTGGTATGGCAATCTTTATGCAATTGTGGCAAAAGAAGCAGTCATTTGTTACAGTGGGATCTATTAATACCGAAATAAACATCAAA
This sequence comes from Protophormia terraenovae, assembly GCA_951394005.1. NCBI lineage: Eukaryota > Metazoa > Arthropoda > Insecta > Diptera > Calliphoridae > Protophormia > Protophormia terraenovae. Next base: position 122,002,259 of record OX596075.1, on the reverse strand, counting down.
AACTGTTTGCAAAAAATTCTTCTTCCTTTCATAAGAGAGCACAATGTGTCCTCGCATTTTTTACCTGAAAGCTCTGGAGTGGTACCAAAACAATAACAGTTTTAGGACCAAAAGAGGTCAATCCTCCAATTGTCCGGAGCTAAGACCGGTGAAGAGATTTGGGCTCTTGTGAAAAGAGAATTGAACAGCAGATGAACAAACTGTTCCAAAAAGGTGACTGAAACAACTATCAAATCTCTAATGAAAGGGTTACTAAAACAGTTACACGAGTTCATAAGTAGTGGTTAGACTAATTTTTTAATTTTTTTTTTGTAATCTGCAATATAATTTCAGTTAAATGACTCCAGGTAGTCGAATTTTAAACCTTGTAGTTCATCCTGCATTCTAACATGGTGTTTATATTATTTATTTTCTAAAGGTTTAGGTTTTTCTCTAACAATTTCCTTTGAATTTCTCTGGATAAGACAAGTACATTAGGAGTTTTCAACTTTGTGGTTTTTCTTTTTTTTTTTTGGATCAGCCCCTTTGTGAAGGTTTGTGTACCACAGTTTTTGACTATTTGGGATTTGCTCTCATATCCCATATCAAATATCAGTGGGAACTCGCGAAGTCCTTATTGCAATTTATATATCACAAAACTTACGTTTATGTAATTACACTTCGATTCTCACATTTATTTCACAATTAGTTAAGCTGAGAGATGATAATCACTAAAATTTCTTTATTTTACAAAATATTTGCTTTTAAATGCCGTAACTCATACAGAACTTTCGCTATATATAGATATAAGAATCTATTGATTATTTTTAACCACTTGTTATATTTGATCAAAATTTTATTCTTTTCCAGATATAATGCTCGCAATAAAATTACTTTTTTTTCGAGGTACTGAATTACAAATTGTCAACCTTCTTTACAATGTCGCTCACAAGTTTTATGTTAAGTTTTTCTATTTTATCATGAATATCGACAATTTATTTCTAGAATTGGATATATTCCAGAAAAAAGTTTATAATCAAAAGCATTTTTTTTATCGATTATAATTTTACTTGAAATTAAGATAATTCTTTATCCATCGTTAGATTAAATCAATAAATAATACAAGTCGATACAATTTAAATCCTAATAAGTATTAAATTTTAAAATCAAGACATTTAGTTTATTATGTCAACTATGAAATTAAATAATTATAATACAAAATTATTAAAATATTTGGGATTTTTCGATTTTCCCCAAAAATATAAAAACAGAAATAACTGCGCTGAGGCTGCATTGATCGTTAGAGGATTAAGACATTTGAGAAGCTATAACATTTAGAAAAATTACTGTTTGTTTTGATTTACAGGTTGGTAAAGCCGTTTGATATGAAGAAAGACGGGCCACAATAAAAAGTAAGTGATTTGTTTAAAATTTCGCCTTTTTTGTCCTATAAATTATCCTTCAAGATCATAAAATTCATCAAAGCAGGATCTTTTTTTTTGGGGATATAAAAATTATTTTTAGTTTAGTTTTGATAAGCTGAAAAATATTGGCAGCCTCGTAAATAACATGTGACGAGTTCTTGCAATATATAATTCCAATGTTGCAAAAAACTGATACTGATTAGATTATGTTAAAGCAAAATCATATTTAAATATTTTTACTATATCTTTATCAAAATAAACAAAAAAATCTCCTTAAAAATAACAAATGATATGACAAACTAAATTGTAGCCTGCAGCATATTAAAGCTTTAGCATAACTAACAAAAATAAATCACAACTAAAGTATTATGTTTAAAACATGCAGCAGCAGAGTTTAAGCTGAAAAAAACTGTCAACTAATGTCGCGTGTATTAAAATTCACCATAAAAAAACGGCAACAAATAATCACAAACAACAGCTATTAGAGGAATAAATATTTCTCTCTGTAAAAAAAATATATATAAAAAAAAATTAACAACAATTATGGTGGGTTTTAGCTTACAAAGTAATTTTTTTTTTTTATTTTTTCTCATAAGTATCTTTGCTGAATTTATTTATTTTTTTTTTTTTAATTTTGCATAAAAAAGTAATTAAGAAAAAATGCTGATTTATGTTCAACTTTTAAAGTTAACGCATTAACACTTCACTTAATATTAAAAATTAACACAAAAACAACAAGAAAAATTATAGCTAAATAGCAACAAAATACTTTAAACTAAAAAAAATAGCATAAACTTAAAAACAAAAATGTTTAAATAGTTTAGATAGTACGAGTAAATAGCAAACAAGTTGCTAACTTAAGTCTTTTGTTTTTAGTTGAATTTTTTATTTTTTTTTCTTCATACACGTACTCTGATATTAATATCTCAGCAACTAAAAGCTTATAAATTATATAAATTATATTAAAAATAATTACTTTGTAACAAATTAATTTAATTTAAAACCTCATGAGAACAATAATAGATTATTATTGATATTCCAACAGACTGGACACTTTCAATCACCCCACATACTAAATGAATGAAAGAAAAAACCAACCGGTTGACATTTCTAAGTAATTAAACTTTTGAGAACAAAATTATTTAAATGACATTGTTTATTACGCTTAATGGTATGTTGCTGTTGTTTTGCAACAAATAATTTAATACATAATTCTATTGTCAGTTAATTTTCTTGTTATTTTTTTATATTTTTAGTTTGATTTTATTTTATATGTGGGTTGAAACTTTACAAGTTGTATTTTGTTATTTAGTAAATATAAAAATAAATTACTTTATATTTTTTATGTGCATAAGTGCGAAATAAATTTCTTAATTGTTAAATATTGATAAGAAATCGTAGTTGTTCTTATAAGGAAATACATTATGTTTAAAGCTAAGATCAATTAAATTTTATAAATGTATGTAAGAGAGGGTCATATAAATGACATTTTAAATAATTGATTAATAATTTCTTATCAAGATTTTTAGCAAAGCTTTTGAAAAAATTGCAATGTTTAATGTAAAGTTGGTAGAGACCTTCAAAATGGTTATAAAAAGATTGATGAGGTTAGAAATGTAGCTGGTTAATTTCTCATTTGGTAAAATTATTCTCTTGTGAGTAATATAACCGCTACTTTGTTAGCGTAGATTTTTTAATAAAAATTATACTATATTTTAAATTCAAATTGTGTTTATTTATAATTTTATAACTATGCATTTTTGAACAATATTTTTTATAGCATAAACACAGTGCGCATCGCTACCCCATTGTTTTGAAATAAAAGCATCGGAATAAAATTCAGAAAAAACAGACAGACTAACAAACACGGATTTACTTTTAATGTATGGCATTTAACACGATCTTGCAGTATTCCTACAGATATCTGATCAAAACTTTGTAGCCTTTTTATTGAGAAAAAAAATAATAAAAAAAATTAAATACCAAAAGTTACGAAATCCCTAAAATTTAATTATGATTCCTATCGCCTCACGTTGGGATAAAATGTGTCAAAAGTGTCGCTTAATAGAATTTTGAAATTTAAAGTTTTGCAATAAAATTGGGTACCAAATAAAAATAAACAAAATTATGTATCAATATCTATTAAAATCTTTTGCTAGGTTGTGTTGTTTTTTTATAAGGAGCTGTCAAAGTTAAGAATTTTTAAAAATTTTTTAAAAATAGTAAAAAATTAAATTTTCATCATCTTTCAGTGTATTTATTTTAAATAAAAAGTCTTTTAAGGTAAAAATTTAAAATGAAACCATCAACTTCAGATATTTAAGTGTACTTTTCTTCAAGTATTTGTAAATTATATATTGTCCTAATATTTTTGTTATTTTTTGAAAATTGTCCTAAAATATACAAATTTTCAACTTTCATGGAATGCAACTTAAAATATTACAGAATGTTTGTTCTGAAAATTTTCAGAAAAACTGTTTATATTGTCCACTTTAATATTATGAGAAAAAAAATTGTGCGCATGTATATAGCCCAATTTGAGAAAATAATAAAAAAAAACTCCAGTAGATTTCATAAAAAAAACAGCTTAAGTGCAGACATTTTCTTTGCTTTATCAAACATATTTCACATAGACGTAGCAGAGGGCAGTAACAGGATCCAATATACGCTTCAGGAGCGGAACTATGGGGGTTCAAAATAGGGTACTAGTGTTATGGAAAATGCTTAACCACTAGCGAATTTTTATTCTTTACCCTATTTCAAAGGTTTTTATATCACCTTAAAGTCCTTGATAAATTCTTTATATTTTACGAGTTGAAATTTGAAATTTCAAAAATCTCAATTTTACAAGATATTGGCTAAGAAAATTTTGAGTCGTTAACTTTATTAAGTCAAAAGTTAAACGATTTTGAATTGGAAAGTTTGCCAAAATTAATTAACAGACGGACAGATGGATGGACATTAGAATTTTTCAAGCAGGTCTTAAAATTCGAAAAAAATATTTTTTTCCACATGAAAACCAAATAAAGATATTAAAATTTTGATATCACCTTTCCCCGAATTAAGTGGCATTTTCGACCCATTTAACCCAAATGTATAGACGGACGGACGGACATTACTATTTAGGCAAAAAACATCTTATAAATCTAAAAATGCATTTCCTTACTTACTAATAAATAGGAAAATAAACATGATCATTAAAGTGTTGATACCACTCTAATGTATAGACGGACAGACATTATCGTTCTGCTAAAAAAAAAAAATCAAAATTCTAAAACTGAATTTTTTTTTAACTAGTAATCAATACAGAAATAAAACGTGATCATTTAAGTCTTGATATCCCTAAATTAATCGTCATTTTCGACCCCTTTTACCCCAATGTGCGCCTGTGGAAACAGTTACAATATCGCTGTTCTCTCAGCATTACGTAAAATAAACTTTTTAAATATTTTACTTGCTAGTTTCTTACATCTTACTTTAACGTTCGAAGGTTCAAAAACTAACAAATTATTTCTACACCCAGAGAAATATCAATCACATACGTGTTGAAAACGGTACCATTCTGTGTCAATAGTGAATCTACACCGTATGTGTTTAAATTAAACACTGCGTGTTCAATTCTTTTTGAAAATCGATACCTAATTGACACCAAGTTGAAACCATTTCGGTATCAAATTGTTAAATTACATATGTTTTCTATTAAATTTGTTAACGAAAGGTATTAAAAAGCTGTTACCGTAAATTACCAATGTGAGCACAACCGTTGTTGATTTTGAATGTAATTTTTTCCCTTAGTGTATTGTTATATTTTAATAGAGAAGAATGTGACCAATAATATATATTTAATATCGTTTTTGAAATTTTATTATTTTTACAGAAAATTCAAAGAGTAATATAATAACGAAAAGTACCACAAAGTATCCTCTTATGGGTTTTCATTCACTAATACCACAAATCCCTTTTTCTGGATTCTCATTCACTTAGGACCATATATTTTTAATTTCATATTTGTAGGTTCAATATTGTTGAATTATTCAAAAAGTATCATTGGAAGAACGAAAAAGTAGCACATAGTTTCCCTCTTCAATTCTTACCCTATCTCTTACCAATTCTATCTTTAATTTTATGTTTCTGGTTTATTTTCTGGGTTAAATTATTACGAATTCGCCTCTTGTGAATTCTCACTCACTTAGGACTACATGTACTTAAGTTCAAGTTTAATATAATAAAAAATTAATTATTGATTTCAAAATAAAATAGAATTTAATATTTTATCCCCTTTTTGGTACTTTTTATTCTCCCTGAATATAACAAGGATTGTACTCCAATGAATTTCTAAATTTTACTGGGATCTAATGTTAAAATATTCATATGTATGTTTCAGTTAAAAGAAAAAAAAAAAAAAAAAATATATATATATATATATATATATATATATATATATATATATATATATATATATATATATATATATATATATATATATATATATATATATATATATATATATATATATATATATATATATATATATATATATATATATATATATATATATATATGTATATATTGTGAAAAAAAGTACCAAAATCAGGTACGATTTTTACCCCTTAAACTTTCGAATTTCCAAAAATTACCATAATTGTATTCGCCAATTTTCGATAAGATACTATTTTGAAACATTTTTTATTTCTATGCTTATTGGATTAAAAGATAGATACGGTTCCAAAAAAAATTACAGTTTTTACCCCTTTTCTTCCTAAAAAAAGCAGAATTTCAAAAAAGTACCATATACCTATTCGATTATTTTTCAAATGAATAACGATAACTATTTAACTTTTTTTTGTATCCTTATTAGTTAAGTAGATATACTTAACTAATAGAGATACCTTTTTGTCCCGTTTTAGCCTTGTTAAACCCTAAACATTTGAATTTCCAAAAATCCCATCTTAGTGGATCTATTCGATAGGAGAAAAATCTACAGTTCATATTTCATCTTTCTAGCTTTCTACCGTTTGGACTGTGCGCTGGTGAATCTTCAAGTAAGTCAGTCAGTCAATCACTCAGTCATTACTATTTTATATATATATAAACATAAAATTTGTTATCATTTTATATAACTTTAAAAATATCTATAACATTTCACCAGCAAGTTTGTGTCCTAAATCTTTTATTTATTTATTTATTTTTTTTTTTTTTCTTGCATATATATGATTTTTTGCATAAAGAAATAAGTTATAAAATTAATTAAATACAAATAATTTTGTATATGTATATTTTAATAGTTTCTCTAAAACCATAAAATTGGCCATAAAAATTTGTTTAATATTCAATTTTATTAGAATTTTTATCAAAAAATGTCTTGTTTATATAAAAATTAACTTTAGAGTTTCTTTTATGGTTCGATCATTAACTTTTAAGACATTCCTTGTGATTTAAAAAATATTCAATGTTATTAAAACTATTGATATAACTTAAAGATAAAACAAAATAAGAAAACGTAATCTAATACACAATAATAACCCTGATCATATAAATGAATTCTTTTAATGTATTGGCAACAAAATTTAAATTTTATAACTTTATTTATTTTAATATGATTTTTTATTTCAAAAATGTCTTAAACAACACATATTGTTTTAAAATATAATTATGATAATGTTTATATACCTATATATTCTTTTTTATTAATTTTAATATTATAAATGAAAATCATAGATAAATACAGCTGCCATTTTTTATACAGTTTTAAAATCACACATACTACTTGCTTAAGTTTATGCTTTAGGCCATGTTTTATTTGAGTTTTTTTTTTAGTTTATTTCATATCAACTGATATTATGTATAACCCACATTAAAGGAGTTGTTGTAGTTTTTCTATCAAATATCGTAACAAGCTTTATTTTGGTTAAATTTAAACTTTGAACTCTATTTGCAATCAATGCAGTGAACAAAAATACATATTTAGTCACACACACACAAATAAATAGAAACCCAACAAGTTATTTTGTATAATCTAAAGCGCTACAGGAATGGTCAATATAACAGGACTACAATGAAGGTTGTAACTTTATTATAAGGAAAAAAATAAAAAGAAGAAATCTATTTTAACTTTTGAACATTTTTCAATAAAAAAACATTAATCGAAGATCTTATATACAGAGCACAGTGGGGCAGAATCAGAAATTTTTGAAAATAAATTTGTAACTTTTGATCGGCTGGTTGGATTTGCGTATAAGCGTAGCAGAGAACTATACAATGATAAAATTTGGAAAGGGGTCGAACAGACCCCTCAAAGGCGGAGCTAATGGAGATCAAATTAGGGTACCACTGACATAAAAAAATTTTAATCGCTTGCCAAATTTTTGTTTTATCTCTCATAGTTTTTGAGTTATTTTCGTTTGAATTTTTAAGTATCTAAATTTTGCATGTTTTTGGTCCAATTTTTCTCATATATAGCCTAGTATTTCTGACCGATTTTATAAGTTTTTTATTTAACTAGTTAAGAATAAAATCATATATTGATTAAAAAAAAATTTATTGAAAATTGCAAAAATGACAACCCTCCCAAATTCGACTCATTTTATATGAAGGTTTTGAATTTAGTCTATATTTTCTAAAATCCCAAAGCACGTATCGGCAAACGAAATACAGCTTAAAAATAAATAATATGTTATTAAAAGTTTTCAATTAAAATTTACGGGACTTCGAAAAAATGTAGATTTTATAACCAAAAATATGGGAACTGTAGGATTCTTTTTACAAAAATCTTTTTCTCAAAAAAAAAAAAAACATTTTTTACAAAAATTTTACTTTAAAAGTCAGAAAAGGTATAAACTCGATTTTTTTCATCTAAATTACTTAGAAAAGATTGAAATCCATATTTTTTATGGAACCGAAACTACACCACGTTTATTAAGTCACGGAAAATTCAATTTTTTTGCGTTCTTTAGCACAAACACACATTCGAACATTGGCTACAGAAACAAATAATTTATTTTGCTATGCCTTTTGGTCCGATTTTTTTTAAACTTTCACAGGATAGGAGCAGAGGGAATGATAGCCCCCATACAAAGAAAATTTTTATTATTACATATCTTAAGAACAATTACAGATAAAATCCTGAGATTTTGTGGAAATAATTTTATTATCAATCTGCATAACTGAGTTGAAAATTGGGCGGGTAGATTTAGGGGGATTGATAGCTCCCATGCAAAGAAAATAGTAATTATCAGATACTGTTAAAGCAAAAGTCTTAACATTTTGCAGGAATATCTTTCTCATCAACAACCAAATTTAAAATGAAAAAATAGAATAGATAGGACCAGGAGAAATGCTATCACCACACATTTTCCCAGGACCAGGTAGGTCCTGGGAAAGTGGTCCCCCCCATACAAAGCAAATATTGTTATTGGCATATTATTATGGTGAGAGCCCTAAAATTTTGTAAGAACTGTTTTCTTATCATGAAATACTAATAAGGGCCGGGGGGAAGTAGTAAGATGGAAACGGGACGGATAGGACTTGGGGAAATGGTACCCCCTATACAAATTAAATATTATTAATAGTATATCAAGGAACTATTGCGGTAAGAGTCCTCAAATTTTGTGAGAATAATTTTTTTAACATATTGCATTTATAAAATAACAACAGGACAAATAGGGCCGGGAGAAAGAGTATTCCTTATATAAAGCAAATATTATTTTTCGCATATCTAAAGTATACATTTAAAGAAAGTTTCAAAAACTGTTATAGAAAAAAATTGTATTTAAAATTTTAGAGGGGAAAAGTCGAGGGGAGTAGTAGCCCCCACATAAAAAAAATATTAGTTGTAGCGTAAATTCTATAGACAGCAAAACCGCTGAACCAATGTTCTTTAAATTTTCACAGCATAATCCTGAAAGCCTCAATAGTAAAATAGGCTAATTTAATTTCCGATATAGGCAGAGAGTAGGTACCCCAATACAAACAAAATACTTACTATCATACATCTACGGAAATAATATAACGAAGGTTTTAACTTTTTGTGGAGTCTAGGGGAAATAGTAAAATACTTATTAACGGGCAAGTTAAATACTGTTGCAGCAAAAACCTTAACATCGTATCCCAAAGTAATTTTTTTGAGAACTACTTTTCAGATTGCATTCATCAAATAAAGACAAAGATAGGGCATATACCAATCTAATATAATTATAAAGTGAAAGTTTCAAAAACAGTTGAAGGAAAACCTTTAATATCTAATTTTAGATAAGATAGGTCGTGGGGTGTGCTATCCCCTTTATAAAGTAAATATTTGTTATGGCAGGTAATTTATACACAGATTAATACAACAAGCTACCCGATTTTTCGATAAGTGCACATTTAAACAACTAAAATAACAAAAAAATTTTAAATTCTCTGCAAATAATCCTATTATCAAGTTCAACGATTAATATGAAGATAGGGTGGGTATTCGAGGTAGTATAGTGACTCCAATACACCGAAAATATTTTAATATACTGTGGAAAATCTTTCTCATCAACCTCCATAATTTAAGACAAAAATTAAATGGACAAAACAATGGAGAATGGTTCCCTTTATTTAAAGCAATCATTCTTAATGGATATCTAAAGAACTATTATGAGTAAAGACTTCAAATTTTGTATAAACTACTTTCTTATCATATTGAATTGATAAAATAAAATAAGACGGGAAGTGAAGCCCCCATATTTTTCGCATATCTGTAGTAATTTATTTAAAATTGTAATATACAGAATAGGTCTAACAGGACATCAAAAAGGGGTAGCAAAGCACACCGGGTTAAGCTAATTTTCTATAAAAAGAAAATTTATCGCAAATTTTTTGTATAAAAAGAAAATTTATCGCAAATTTTCTATAAAAAGAAAATTTTCTATAGAAAAATTATCGCAAATTTTCTATAAAAAGAAAATTTTCTATAGAAAAAATATCGCAAATTTTCTATAAAAAGAAAATTTTCTATAGAAAAAATATTATCGCAAATTCTCTATAGAAATAAAATTTATCGCAAACTTTCTATAGAAAAAAAAAACTCAAATTTTCTATAAAAAAAAAAAAAAAATCTGCAAATTTTCTATAGAATGAAAATTTATCGCGAAATATCTACCAAACGAAATTTGTCGCAAAATTTTTTCAAGAGGAAACTTATTGCAAATTTACTATAAAAATAAAATTTATCGCAAATTTTCTATTAAAAGAAAATTTATCGAAAACTTTGTATAAAAACAAAATTTATCGCAAATTTTTTATGGAAAGAAAATTTATCGCGAAATATCTACCAAACGAAAATTTGTCACAAAATTTCTTTAAGAATAAAATTTATCGCAAATTTTCTATAAAAAGAAAATTTATCGCAAATTTATGTATAAGAAGAAAATTTATCGCAAATTTTCTATAAGAAGAAAATTTATTGCGAATTTTAAATTAAAAGGAAAATTTATCGCAAATTTTCTATAAAAGGAAAATACACTGCCGCTCATTTGAATGCGACATAAATGTTATTCAGATTTTCTGGTTTCCTCTCAAAATTCATAAGCATTTTTAAAGATTGCTTTAAAAATGCTTATGAATATTGCTTTGCTTTTGTTTTTAAAAATTAAAAACAAGCCACCCCTCAACCCATCTCGAAAAGAAAAAATACTACTTTTTAGCCGGCATCATATGACTTGAAAAAACAATGGCACAGAGTAGAATTTTCCGATGAAAAAAAATTCAATTTAGAAGGACCAGATGGCTACAGTTATTATTTCCGCGATTTGCGAAAAGATGAAATTTATTTGGAGCGTTATCATAGTCTGGGGTTCAGTTTCCTACTATGGAACAAGCGATTTGTAATTTTTTACTTCAAAAATTTGTATATTACTGTTCTGGAAAAAGCATTTCCCCATTTATCCAATATTTTTAGCTCTATATCATGGATATATCAACATGATAATGCACCTATTCGTACTGCAACTGTGGTTAAAAACTGGATTAGGAATCAAAGCATGACATTACTTGATTGGCTGCCATACTCCCCAGATTTAGTTATAATGGAAAATGTATGGGGATAGTTAGCTCGTAAAGTGTATGAATCTGGGAAACAGTATGAAACAAAATCCGATCTAATTGAAGCCATTAGCAAAGCGTGTAGTACGATTTCTTTGAATTACATAAAAAGCCTTTATGACTCAATTCCAAACCGCATTTTTGAGGTTATCTCTAATAGAGGAGGTAGTACACATTACTAAAATAACCAAGAAATAAATATTTTTAAAGTTTTTATTGAAAAATAACGAAAATTAAAGCTTTTATTGAATTGTAAGGTATATGTCGTAATGTGATGAGCCAAAAGTTAGCTTTATTTATTATTCACTAGCGAAATATTAAATGCCAAAAGCAGTTTTTGTATGTGTCGTATTCAAGTGAGGGGCAGTGTATGTCGCGAAATATACAACAAATGAAAATTTGTCGCGAAATTTCTTTAAAGAGAAAACTTATCGCAAATTTTCAGTAAAAAGAGAAAATTTATCGAAGATTTTCTATAAAAGAAAAATTTGTTGCAAAATATTTACCAAACGAAAATTTATCGCGAAATTTCTATAAAAAGAAAATTTATCGCGAATTTTACATAAAAAAAGAAAATTTTCTATTGAATGAAAAAATGTATCGAAAATTTTGAGTAAATTTAATAATGTATGTAACACAATTTGCGATAAATATATGTTATTTATATTCCAAGTAGGGCATTTATCTGCCTCTGCTATCTCTTATATTTATTTTGGCCTGCAAAATTTAAGGTGATCGTGTTTGAAACTTCTATAGCGCGGGAGTTGTTGTATTAGAAAACATAGTAAAGTCAAAAAACAAGTAAAATTCAAACACTCGTAATCGGTACCATGGAAATGACTTAAAGAAAAAAAAGAAGAAAAATAAATTTACTTTATAAAAAAATAAATGAATTTCTGTTACAACTTTGGCAATTGTAACTTTATGCGATTCGCCACTACATCAAACTGCAGCTTGTAACGGTGTATTACACAACTTTTACTTTCGTTAACAATGTTTAAGGAGGACCGTTTGTTTTTTCATTGGTCTCTTGTTTTCTTTTTTGGGGTTTTCGCTTTGGAAAATAATTTTTCTTGTGTCAATATTGAAATTTGATCAATGATATGGTTGCCACAAATAACAACAAGTGGCTGATAAATAATTTAAGACATATAATGTAATGTTTCTTTAGAGTGCAATTGAAAGAAAATATTTGTCTATTAGCAGATGTCGAATTGTAAGCCCTGAGGGATAAGTCTATGTAAAAAGATTGGTGAGAAAAATTTGCTAGTTATTAACTCAAAATATTTAAAACAAATAAAGGTTTATTGAGTAGAATTTGACTAAGAAATTAAGTTAAAAAAAAGTTGATTGCTCCCAGTTACAAATATTTCAAATCAATTAGTTCGCAGTCATTTAAAATCGATATTTAAGAGACAAGCAAGGCAATTACTATTAGCCACCCTTTTAAGATCCTTCGAGCCGGATTAATTGTGTTTTATTACTTCAATTAATTTGGAATTTTTTAAAAAATTCTCGCACGTGCTATATAATAATTTTAGTTGTTATTGATATGGATACAATTCTTGTTTAACAAATCATAACTTTTTCTTTAAATAGTAAACTTAATTAACTATTAATAGTTATTTTCAGCAAAAAACAAAAAATATATAAAAACTCCAAATTAAATGCACATTAAATTGTTTTTGAAAAATAATCAAAATTTTTAAATTCAAATCACGTTTTGTCAAATGACTACAATGTATAAATATGGCAAAAACTTTTTTCTTCAAATAATTATTTGAAAAAATGCACTAAATTTTAAATTGTATTGTTGTTTTATATATTTTTAAAGCATAAATTGCTTCTAAACTACTTTTTCATTATATATATTTTTCTTGTTTTAATTTGTGAGAGGTGGTCAAAATATTTAACATAATATTTTCGTTAATGATCACCACTAAACTCTTACGTATGAGTATATGTTGTATATATTTATGTTTTATATCCACCATATGTGGGCAGTTAGTTATGATTTCAACAAACTCAAATAAAACAAAAGCTTTAAGAAAAAAAATCATATGGAATTTATTATTTTTTTCTTTATTTTCATAAATATACAATTTATTTTAAATTGCTATATAAGGATTTATTATAATATTTTTTATTCTTTTTGGTTTATTTCGTTATGGATTTTTTTTTCTAGTTTTTTGAAATTTCCCTAGAGGCTAGAAAAATTGAGTAATAACTTTACTAATTGTTGCGGCATATAGAGACGAAAATGTGCAACAGTAACAAGAACAACAACGAAAAACTTAACAATTGATTTATTTGCGTTAACGCCACACTTTGCTGTAATAAATACAAAGAAACATACAAACATATGCACAGACAGACAAATTTACTTATAGATATTGGAGTAGGTATAACCCAGCAAACATTTTCTGTTTATTAAAAAGTGTTTTAAATGAGTAAAGTTTTTGAGAAATTTACATAAGAAACTAATATGCTGATATTTAGGTAGTACTTAAAATGTTCTTAAATCATAATTACTTCATAAATGATGAATTTCTAGGCTTAATTAATCTGTATATATTGTTTCCTATATTTTATTACTTTTTATTATAAATCCAAATTTTAGCCAAAAGCATAATATACTTAAACATGTCTTTAAATTTTTCACTGGGTTACATTTTTTTATGCTTGTAGTGCAACATACTCGCATAATATTACCTGAATGGCATATGAGATACATTAAAAATGAATGTATTTAAACAAAAATAAAAAGCATTTAAGCTAAATATTTTTTGTTATCTTTAATTTTTAGGCATCCATTATAAAAGCACAATGGGTCAAAAAGTTAAATCTAAGTAGCCTATTTTCGGTAATTTTGAAAATCTTTCAAGAATTTGTAAAGGAAGGATTTAAAGTGAAATCAGATTAATAATAAAGAGTAACAAAATAAAACAAAATTTCTACGGCACGAGGTTTCTCAGTCAATTCGGATACATAGTATTAATTAGAGTATTCATTTTACTCGACGTTTTCATTGTTCGAATAATCAAATAACTCGAAAATGCATTTTTTAAGTTACTCGAATAATCGAGTAAAACTTTTAAGTTACTCGAGTTATTCGAGTAAATTATATCTTAAAATTTTACTCGTTTTTTCAATGATTATTAAAAAATAAAACAAAAATATATCTTAAAACAAGAAATAGTCTTTCGAAAATAATATATAATTAAAATTTGCGTAAATATTTATGAATATTTGTCTTTTTTGATTATTATTCATTGATAGTAAAATAAATAGGTCTAACAATTTTGGTGTATTAATTTTAACAAAATTTTATATTAAAGTGTGGTTCGAAGGGCTTTTTATCATTTTTGAAACGCTATAAAATGACTAGTTTTTACACTAATAAATACCCGATTAAAGTTGACTACAAATTGAAGTTTGGAAACATTTTACCCATATACTACAATGACTCATCGCTAGACATAGCCAAATAAATTAAGCTTTTGACAGTCATTTAATATAGTTAGAACAACTTTTCTCCGTTTAATAGGCAATTGTATTGTAAATTTAAAATATATAATTCTTTTTCCCAAATGTACGCGTAAGAATTATAATTGATCCTATTTTGAAATTAACCATAATTTTTTCCCAAAATATTCAATATTTTATTTTTCCTTTCTTCCTATTTTTAATTTTATCCAAGCCATCACCATCATATCCTCCACACCAGACTGAGAATTCATTGATATGTTTTTCTAAATCAAGTTTAAAATCCTCCAATTTATTTCTTATAAAACATTTGATATAAAGGAGAATCCATTTTCTTTATCCTTCTCAAGTTATTAAAATTATAAAAAATTATTTGAATTTTACATTATATTTTTTTAAAGGGACGTTTGTATTTTTGTTTCGAATTTTTTGTGATCGAAAACAACCTCTAACTACGTGTTGTAATTTAGGCATATATTCTGTACTTTTTACTAAATACAATTTTTTTTAATAAACTTCCGAATTGTGGTGCTACTTTTAGATTCTAAACATTAATTTTGAAACATTGTTTTAGAGCTTAATTTTTTTAAAAACTAAAATTAAAACATCCTAAAAAATAGTTAAGAAAGAAACTATTTAAAATATTTTTTTACTCGAATTATTCGATTAATCGGCATAATTTGCTCGAATAAATTTTTACTCAAAAATCTTGATTTTAATTTAATCGAACCAATATTTGATTTTAATTTGTCGATTAATCGAGCAAATAATATTCGAGTGAATACCCTAGTATTAATATAAACTAAGAATCTAATCCACTTTTCTTAACCCTGAAAGGTCTTCCATATTTTTACCCTTCTGAGGGCTTCGTTAGTCGAAACGACTAACACTAACTTTTATTCGAAATATTTCAAGACGTATCAATAAAATGAAAAATAAATCAATTGATTTTTAGGTGATTAATTAATTTAAATAAAATAACAGTAAAAATTCCTAAATACTTATCGTTGTTTTCAAAATATTAAGCAAAAACAGAAAAGACCTCAATTTTTGTACTTTTTCGGAGATGGTGTTACATAAGTACCCTTTGTAGTAGTTGTGTAAAAAATTTGGAACAGGCAACATATGTTTTTTTAAAGGTATGTTTCCTATAATTATTCTAACCAAATAAGAGTTAAATAATAAATTTTTTTGCATACTCTGTGCATATTTAAAATTTGTGATGCTGTGAATTTGTGAATTTTTTTACAGTATCCCTTAGTAGTTCAGTGTTTTTTTTTTAGCCGCAAAAGCCGAAAACTTGTTTTTTTTTTTCTATAATTAACACTATTGTTAAAAATTTACCTGAATTCTTAACATTTTTACAATGCTTGGTTGTATATTTGGAGTAGAACAAAGTCGATAAGACATTTATCGCTTAACTAGATCCTTATGCAGTTTTTAAGGAAATTTTATAAAAAAAATGGTTGTTTAATTGTTTTTAACATATTTTTTGAATAAACTATTAATATAATTAATGTTTATTTTGATGCAGAAAATATAGAGCAGCACCGATAAGTTTTGATTTAGTGAGATATTTCACTGCATATTTGGTCGAAAATATCAATCGCTTCCTTTGGTTTTATTATAGAACTTATAAGATTAAGTCGATCTGTAATCGTTAGTACCCAGCTAAATAACGTGATTTGTAAGCGAAATCGGTATGAAAAACTGCGTCCATTTTTGGTGCTATAACTGATGAATTTTGTTCGCGAATTAAATAATTTTTTTTTTTTTGGGTTCCTAAAGAAATGTTTTGGATGCTGTTTTTTTTACGCACAAAAAAAAAAGAAAAAAAAAAAGTTTGGCTCGGTTGAGATTTGAACCCACGTATCAACATACTGGTTGTGTTTGTTAGTCTGCCGTCTTACTCGCTACACCACAATCGACTTTTATTTTTGTGCGCTAAAAAGTGGTTTTCATATAGGGAAATAAATAAACACAATTTATAAGAAAAAATGCGTTTACCTTAAGTGGGAGTTGAACTCTCTTTGATTTTAAAAGCACGTTTCTATAGTTATGCACTCTAGACAACTGATCCACGTAAAAATCAAATTACTTTGATATTTACTAAATACTAGTTATTGAAGTAGTATTAGCTAATGCTGCGAGTGGCGAATAAGGCTACAATGTTATGCATACAGGAAACTGTTGCTTTTAAAAATAGAAGCTAAGTTTTTGCTGGGTACTTTATAATATGGCTTTATTCAGTCTACATATATTTGATGTAGGATATAGAGCTTCCTCATCATCAATCCGTAATATGACAAAAAAAAAAAATATATATACTTATGTCCTGCTAAAATTATTTCTTTAAGTCATATTGTATTTATTTTCCCCCAAAAATATATTTCACACTATAAGTGCAAATATTAAATACACTGCATTACTATATTTACTAAATTAGTTTATCGCTAAAAGTTCAAAAAGTCACACTAAGTACTTCGTTAGTCGTTTCGACTAACAAGGTTGCTCAAAATACTAACTTCCAGACCGCTCACAGCAACATACGTCTGGACACTTCAAGATCTTATTTACGGCAGGTGTTATACCAAAATTCCCAAAAAAAAATATGCAACGAATAAAGAAATATCACTCAAAATAACATTGTTGTTAGTCGAAACGAATAACGAAGCCCTTCCTGGGTTAATATAATGTTTTCTTCAAATTATATATAAAATTTAATTTTTTTTCAGATGATGGGCTTCATATATCCATATCTACTGACCGTATTAAAAAGTAATGTAAGAACGACTTGAGTATAATTTTAATTAAAATTTTTGGATATTTTTTTTAAACAAAATCAGAAAAGTCGTTTTCGAGATAAGATTCAATACTTATATAATTAATCTTCTACCAGGAATAGTAAGTAGATACTTTTTATACCGTATACCACTATAGGTAGTTGGGGTATTATGCGTTTGTGCTGATGTTTGTAGCGCACAGTAAAAATATTCGGACCACCACCTTAATCGACTCATAATCCCTTTCTGAGTCGATTTAACGATGTCCGTCTGTCCATTTAAACGTTGTGAACAAAGTACAGATCGCAATTTTAAAGATATCTTGATGAAATTTGGCACGAATAGTTATTTTGGCACAAGGACAAAGCCTATTGAAATTGATTATGATTGGTTCATTATTTAACCTAGTCCCCATACAAATATCCTTCCGGAATAGCGGTTTAACGATCATAAATGCGTTAAATATAGCAATATTTTAATTCGGTGCAAAGAAGTTTTATATAAGTATCAATCTTTGTGTCAAATTTCATGAAGATAATTAATTAAAAATAGCTCCCATATAAACGCTTCTTCCGAAAATCACTCTAACGTGCATAAAAATGTCAGTATCAAGTTAATATTCGACACAATAAGTTTTGTTTCAGTAGGAAATACAGTGCCAAATTTTATGAGGTACAGTCCATTATTTATAAAAGCTCCCATATAAATCCACTATCGGGAATCACCCTAAAGGGCATAAATTCATATAAATGTTAGTATTAATGTAATACTCTGTAAAAGTATCGATCCACAATTGCCCACATGTCTAATATATGACCCCTCCACGAATTCTGATGCACATACATAATAGTGTAGGGTGTCATATGATCGGGCTTGACCGACTATATCTTTCTACCTCCTTATATTTGAAAAATTTATCAATTTTTTTATATCCTACCCATTGTGCAATATCTTATAACATAGCCACAATTTGATAGTGAATGAATACTTGTTTGTTGAATTAATTTTGAAAAATTGCAAATTGATTAATCGTTAAAGTTTTTAGCAACTCTCCATTAAAGCCAATTCATTCATTCAAACATTCAACATACTCACATACATACAAGTTCTTTCTTATTTCTTCAACAACTTTAAAAGCTGAAATCACATTAAAAAAAAAATAATAAATAATAAAGACTCCTTTTGAGACCATTTGAATGAAAATGTGGGGCCTGCACTATTTATGACTATTTTTAATGTTTGTAACCAAAACAAGAGTCAGGCAAAGCAAGTCATTCATTGAGTTAGTTGGTACTTGTATTATCACAGCCCCAGCATCCGTATAAAATGTAGAGCAGTTTTGTATTTTTTTTTTTGGTAAAACAAACGAACATCTAAATACTTTAATACAATACGAATAATATCTACTCTTTTCTATAGGTATTTCATATTTAATAATGTTTTTTCTCATTTTTTTTTTTTTTTGCTGGACTTATTCATAAGTTTTAACATACATGTAAAAATTCATATTCTATTCAAGAGCTGCTACCATAAGTAGTATATTTATGATTTTTTGTTTTAAGTTTTTTTATTTTAGTTGATTTCATTTTATTATTGTTATTTTTGTGTGTCTTGTGTTACTGATAGAGTTATAAAAGCTTATGATATTGATTTATGACAAATACGATAAAATTGTTGTAACCGGATTAAAATACATATAACAAACAATTGGAAGTGTCTTTTGATTCAATATGATACTACATATAGTTGCATACAGTTGTTGCATGTCTTTAGAAAAATTTCTGTTTATGAGTATGTGTTGTGGCAAAAGGAGTTGTAAGAGAAATAAAAAAATATGTTTTAATAAGTGTTTTCTAGCCTATGGTTACACATTTAAAGAAACAATTAAATTATCAACGCTTAAATATAATCAGTCCGTTTATGCAATTATTAATTAATGACCAATGTTTTAATAAAGTGATAATCCTGGTTTATTAATTGGTCTGTGATTTATTATTCTTATCAGGTTGGCATTTTTGTGTTGTATGCAACACTTGTGTGCGTCCAGGAGCAAGATATAGTGTTAAATTTTAAATTATGGATTTAAGCTGATCAAAATGTTACTTTGCTATTTGGGAAGTTTAGGTTCAGCTGTCAAACATAAAGCTGCAGGATTTTTTTTGCTATGTAAGTACTTCCAAACTGCTGAATTTATAATTAGTGGCATGTTATTATGTTTTTATATAGAAAGAAGTCATCAGTCTCTTACGTGTCATGAAGTAGTCAAATAAAATGTTTTTAAAGAAGTTTTTCTATCAGTACAAATATTCAAAAATAAAATATATCGTATCGTATCTGTTCATATATTGAGACTATTTTCCGTTCAATATTTTCTTCAAACGGATCAGCCAGGCATACAGGCTGTAACAACCCATAAAAGATAAATACCCCTTTGATCTCACCAGATGATTTCCATGTGTCATGGATATTAAACTCCTATGGCGATTTTCACCTCAACCGGATCATGGATTCACTTTTCACTTTTCACCTTTAAATATTCAAACTTTTAGGTAAGATAATAAGCACTATCTGCAGATCTTAGATTGTTCAAAGCTAGTAAAAACTAAGAAATAAAATAAAAATTTAATTAAAAGCTTAACAATTAATTATTTATTTCCTAAGAAGGCAGCGAAAAATATAAAG
Organism: Protophormia terraenovae; assembly: GCA_951394005.1. Classification (NCBI taxonomy): domain Eukaryota; kingdom Metazoa; phylum Arthropoda; class Insecta; order Diptera; family Calliphoridae; genus Protophormia; species Protophormia terraenovae. Next base: position 121,981,840 of record OX596075.1, on the reverse strand, counting down.
TCACCGGTAGATGTACAAAGTTCTTTAAGAAAAGCTTACAATACTTGGGCTCGTAGGGCAGAGGACAAAGCAAACTAAACTTTTTTAACCCAATCCACAAACAAATGATTTTGTATATATTTTTTAACACAATTTTTGTTCGCCCAGCAGATATTAGTACGATAATTTAAGAGAAAAATCACTTGGTTATGATTCAGTAACAAAGAATACTAAGAAGGGAAAATAGTACTCTTTCCTACAACAACAACATTTCTCTCTCTTCACATACAAGTTCTGTGTGAATTCAACACACTTGTGAGAGAGAGAAACAACACAAAATAAACAAATATTTTCCTTAAAATTTAAGGAAAATTACACACGCGACACATTTTTGCACTAACACACGATATTTTTATTATTTTTTCACACACGTTTATTGTACTTTCACGCCCGCTACACGAATATTTTCCACAAACTGAAAAAATATTTTTTTATTTTATTTTTGACATTCCTTTTTTTATGTTGAAATTTAAATTGAACGAACAATGTTGCTACTTTTGGTATTAAAAATAAAACAAATTTTAAAATAATTTTAAATTATTTTCATATTCATCAATAAAAAGCAAAGAAATGTAATTACATTACTATTTGTGGATGTCACCCGCATCAAAAGATAAAAATCTGCGAATATAATTGTGATGAATTATATTTAATAATTTGTTAATACTCTTTTGTGCAACTATGTATGATTATAATGTGTGGTGAAAGTGGTTTCAGCACTAATACATATAAATAAAATTTGACTAAGACAATCTTAAAGTTAGGTTTTTTTGACAACAGAGTTAGGTTTTTTTGACAAGCCTTCCATTCTTAGTATTCTTTGTTCAGTAACATCATCAATGATTAACAACCTGTTTAACGTGGCAATAATTGTGATGTCCATAATATTTAATGCGATCTTAAAACTAAGAGTTTTTCCAAAAAGTTAATAAATATAAGAATTTCTCCTTTAAGTTGCGCAATAAAATTATAAATTAATTATAAAAAAAAATACAAATACGACTTTAGTGAGACAATGTACATGAAAAAATAAGTTTCTCAAATTTTGAAGCTGGTACCAATTTTCAAAAATAGTACTTTTTCAAATATTTTATTTAATTCGTAATTTTAAAGAATCTATCTACAATTTCCTGATAATTTGTTTCTCCTTCCAAAGCTTTCCGAAGCTCCCATACGACATAGAAAATTAAAGTTAGTTTTATAGTTCTAATTTCGTACAGGAGTAGATGCAAATGGAGTATATTAATACAATATAATGTAGATATATTAACTTCTCACTTTAAAAACAAAAGACTTAAGACACAAACTATACTATTTCCTAATTCCTACATATTACAGTTACAACTCAATACAAATTCAATTATTGCCTTCATATTCTTTAATAAACAAATTTTCATTATTTTCAATCAAATCACATACACTCACACAAAAATAATTCTTCCGCACAACTAAAGCAAAACAATTCATGTGAATTTCCTATTAATTTTGTTGTGTGTTTGTGTTGTTTGATATTGATTTCAGTTCAAAAATAACGTTAATTATACGCCTTGTTAAGAAAACTTAAAGCCTGTTCAAAATTGATTGTGCACACAAAATTGTGTGCATAAAGTCTTGATTTTTTATAAAAGTTTGTGTAAATGTATAAGTGTGTTAACAAAAATCAGACGTTTGTATGACACGTACATTTTCAATGAAAAAAAAAAAAGCACAAATAACAAAATGTTTAACAAAAACTACTAACAACAAATCTACAACTTTATAAACATTATTATTGTTATTTTTGTATATTTCTTTCTAGCTTTGGGTTTTTACTATAATATTTTTTTCTTTTTCGTTTTTGTTTAATAAAAGAAAAAAATATTTCATATGTATAAAGACAGCAGAAATAACTTAAACTATCAAATGAAGTTATTATGACATAAAGGCACGCATCGGATTGTTAAAGATTTTGAGATTGACATCTAAACGTGAACCATATGAAAAAGTAACAACTACAACAAGGTATTCTCTATAGCACAGCATTCATTCACAGTAACAAAAATTTTGTTTTGATGAAAAAAAAAAAAAAAATAAAAATCCAAACACAAATAGACACGCGTACGAACTTACCAACCAACCGATAGACAGACAGACAGATGGACGGACACATGGACTCAAAGCCAAATCAAGCCAATCTAATGTATGAGAGTATAAAAAACCTACTACCACTTTATGTTTATGGCTTAAACATTTTTTTTTTTTTTTTCTCAGATTCAAAAGGAGTTTTTGGTACTTTACTATATGAATGAATTGACTGACTGACTACTTGCTACAGGTGGAACAGCCTGTTAGTGTTTAGTACTAGCAACTATGTTCATATAATATTGTAGTTACTAGTTAGATGCTTATTAGTATTATTATTATTGTATTTTCTTATTATTACTTAGTATTTGGTTAGTCAACGGACATTGTTTATCTCTTCAACTTAGTTGCTTAGACAATACAAAATAAATATTAGTTATAAAATATGGTTAAACCCATGGATGTCTAAATATACGATTATATGTATTTGGACGTTTTGTTTAACTACATAGTTTTCAAATTATTTACTTATTGTTTTTAGCTACTAAAGTATGTCTATGATTTGATTTGATTACTGATTATTTAGGTGAATTGAAATTTAGGAGAAAAAAATTATAAATTTAATGTTTAATGTGGGATTGAAATGTTAATATTAGTTTTTCAATAAAATTATAATAATTTAGGACTTTGGATGGGACAGACATTTGAAGTTAATATTAAATATTTTAAAGAGTATGAAATTGTATAGAATTATTTTAACTTCATTTGAAAATATAAAATGCTAAATCTTATGGGAGTATTTAAAAAATTGAAAGAGCCAAGGACAACGTCTTGAAATAAATATTGAAGTACCATTTTCTGTTGAAATCGTATGGCTGAACTATAGTTTCAAAAGTAAGTCTTACGATTGTTAGGCGTTTAATTTTAAAACATCACTAAAGATAAAAAAGTAAAAAAGATATAGGCAGTCAAGACCGACCATATCACACCATGCATATGAACTCCATTGTGTATGAACATTCGGAAAGGGGTCTTATATCAGACTTGTTGGCAATTGTGGACCTATTCTTTTACTTAGCGTAAACTAAAATATACGATTATAGAATGATGCGTTGATACTAACAGCTATATGATTAAATTATAGACCGCTCCTCATAAAATTTTATAATTTTGTTATACGAGGGCGGATCAATATTTTCGTGACATTTCGAACTTCCCTCGTTGTTATATGAAATGCAACACTGTTCTCATCAAGTACCACCTGTTAATAAACAACTGTCAAATTTTGAGCAAGTGTCGTCATTTACTTTGCGTTTAACAGCTGTTCAAAACATACAACCTCGTGTATTTTTCTAAAAATGAAAAAAAGTGAGTTTAGAGTGCTCATTAAACATTATTTTTTGCGAAAAAAAAACCGTCAATCAAACCAAAGAAAAGCTCGATAAATACTATGGGGACTCTGCACCTTTGATTTTAATGATAAAAAAGGTGGTTTACTGACTTTCGTTGTGGTCGCACAAGTACAAATGACGGCCAATTGAGGTCAGTACACCCGAAAATGTCGAAAAAATCCACGATATGGTGTTGGCCGACCGAAGAGTAAAAGTGCGTGAGATTGTTGATGCCATAGGCATTTCATATGTCAGTGTGGTTCCGATTTTAAATGATTAGCTGGGTTTAAGAAAGTTGTCAGCAAGATGGGTGCCGCGTTTGTTCTCAAATGACCATAAACGTAAACGTGTGACAACTTCAAAGGATTGTTTGGAGTTGTTTAACCGCAATCCGAATGAGTTTTTGCGGCGTTTTGTAACTGAGGATAAAACATAGATCCATTACTGTACTAAATAATGGGTTTCTCCGGGTGAACCTGCTCCGAAGAAGGCCAATGTAAGTTTGTCGGCCAATAAGGTGATGGCAACAGTTTTTTGGGATGCACGCGGGATAATCCACATCGATTACATTCAAAAGGGAAAAACAATAAATGGCGAATATTATGCCAACTTATTAGACCGATTTAATGAGGATTTAAAAAGAAAACGACCCCATATGGCCAAGAAAAAAGTTCTTTTTCATCAATATAATGCACGGGTGCACACGTGTGCAGTCTCAATGCAAAACTCTATGAATTGGGCTACGAATTGGTACCTCATCCGCCATATTCTCCGGATTTAGCCCCTAGTGACTACCTCCTATTTCCTAACCTAAAGAAATGGCTCGATGGAAAGAGATTCAGCTCCAACGATGGAACGATCTTCATGATCTTTTTAATAAAACTTATTTGCATTAAAATATTGTAATTTATGACCACTAAACTCCTATTCCGGGAAGACATTTGTATGGGGGCTTTGTTCTAATTAAACCTGCCCGATTTTATTATGATATCTTCAAAATTGCGAACTGTACTTTGTTCACATGGACAACAAGCCAGACTGGCAACGTTAAATCGACTCAGAATCGCTTTCTGAACGGTATACTTTAAGGTGGGGGTCCGACGAGTTTTTCTGTACGTTATAAACATAATAAACAAACGCATAAGACCCCAACCACATGTGGTGGTGTAAGGTAAAAAAATGAATGAGAATGTTGCAGTCGTGCAAGTTTTGCCTTATTCAATCATAACAAACGAGAGTATTAAATCCGGCTTTGTGGAATATATATACCCACCATCTACTTTTCCATATTTAACATATAGTGGGTGGGCGGTAAAGTGGGTGACTACGCTCATTTTTTGTTTCCGAGTTCACATTGTTCTTTAAACTATTTGTACAAAATTTCGTTGACATTTCACCTTATATGGGAGGTGGGCAGTAAAGTGCACGGACCTTCGTCCCCCTAGGTTGTCCAGTTCGAGCCCTATACTGCTTTAAACAGACAGACGGATGGACATAGCTAGATCGACTCAGAATCTAACCAGCACAAGGAAAAATTTATACTTTATGGGATCTTAAATGATTTTTTCGACATGTTTCACACGGAATAACAAAATTCATAGACCTCCATCTTTTTGATGTTGGGTATAAAAATAGTATAGAATTGGCATTGGCGTGGCAGGTCTTTATATGACAGCCACAGTCAATTGTAGTGCGATCTATGTGAAATTTGACTGTACGACTGATACTTAAATATATTATGTCTGTACTTAATTTTATCTTTATACGAAGATTTACAAAAAAACAAGCGCGAATGTTATATTATATATATACCCACCATTAACTTTTTCACATTTTACGTTATATGGGAAATGGGCGGCAAATTGGGCGGTAAAGTGGGCAGTAAAGTGGGCGGACCACGCCCATTTTTGTTTCCAAGTTTACATTGGTCCTTGAACTATTTGAACACAATTTCACCTTATATGGGAGGTGGGCGGTTTTTGGGAGGTGGGCCCATTTTTGGTATCCGAGCTTATATCGACCCCTGAACTATACGTACATTTCGTTGTCGTATATGCTTTTGTTGAAGAAATATCAGCAGAAAAGTATGAAACGAACACCTTGTGTTTCTAGTTTTTAGCCCATAACTGTTTTGTTTATTAACCAATTTTGCCCATTTTCAATCCCAAACAAACCTTATAAAATGCAAATATTTGTGCCAAATTTGGTTCCCCTACGTTTTCTCGTTCGAGCCCTATCCTGCTTTCAACAGACGGACAGACGGACGGACATAGCTAGATCGACTCAGAATCTAACCACCATCTTTTTGATGGTGGGTATAAAAAAAATACTTATGAGCGGGTACGTGATTTCCGGGAGAGATCTTATATGGAATCTATGGTCTATTTTAAACCGATCCTCACAAAATTAATTGGTACGATTTATGCTTAACAAAGCTCACGTATTAAAGTGTTTATAAAAAAAACTCAGACATATATAAGATATTTATAAGTGTTTGACCAATTTTCGGAAAAATTTGTATATGGGGACTTAACGAAAAAAAAATCAGATTATAACCAATTTTAACACTTTATAGTATAAAAGCTCAAGTGACGAATTTTATAAATTTAAAAAGTATTAATTTGATATACTAATGACCTAATTATTACAACAAAATTACAAATAATGTGCTTTACTCCTTTTGGCGTTTCTACTCCAAAGTGATACGCTTCATTGTTAAAAATTTAATTGTTGTTGTTACTTTTTTTTTTAAGTAGAGTATTTGCTTGAATTTGTAAAATATAATAAGCCAATAGCTGTCATCTTAATGCAATGGGAATACATTAGTTTCCTAATGCATACAGGTTGACCTGTCTAACTGTAACCAAGAAACAAAAGGTTAGTTTTGTAGCTTTTGTGTATAGCTATTAGATTTTCCAGATCAAGCTGGTTCATTGAAACTATAATGGACAATATAATGTTATCTTAGTACAAAGTTTTAATTTTCTTCAAAAGAAAAAACGTATCTAAAATACGCCACCAGTGCACAGTAGGTTGAACGAAAAAGTGGACTAAAATAAATATTTTTTCATTCATTTTGAACTACCCAGGTTTACTTTGATAGCGTGATTTTTTTCATAATTTCAACTGGTTTATTTTAATATAAAATTAAATATTTTTCATTTAGGCAAATATTGACAAAATATTTTTCTTTGCTAAACAAGCTAACATCCTATATTTTATCGTTATGTAAAAAATTTTACCCAATTTTACCCAATAACTCTTTAAAACTCTACATTTATCTCAAAGACATGCCATTTTTAGGGACATATTTGAAAAATTATTAAAAATATTTATGCAACATATATATGAATAAATTTTATTTTAGAATACAGTCCACTATCTAAACTTAATCTACCTGTTTGCAAAAAGAATTATTGTTTTACAAAAACTAACAAAAATCATAATTGGAATTTTGAAAATTTGACTTTTTGCAACTATAAAATTATTTATGAAAAGTTATTGAACTTTGAGCGAGTGTACCAAAAAAATTAAACAACATAGAACAAGAAATTTCACGGAGAGTGATTATTCACTTTATTTTATATTCCTGGTATAAACATTTACTGCAATAATCAGACTTAATTTTTGAATTAAACCTCGTTTTGGATACTGTTCAACCCAACGTGCGATGGCCTCCAAATCTTCGAAGACTTTATTCCAACCGTAGTGATTTCTAATCAGCTTACATTCAGAGTTATTGAGGTCTTAGACTCTGTCAATGATAAAATTGATCTAAAAGAAAGAAACTAAGACTTTGTTAAAGTTAAAAAGAAGTTAAAATTTAAACTTTTTAAGGGATCCACAATCCGTTCATTGAAATAAAACCAAAACGACTTTAATGTATACCGATCCATAAATTGAGCCATCAGCCTTATAAATACCTTTTTGGTTACATTTCCCTGGCGATGAAATGGAAATCCCAGTCATCGTTAAATCGACTAATTTACTTTAAGTTAGTGTCTGACATACAAAGAATTTATAGATTTTGCTGGTTCATGACTGTTTATGACCTATTTTGGAAACAAAAATGTGTGATTATTTGGTTCATAAATGCAGTTAGCCGTATATCCAAGTAGACGGACGGCATTATTTGAAGTCATAAAATAAAACATTACTTACATGTTTTTTACATGAATTGTTACCTCCATTTCACAGTTTGTCCACTGTCAAAAATATGAGAAATGTTAATCATTATTCTTTGAGAAATTGCCCTAAATTCAATACATCTTACCTCGAGAAATCTTCAAATGCGAGACTTTCTTGCGCTTAAACAATTTTTTGTAATTAATTTTTTAATATTTTCAAAAACTGTCAAAAGTTTTTGAAATTGATTAAAACCAATAAAACAACATATTAAAATCAAATAATTATTTTAATCAAATTTTATTTCAATTCAAAACAAGATTTGTTTAACAAATTTTTTTTACATAATTTTTTCTGTGCAAGACAAAAGTCTTTATTATATTAATTTGAACTTTTCAAACTACCAAAACTAAACAAAAAAATAAATATGATATAATTATAGTTCATTAACCCTTTGACGACCAAACATTTTCGTCTGAAGCGATTTAAATTTTTGTTTTATTTTCATAATCTGTGGCCTAATAGTAGTGACGAAAAAAAATTGTCCTCCTGGGTGTCCTCTTAGTCCCCCATTTCGCTTGGTAAATATAGTTGCCTATGGGTTGAAATCTAATTTTTTATCCCAAATTAAGTAATTGTAAAAATTATTTAAATTTTGTTTTTTTTTTATTAAAAACATAAAGTAAAATACAATAAATATTAAAAAATTGTTATTAATGTTGTTGTTCGTGATATATTCCAAAGCAATCACGGGATGTTGTGAAACAAAGGAACACATTGCATTGACGCAAAAAACATTTGTGTGACTATATTTTTTAGTGGATGCACAATGGCAACAGCGTTTCCAACTTTCACTCTTTTCCATTTTATGCAGAGATTTGGGCTTGCTTATAAAGTGAGTTCCCAATTTGGTTGAAGCTGAAAAGCCACGTTTTCTTGAATTGAAGCAACTTATTAGTTCTTTGGCTAAAGCTGCTCGAAATTCAATTGAAGTCACGTTAATTGAGGAACTATTTGCCAATATGAGTTTTTTATATATTATATAACTATTATGAACACATAATTCAAATGAGTCGAAGAACAGTCGTAAATAAAAATGCCACTTACTTCTTCGATCGTACTCGTAATATACTTTCCTTTGATCCATTAGATCAACGCCTCCCATTCCTTTATTATAGTGCTGTATAATCAGGGGGCAATTAATATATATTTTACTAGCTTGTCCAGCAACACGTCGCTTGACCTTGACCGCTGTTGGGTCAATAAAATTTGAGGAGAGATAGACACCTCGATTGTCCATCCATTTTACAACGAAAATGCTACCCGACATGAGTAACTTATGTCCTCTATTTTCATATCTTTATTCGCAGGAAAATTCTTTGGCATGTGCTTTCTATTACATCGAATAGTTCCACATGCCATTATGTCATTTTGGTGGAGAATGCGCATTAAGTTTATACTTGTAAAGAAATTGTCGAAGTAAACTTCAACCCCTTTTTTGGCCAGTGGCTTACATAACTGCAGGACAACAGCTTCACCAAGACCGTGTTCAACAAATGGTTTTTTTCCTGTGTAAATGTCAATATTATAAAAGTATCCTGTTTCTGACTCACATAAACACCATAGTTTGAATCCCCATGAAATAGTTTTGTCCTTCATATATTGTTTCATGGCATTATGACCCTTAAACTTTACCATATGTTCATCGATAGAGAGTTTTTTGGAAAACGTATATACGTAAGGCATAGCCTTGTTAATGAACGAATTTAATTGGACGAATTTTGTAGCCACGGTCACTAAAATCAGCCTTACTGTTGTCGCAAAAGTGAAGATTGGCTGTAATTTCATCAAATCGGTTCCGTGAAATTACTCCTGCAACCTGAGCTTGGTGAAATGTTGGATCAGTGGACCAATACAAAAGTGTTGATGGGAGTTTCGCTAAGCTCATACGTATGATAATACCCATATAAGCCTTAAACTCGGGCACAGTCAAAGTGAATATACGGCCTTTTTGCAAAGCATATAGATTTGGGATTCCCCTTTTTCAATTCAATATGTGAATGCAAAATACTAAACACAGTTGCGCTTAAAAAACGCTCAAAAACTACAAATTTAATGACAATTTAGAGGTTTTAATTGTAGAGTTTTTTAGGAATGATAATTTTCGTTTCAACCCATAGGCAAATACAATTGCCAAACATAAAATGATTATCTATAGGCTGCTTAGAGTTTATCCAAACTGGTCCACTAAATTTTTTGATAGACAAAGGCTAAATCAAAAACATAATTGACGCCCATCCCCTTGCGCTCTATATTTGCCCTGTAGCAGCCCTTGGTATAAAGACCATTATTTAGACAAATTTGGAATCTCGTAGGGTACAACTGGAACCAGATAGGGACTGGCACTCAACTACAATTTTATTGCCCCAATCCTCTTCTATAAAACAGTCTTTGACATATTATCTGCTACCTGGACAAATATATAAGTCAAAAACCCGCAGGCAAGCATACTTGCCTATGGTCGTCAAAGGGTTAATAATCTTCAAAAATATTATATATCTTTATACAGTAAACAAAATTTTTAATTATATCTTCAAAATGTTAACCTCCTCTAACTTCTACTAAAGATTTCTAAATCATGACTAATTTTTATTTAAACACCCAACACTAACATATAATCTCAAAAAAAAAAAAAAAAATATTAGAACAAAAAAAAAAAAAAAAAATAAAAAATTGTACATGTAACTAAACGATGCAAACAACAACAACTACAAACAACAGCAGCAATAACAAAAATTGCATCTAATTACCGTCTTATATCATTTACACAAAATGTGTGTAATTTTTATATTTCCATTATTTTATATCTAACAATTCCACCATAAGATTCAAGATACAACTAAATAAATACAGAATATTGCTTTTAGTAAATCATTGCTTCTATAGTACAAAACTATAGTTAGATAAAATTATACGATTAATACAAATACTACGCTTCAACTTCATCAACAACAACAATAACAACGAAATGACTATTTGAAGAAACGACTTTTGGTCATTATATTGATTGACCACTTTATAAATTTCATGTTTGTAGAAATGAAAAAAAAAAAAAAAACTCGGTTTAAATCATAAACTTTTAAAGCAGAGATTTAAATGAACAAGAATTTGAATATGAAAATTGAATACGTTCGTATTTGTGAGTAAGTGTATATGTGTTAGAATTTATCTATTTACATTTATAATACATGTTTGTGTGTAATTTTACACAGGTATTTTATCTAAAATCAACATAAAAACCATTTAGTAGTGAATATTTTATATACAATAAGATTGTATGACCAAACAGTTGATCGTGGGAAACGAGACAAATTTGCGTGTGGCATATATATATATATATATATTTTTTTTTAATTTTTTAAAGCCGATTTAAAAGATTTTATTATATATACATATGTGTGAGAGTGTTAAGAAATTTAATATTCATGTGTTTCTATATTTGTAGTTATAAATGTTTATGTGTTAAATATAAATTTAACATCTTGTTTTTACTACAGCTGTTTATAATATAAAAGGAATCTAACTGTTGTAAAAATTAGTTAATATATTAAGTGTAAAAGGGATTATAGATCAAATTTGTTTATAATAAATATAAGAAATTGTTATAAAAAATATGTAGGTACTGGAAATTTAAGTCTAGTGTAAGACAACATATTAAACAGCTTAATAATTTATTAAAATTTCGAGAAAATAAAAAATATTATTTAAACGTTCCATGGTACAGTTTTACATGTGTGTACTTTTATTTTATAAAAGTTAAATTACAAATTTTTGAAAATAAATTTTATAAAAAATCGCAAAAGAATTGTTTGCGTCTTCCTGGATTTCAAGGATTAATATATTTTCACAAAAGTCCTTATTTATATTTTCAAAAATTTCATAAGCCTTACTAGTTTTTCTTTTTCATTATTTATTTATTTTTATTTTTTTCAACTCCAAAAACTAATTTTTTGAATATGCATTAAAGATTTCTTTTTTTCTATTACAAGGAAATTATAGGCAAAAATCGGAAAAGAAGCTTATTTTCAGAATTTTATTTTTTTTGGAATAATCCTATTTCCTTAGATGAAAAATTTACAATTTATTATTTCCAATGACCAAGATCAGTTTATCACACTGCAAAAGTTCCGCAGTCTCATGTAAGTTAAAAGAGAGTGGAGCTGCTAGATTATCCAGCCAAATTATCAAATCCTCATAAAATATTAGTTACACAGAAAAAATTGATTCGTTGTGGCAAATGAATTGTTTGCCAATCAAATTCGTTCAGTTACACGAACTATCAAGTAATTTAATTGTAAGTACCGAATATTTCGTTTTTTAACAGTAAATAATAAAAAAAAGGGCACAAATATTGATAAATCAATTCTGTTCGAAGAAATGAAATAATTGGTGCAAGCAACGGAAATATAGCATAAAAAGTTCGGTTCCCAAAACTAATTTATTCAATTAAAAAAAAAAAAAAAACATAGAACTGACTATATTTAGATAACTCAGCCTCTTTATTTTAATAATTACATGCCTCTTTATTATTTGTTTCTTAAAAGCAAAAGAAAATGTGGTTATAGTATTCAGTCGGTACTTCCACGAAGGATATACATATGTATATTACAGAGTCCTATGAAAAATGAAACCATCAACTTCGGATATTTAAGTGTACTTTTCTTCAAGTATTTGTAAATTATATTTTGTCTAAATATTTTTGTTATTTTTTGAAAATTGTCCTAAAATACACTAATTTTAAATTTTCATGGAATGAAACTTAAAATGTTACAGGATGTTTGTTCTGAAAATTTTCTGAAAAATAATATATATTGCCCATTTTAATATTATGAAAAAAAATCGTGCGCATATATAGGCCGATTTGCGAAAATAATTTTTTTTTTTTTTTAAAAACTCCAGTAGATTTCATACAAAAAACAGCTTAAGTGCAGACATTTTCTTTGCTTTATCAAGCACTAAACAGTGGGAAAGAATAAATCTGTAACTTCTAATCATCTAATTGGATTTGCAGTTTCGAGTTTCGAAGCAGGATCCAATATAAGCATCGGGGTTCAAAAAAGGGTACTAGTGTCATAGAAAATGTTTAACCTCTAGCAAATTTTTGATCCTTACCCGATTTCCAAGATTTTAAAATAAAATCCCTAAAGTCCTTAAAAAATCCTTTAGAAAACATGCTTGCATGTATTACTATCTTATATATTTTTCGAGTTATATACATTTGAAATTTCAAAAATTTCAATTTTACTAGATCTTGGTTAAGATTTTTTAATATGTAGCCAAATATTTTCAACCGATTTTATTATGTTTTATATGGTTGATTAAAAAAACAAAATTATCTATCGAACAAACAAAATTTTGAGTCGTTGTCTTTATTGAGTCAAAAGTTAAATGTTTTTGAATTGGAAAGTTTGCAAAAATTAATAAACATACGGACAGATGGACGGACATTAGAATTCTTTCAAAAAAATATTAAAATTTAAAAAAAAATATTTTTTTTTTCACTTTTCGATTAATATGGAAATCAAATGAAGGTATTATAATTTTGATATCACCTTTCAGGAATTAAGTGGCATTTTCGACCCATTTTAACCCAAATGTATAGACGGACGGACATTGCCATGCTGCCAAAAAAAGTTTTAGAATTCTAAAAATGCATTTTTTTATTAACCAATAAATAGTAAACATTGAACGTGATCATCAAAATTTAGATATCACTTTTTCCTGAATTATGCGTCATTTTTGTCCCATTCAACCCAAATGTATAGACGGACGGACGGACATTACCATTCAGCCAAAAAACGTATTATAATTCTAAAAATGCATTCTTTTGCTTACTAATAAATAGAAGAATTAAATGTGATCATTAAAGTGTTGATATCGCCTTTTCCTGAATTATGCATAATTATCGACCCACTAATGTATAGACGGACGGACAGACTTTACCGTTCTGCTAAAAAAAAAAATCTTAAAATTCTAAAATTGAATTTTTTAAACTAATAGTCAATAAAAAAATAAAACGTGATCATCAAAATTTGGATATAACTTTTTCTGAATTAAGCGCCATTTTCAACCCCTTTTACCCCAATGTGCAGCGATATATAATCTCATCTCTGGTGGTATTTTTTTGGCTAAAAAGGATTTCAAGTGTATTCGCGAAATAGTTCTTAAAAAAAAATAATAACTCAAGATTATTATGGAAAAAATATTAAAAAATTTTCCATAAGGGATTTTGTTAGGCCAGAGAACTTTTTAGTACAATTTGTAGAACAATTTTTTTTTTATGATAATAAAAAAATTACGGGTTATATTTATTAAAATGCATTTCAAAAGGAACAAAATTATGAAATTTTTATCAATTATTATTGGATTTTTTTTTTTTTTCATACTAAAATGAAGATTTATGAACAAAAATTTTTGCCAAAAATAGTTTTAATTTTTTTTTATAACTGGCTAAAATTACGAATTATTTAGTAGCCATAAACAAAATGAAATGATAGGAAAAATGAAAGGATATTTTTGTTAAGTACGTTAAATTCCATATAAACTGCCTATTTTTTTTAAGAACATTTCTTTTTACCACTTAGTTAATTGAAGATATTTTCACTTAACTGTAAATAAAATCAAGAACTGTAAATCAATTCTGAAGATATATAGCTTTTTTTACTCGTAGCATAATAGCTTTGAAATAAAGTTGGTAAACTGAAACATTTTTAATGTTTTTATACCCTACATCACATCAACATAGGTTTTTGATAATATTTGTAACGCAAAAAATAACTCATCAGATCCCCACCTTAAAGTATACCGTTCGACTCGAAATCACTTTTTGATTCGACTTAACGATGACCATGTAAACCTTGTGAGGTTGCAATTTTGAAGATATCTTGATAAAATTTGACACGAATAATTATTTTGGATACAAAAACAAAACCTCTTGAAATAGATTATGATTTGTATATTTTTTCACCTAGCCCCCACATAAATATCCTCCTAGAATAAGGGTTTAGTGGTCATAAATGCCTTAAATATAGCGATATGTTAATAATTAATTTTAAATTCGGTCCAAAAAAGTTTTGTATAAGTGTTAATCTTTGTACCAAATTTTCATGGAAATCGATTATAGTTCCTCATATAAACCCACTACCGGGAAGAGAGATTGAGATTGGAACAGTCATTTCCATAATTCCAAAATTACTTCCATTACATTTTTTGAATCGCACACTGAGCAGTGGGGCAGATTCGATGATTTTTGGTAATAAATCTGTAGATTCTAATCGGATGATATACAAAAAATTCAACATAGGAGAAAAGTAAAATCGCAAGTTTGGAAATAGAATCCTACAAACATTTCAGGAGCGCAGGTAAATGGGCTCAAAATATGGTAGTAATAACAAAGACAATGTTTAACCACCTTAAACGATTTCAAAGATTTTTATATGACATTAAAGCTTGATGAAATTTCTGGTAATCTGGATACATTTATTATTACATACCAAAAAAAGTCATATCAATATCTGCAGTATTTACTAAGATAAATGTAGGAACTGGAGGGGAAAGATAGGAGGATCACCGAGGTTTTGCTGGACAGAGACGTTAGTTTAGAGTTTTAAGGGTTGGGTTTAAACAGGACGGGATAATACGGAATGGGAACGTGGGTATAAAAGACCGACAATTTTGACAAATGGAGAGAGTTACTCAGTGTGAGTTGAGCTGAGTTGAAGTAGCTTAACACAAAATGAGTTTGTGTTAATGCTAGGCTATTTTTAAGTTTTGTAAATAATAATGTAAATAAATGTAAATATGAAATTTGAAGTGTCGTGTATATAATTTAAAATAGAGGAGTTAGAGTGTGACAGAGGGAAGTCACAAAACCCTAAAGTGTTCATCAAAACGCTTTTAGAAATCTACATAAATGAAGTATATTTCTCTAGAAAATTGTAAATTAAATTAAAAATAAAAAAATAAAAAAAATAAATTAGAAAATTTGAAAACCCATAATTCGCGCTATGGATCCTTTCCAATATTTTAAGTATTTTGTTCATAATATACGATATGTTTACTAATATTCAAAATTCAAAAAGAATTGTTTAAATTCTTACAATTGACACTGTGCGGAGGTAAGAACGGATATTAGAATTCTTCCAAAAAATCTAAAATTCCAAAAAAAGAACATTTTTATAAAATATAATATATAGCTATATAATATATAAATATAAAAACCCAATTTAGATATTATTGATATTGCCTTTTGGCCCATTTAATCCTCATATATTGACGGTCATTATCATTCTGCCAAAAAGATCTTATTTTTTGACTTTTTTTTTTAAATTTGCTCATAATATCGGCAAATATTACACAATTAGTGTTCGTATTTTTAGTCAAATCAGCAGTTATACTATTTGAATATTAAAAATATTTGGTGTTCACATTAGGCTAAGCAAATATTTGCAAATTTATCAAATATTAGCGTAGTGTGAACTTAGAAAATACAGAAAATTGTTTATATCCATTTATTTTTTAAAAATGTCTCTTAAGTCTTTTAGCACTTAACTCATTATATTAAATAAAAATTTTAATTTCCAACTACATTTTTCTTATACCAGTAAGTATGTATCTTAAACCAAAAAGCATTTGTATAATTGTCATTATGCTTAAAATCACACAATAAGATTTATGTCTTAATAAAGTTTGTATTTCATATAGAAAAAAATAAAAATAAATAAAATCAAGCATTAAAGATTAATATTTTGACACAAAATTCCATAGATTTTTTTCTTACCTCGTTAAAACATAATAAAGAAAAAAATCACAAGATTAGTATTTGAGAAGCCATGAATATAAAAAAAAAATCATTATTTTATATCAATAAACTAAATGAATTTATTGTGATGCAAAGAGACGTCTATAGAAGATCATTGTTTTATATTGAAAGACTCCATATTTAGTAATCATTTGTGACATGTTCTTTAAACAATTTTCAATATTCAAATAGATGTACGTGCGCTGTATGACTCTAAAAGTCTAAAAAATATTCGTAACAGTGAACAACAATGCAAATCAATATTTACATAAAATGTAAAACTGTGACTTCAGTACCACCACCAGTAGTAGTATTAGCAGCGGTGGCAGTAGTCATTGTTGTTACAATGTTGTTGGACAAAAAATACAAAAAAAATGTTATATAAAAGTAGCAAGAATATTACTATGGCTTGAGAATTTTAAGTTACAAATTTTTGAAATATTTAAAATTATTTGATTAAAAATCAATATTTTTCTTTTAAATTCCCATAGTGCTGTTAATAAACAAATTTATGTTTTTTTTTTCTTTTGCTCTGGTTAGTTTGTTTGGTTGCCATTATGGCTCGGAAAGAATGACTGACTGAGTGACTGACTGTTTGGTTTCTTGCTGTGGCATATTTAACTGCGTAGGCAGGCAGCTGTTGTTATTGTTATTATTACAACTTTTGTTGCTGTTCACTTACTGGGTTAATATGAATATTGTTCTTTTTTTCAATATTGTTTTTTTTTTTCTTTGAATTCATGATCATTGATTATAAAAAAGACTTTGTAACAATATTTAAAAATACATCAGTTACCGTTTGGTGACACATTAAGGACAAGTTCGTTAACCACAAAACAAACCTAAACACATACACACACACATACACACACTTACAAACGCATTTAGATGCTTACATATACTTTGACAATTAAAAAATATCGGCATTAACAAGAAGAAATAAAAATTTTTAACAAAACTTTGAACTACGAGACAAAATGCAAATGTTGTGGAAGAGAAAAAAAAAGGTTATAAGCCGAAACCTTGAAATCTATATTGCGCTCCATCTATTCTATTCATTACTGGAAAATACCACCACAGCAACTATAATAATAAAAAAAAATATTTAAATAACAACTGAATGAGTCAGCGAAATAAAATTGTTAGAGTTTAAAAATAGATATAAATTTAAAATAATTTTAAAAATATTTCAAACTTTCATGGGTATTAGTTAAAGTTTGTGCCTATATACAAAGACATTAATAATGATGATCTACTTTTAGTGAATAGAAATTAAGAAACTATTATCTTTAGCTTTAGGTGTAGATCTAATCCAGAGATTTTGCAAATAATGGCCTATTATTTTCCAAATGTAAAGAAGAGTTGCTAAGGTGATAAAATAAATCCCCTATGTGCAGAGAGAAAAAAGTTAAATGTTTGCTGTAAAAATTGTTATAGTTATAAATAATAATCATATAATAATCCAACTTAATTCATAATTTTAATTCGGAAAAAAACATTATTAAAAAATTTACTTTTTTTTTTGAAATCATCAAAGTGTCGCACGTTGGGGTAAAATACCACTACCCGATTCCATTGAGATAACTTCACGAAATTTGGCACAAAGTTTGTTTTTGTGATTGTGATAAGAAATTAAAAAGATTTGAACGCCTAGATATTTTTGATTCCGAAATACGGGGCCTTGAAAATTTCGGAAATCGTACCATTTTTGGATCAGGAAATTTTTTCTAAACAACTTTTTGAAAATTTTTTAGTTCAGACTTAAAGCTATTTACCTTCAGAACACACCCATGGTATAAAAATACTTTTTCGGAAAACAGATTTAAAAATATCGCCGAAATTACCATTGATGCGTTTTCGCAACACTGACATTTTAGGCGATCCATGAGGCTTTAAGAACTAATTTTGGAGAGCCTATTTGTAAAAAATTTGATTTTTTTCTCTTATCCTTAATAATAATAACTGTAAAAAAAATTAACATTGACTGCATAATTAGTTAATTAGATGATGTTAAAGTTATTGATTCGAAAACGCAACAGTGGTCGGAAATGGGTTAATTGAATTTTAAAATTTAAATTTTTTTACTAAAGTTTGGTACCAAATAAAAATAGACAAAATTATGTATCAAATCAATTAAAATCTTTAAGCTAGATTGTGTTTTTTTCTTGTAAATAGCCGTCAAATGAAAACATTTTAAATTTTCATCAGCTTTCAGTATATTTATTTTAAATAAAAAGTCTTTTAAGGTAAAATTTTAAAATGAAACCATCAACTTCAGGTATTAAAGTGTACTTTTCTTTAAGTATTTGTAAATTATATATTGTTCCTATATATTTGTAATTATTTTGAAAATTTTACTAAAATACACTAATTTTCAAATTTTATGGAATGCAACTTAAAATGTTACATGATTTGTTCTGAAAATTGTCTGAAAAATACTATATATTGTCCACTTTACTATTATGAAAAAAAATCGTGCTCATATATTACCCGAATTGAGATTTTTTTTTTTTTAATTTTTCAAAAAAAAACTCCAGTAGATTTCATTTCATAGTGGGGAAGAATCAAAATAATTCTGTAACTTCTAATCGGCTAATTGGATTTGTATGAAATTTCACACAGACGTAGCAGAGGATAGTAGCATTTGAAGTTAAGAAGCAAGATCCCATATAGGCTTCAGGAGCGGAACTATGGGGGTCCAAAAGAGGGTAGTAGTGTAAAGAAAATATTAACCCAATAGCCAGTTTTTGTTCCTTAACCAAGGTTAAGTTCCAAGGTTTTTATATCACCTTCAAGTCCTTGATAAATCCTTAAGCAAACATGATTGCATGTACTACATATCTTATATATTTTTCGAGTTTTATATATTTGAAGTTTGAAAAATCTCAATTTTACAAGATCTTGGTTAAGATTTTTCTATATATAGCCAAATATTTTCAACCGATTTTATTATATTCTATGCAGTTGTTTAAAAAGAAAAATTATCTATCGAACAAATGAAATTTTGAGTCGTTATCTTTATTGAGTCAAAAGTTAAATGATTTTTGAATTGGAAAGTTTGTCAAAAAATTAACAAACAGACGGACAGATGGACGGACATTGGAATTCTCTCAAAAAAATCTTAAAATTTGATTTTTTCTTTTTTTTGCACTTTTCAATTAATATGAAAATCAAATGAAGGTATTAAAGTTTTGATATCACTTTTCCAGGAATTAAGTGGCATTTTCGAACCATTTAACTCAAGTGTATAGACGGACGGATATTGTCATGCTGCAAAAAAAAAAAAAAAAATATTTTAGAATTTAAAATTTTTTTACTAACTAATAATTAGTCCTAATTGGTTTTAATATGGTTTTACACAGGATGACTTTATTGTCAAGGCTTTTTATTGATTGACTGTTTATTAACAAGTTAAGGCTAGAAGCTTTCAACTTCATATGAATTATCTTGGTTTCTATATATCGACGCCAAGTAATTCTCCTCTCCAAATCAATACCAAGGTAAGTGACATGATCTGACTGTGGTATATTTATATCATTTAGTGTGATAGTGCGACAGTTACCTCTTCTTAAGCTGAACGTAACATGGTTAATTTTTAATTCATTCACCCATATTCGCCAGTTTGCTAACCATGTCTCCACACGTAGGAGGCAAATATTTAGTTGACTAGATTCTATATGTGGATTTTCATGTAAACTGATTATTTCGGTATCATCAGCAAATGTATATATAGTCAGTACATCGCATATAGGCAAGTCAGAAGTGCAAATTGTATAGAGTGTAGATTCAAGTGTGTAGAACTTCCCTGTAGAACACCTGTTTTTATCTCATATTCTTCTGTTATTAAGTCATTAAACTTTACTCTAAATAGATGGTCAGATAGATAAAATTCCAGCAACTTGTGGGTACATGGCGTTAGCAAACATTTAGTTTTATATATTAAACTTTTGTGCATTATTTGTCGAAAACTTGAGCGACATCCAAAAAAAAATAGCAGTACAATATTTCTTTGATTCAAAGATTTTCTAATCTCTGAAAATTTCAATTCAATATGTGGCATGACCACTTCAATAAAAGTTTTAGTTAATCCACTAATATTATTGACAGGGTATATAAAATGCGATAATCTTTAATGAGTTTATTTGTACAAGCTGCCTTGTTTCTTTCAAATAAAAACTATATACATTAAAATAATTTTAGTTCCCTAACTACATACAGTAGAGTACTTAATCATTCAATCTAGTTATAACTGTAATAGTCATCCCCCAAAACCCAACGTCATCATCTTCCATATCATTTTTATCTTCATATATCTAAAAAATAAAAAAAAAATCCTCTAAACACCAGATTTAGCACACAAGATAATACGAAAACCAAAGCTCGTTAACTATTTTCATGCGAATCATAAAAAAAACATATAAAACAACAACTTTATAAACAGCAAACAGCTACGGAAGAGAGTAAAAAAAATCCTCATAATAACTATTGATCAATATCACAATGGTGGGTCTTTAATTGGAATACATACGTACTTATTCATACTAGTAAAAGTATTTTCATTCATTTATCTTTTCAAAAACAACTACGTGCAAACTTATACAATACAGATTCTTTAAAATTTTTTTCTACTTGTATGTTTTATTACAACTTCTTTTTTTTTAATTTTTGCTTTATTACTAGCATATAATTTAAAAAATGCAAAAAATAAAAAAATCAAAATCATTGCTGACTAATTGAACATTTATTACCTCTCTGTGTTATTTGGTTGATGTATACAAATCAAAAGATTTAAGACACATGCGCCAAATAAGAAACAATTTTTAATTTTATAATCAAGATGATTCAAAATAATTATATTGAAATGAACTGAACTGAATAAATTTAAAAGAAAGTGAAATTAAAAAGTAAAGAAATAAACAATTAAATAAAATCACGATTCTTTATTTTTATTTTTTTTTTTCGGTTAACAAAAGGAATTAAAAATAAATTACAATGATAAAAAGTTTAATAAATTGTATACAAGCACATTTATAATGATGATGATCTTTAATTTTGTTTGTAGGGTTTTTTACCAAATGAAAGTGAAATTTTTGGCCTTAAACAGGTTCAAAGGTTTGATTAATATAAATAGAGTAATATTTTATATTAAAAAGAAAATAAAGGTGATAAGGTTTAATTCATTTTAAATAGAGAGTTTAAAATTTATAATTTAGTTTTTTTTTTAATAAAAGTGTTAAATATTATTTTAAATAAATTTTGTGGTAAAAATCTGTTCTTTTTCTCTTCCTAAAAGCTGTGACATTTTATTTTCTTTTTTTATAATTTAATTTCTCTATTATTTTAAACTTCCTTTTCAGTAGCTTAAGTGAAAAACTTAATTATATTTGTTGAAAAAAATAAAGTTATAGACAATTTGATCTTATGGTCATATTTCGGTAGCTGTATTGTCTTCTTAATTTTATTTTATTTTTTTTTAGTTTCACCTTAAAGTGATTTGTGATTATTATCTATAATATAGCCTTTTTTCTTGTGTTTTTGCTCTTCCATTCTTATAATCACGCATGAATCATAGACTTTAACAACACGTTAAATGACACTTTAACTCAAATCCTAATTGTGTGGTTTTAAGCTGTTGAATGCTGTAAACTGTTTTTCAAGCTACCACACTTATGTGTTTATATTTTTTGTTAGTAGGGCAAGTGAAAATTTTGCAAAAAAAAAAAAAAATATATATTTCATTTATTTTCTCATTAAATTTTTGTATTTAAGTTTGTTATATATGAAGGGCATCAAATTGAAAATATTTCAGATTTTTATGATTCAAAATAACAGAATATATGTCAGTACGTCTGTATATTGAAATGGATTTTTTGAAGTCCATAGTGCAAGAAATACATTTCTTGTTTAACATATATGTGACGTGTAGTCTCGAAAATCTTGGTATTGGAATTCAGCGTAATGTGTTTCGAAATAGAAGAGTTTAAAACGATTTTCTAGAACAGTCTCAAATTATTTCCAATTTTTCCCCCAAAATGCATTTTTTTTTTTCTTTTAAAAATCATAAAAATTAGAAAATGTCACAAGTTAACATATTTATTCTTAAATCATAAAGCTAAATATCATTTCACGCTGGGCTAAAAAATATAAAAAAAAATATTAATTGAATTTTGAATTTTTGTAATAAAACTGGGTAAACAAGTTTACAATCGTAAAATGCCTTGTTGTCTCTGTTTGGCGGTACCAAAGCAGAGTTTGTGGACTATAATTAGACACTAGCAGAATGGAATACCTATTTTCTGTGCCGCTACACACTTCATCAGCATTCGTGGTGTCTTATCCATTTCGGTTTCGTTGAAACCTAAAAATGGCGCCCGCCTTGCACTGGGTGTAATTTTGAGGGACACAGTTAGCAGCGCCAGGCGTTTGGGACAAGTAAAAAAGAGGTTGAATCTAACGTCGTAAACTCTGTTAAAGATGTGGTTACAAAGTGTCGTAAGGCGACATCCGGCACGAAGGACCATAAACGAACGGGGGTTGAAAAGAAAAAAAATCAAAATTATCAAGGAAAGAATTTTGGAGGATAAAGTGGAATAAACACTTACTTGTGGTCTTGAGCGGAAGGAGCAAATAAAAGGTAAGTGTTTAGCAAACCGTTATAACTTTATTTATTTAATAAAAAGGGTTTGTTTGTTTAGGTTGCTGCTGCTGTTGTAGCTTTTTACAAAACTATAATGGCGCTTAAGAAGATTGATAGACCTTAGGACGAATATCAACTGTCAACCTCCTAAATGCTATTCACAATAGCAAAGGCTAAAACAGTCAGAGCTGTAGAGAGTCACATTCATAAAAGGGGCATGTCCAGGTAGTCATCGTCATCATCCTCCTCTTGGGGCTCAACACTGGGTTTCAAACAAAAATAGACAAAATTATGTATCAATTTCAATTAAAATTTACAAGCAAAGTTGTGTTGATTTTTAATAGAAAGAAAAAAAATAATAATAATAAAAAACTAAATTTTTTTCAACTTTTTTTAATTACAAATATTTTAATGCAGAAACTTTAAATGAAACCATCAACTTCAGGTACTTATTTATGTTTTTCTTCAAGTATTTTTAAATAATATTTCATCCTAATATTTTTATTATTTTTTTGAAAAATGTTCTAAAATACACTAATTTTAAAATTTCATAAAACGTGAACTATCACTGATATTTGTTCTAAAAATATCTGAAAAAGTGTTCACATTATATACTTTAATGTTGTTTCCGAAACAAAAAACAGCTTAAGTGCAGACATTTTTTGATTTATCAAACATTAGAAAATGAGCAGAATCCAACATTTTGTTTAAATAAATCTGTTTGGATTTACATGAAATATAATACAATTATAGCCGAGGAGACTAATATTTTAAGTTTGAAGGCAGAATTCTATAGACATTTAAGGAGCGGAGCTATGGGGACACGCAATAGGGTACTAATGAGATAAAATCAAATTTCAATAATTTCAACTTTGCAAGATCTTCATCAATTTTTTTTTTCCATTTATAGCCAAACAGTTCCAACCGATTTTATTATGTTTTATGTAGTTTATTAAGAAATAAGATTATCAATCGAAAAAAAAACTTGAGGTCGATATCTCTATTGAGTCGGAAAATTAAAGGTTTTGAATTGGCAAGTTTGCAAAAATTAACAAACAGACTGGCGGAAGGACGTACTTTAGAATTAACTAAAAAAAGTCCTAAAATTCCAAAAATACTTATACTTTTTGATATTTTATCAATAAAGAAACGAAGTGTAAATATCAAAGTATTGATATCACCTTTCCCTGAATTAAGCGCCATTATAATCCATTTAAGTCAAAAGCATAGACAAATGGACGGACATTACCATTTTGCCAAAAAATACTTTAGAATTCTAACATTGCATTTTTTTACTTAATAATAAATAGAAAAAATTAAACACGATCATCAAAATATGGATATCACCTTTGCCTGAAGTAAGCACCATTTCCGAGAAATAATACAGAAACAATTAAAAAAAAATCGCAAAATATTTTTATACCCTACACGACCAAAAGTGGTTAAGGCAAGTATTACGCGTTTGTGCTGATGTTTAAAACGCGCAGAAAAAATATACTAACACCTAACTTTAAGTTTACCAGTCGACTCAGAATCACTTTCTGAATTGATATAACGATGTCCGTCCGTCTGTCTGGCTGGTTGATTGTTCGTCCATGTAAACATTGTACACAAAGTACAGGTCGCAATTTTAGAGCTAATTTGATGAAATTTAGCTCATATGTTTATTTTTACATTACTACGAACGCTATTGGAATTGGTCGTGATCGCTCCATTATTTCACCTCGCTTCCATACAAATATTTCCCGGAATAGGGTTCTAACGCTAAGAAATTACTTATTTATGACACTATTTCAATAAAATTCGGTACGAATAAGTTCTATACATGAAGATTGGTCCAAAATTAGGCATAGCTCCCATATAAGGCCCCCATGGTAATATTTGACAGAAATAAGTTTAATATAAGCAGAAAACATATTAACTAATGTCATGCTAGTGTAACCTCCTTAATTTTACAAATTGCGATTTATCGCGAGAACTAGAGTCAATTCATGAAAAGTGGATGAGAGGCTTAATACTTGTTGATACCGTGTATTCGAATTGACTGAGAAACTTCGTGCCGCAGAATTGTTTTGTTTTCTAACTATGTGTAATATCCTTATTACACTAATATGAAATGAAATCAACAGACAGTCAATTGGATAATTTAGTTTTGGAAATCATGATCTCAAGATTATTACACTTTGAATATGAAGTCACTTTTCAATCTACCCTCCCCATTAGGCTTTCATACGTTGCATTTATATTTTGAAACTTTTCTGAAAATGCGGGCGTTGTGATGAAAACACTAGGGATTTTCAGCTTTTCAGCTAAACATAGAAAACAACAACAACAAAAGACGCCAACACACATATGGCCAACACAAGAAAAAAAAGAAAAAACAACGAAAACAGTTTGAACATTAGCAATAAAAACACAATATATTTAAAACGTAAGTAGTAAAAACATGTTGTTGTAACATTGTACCATATAACAAACAAAAACAATAATAACAATATAAATAGTAAGTATAACTTACACATACTGACACACATACACTTTGCACTCTAGTTAGTTTACTTTTGCTCCTGCAATTGTTGTTACTTGCTTGTATTATTGCCGCTTGTTATATTACGTGCAACAATTCTTTTTTTTTTTTTCTCTCCTACATTTGTTAAGAGTTTTTATTTCTTTCTTTAAAAAAAAGCTAATCTTTAACGTGCAACAATTTCCTTTTTTGCTTAAGTGTAGCTTCGCAAAAAGTAGAAAAAAAGTAATAAATGAAAATAGTAACTAAAGTAGCTGTTGTTGCAGCATGTTGCAAGTTTAAAGAGGTTGTGGTCATACTCCTTACTAGTAGTATTAGTGGTAGTTGTTGTTTTTTATTTTTCCTTTATATTTAGTTTCTATTTTCAGGAAACTGTTGTTGGCGGTGGCGTTGGTTATTTTGTGTGACTGGGGGTTTACGCTGGTCGTTGTTGTGCTGCTGTTGTGGCTGTGACTGACCTTATAAAGGTGAGAAGCGTGTGTTCGTTAAAAGTGGAAAAAATTAAAAAGCTAAGGAATGAAATAAAGCGTTTAATGCTTCTGGTTTTGCTGGAAAATGTGTATGTCAGGCATCATATTGCTCTCACTCTCTTCATTAATGGTCATTGATAACATTTGCTAACGATATATGTTTGTATAAGTTTAATGAAAATGTTTATTAAAGGAGGTGTTATTTTAAGGCCTGTGTTTTTAGGATTATTTTATTAAATATTTATAGTCAAAATAACTTAATGAATTAAGTAGATATTTTATATGAAAAGGCTTCTAATTTTTATTTTATCTTTGTTTTCAGGGATTTTTAGTTTTTAAAGGATATTCATTTTTAAGGGAATTTAGCTGCATTCTATATAACATTTCTAGTTGAAACACCTTGTGGTATCTACTTATTATGGTTCATAATTTAGCATCTACAATATTATTAACAAATGGAAAGAAGTACTCTTACGTTGATCCGAATTTTTAAACAGTAATTCCTTCTTAATTTTTAGTGTTTCTCCTCCAATGACTCATACGCAGCTTGTTTCAATCATTATTCGTAACGACTCGTAAGGCTTGTCCTATTATCAAATAAATGCTTTTCTGACAAAAATTGTGCCTTTATGCTGTCCTATACACTCTTTCTGTTCTATTCTGAATGTAATCTTTTAAATATTTCATGTTCTTTTTTAATAGTTTAAAAAAAAAAAAATATGTCACTTGATTTAACCTCCAAATAAGTAGAGGGTGAACATAAAACTGTTTGCGAGTCAAAATTATGTTTAATATTAGCTTTTTAAAAGTGATGTTTCACCAAATTTTGAAAATTTCACAAAAACTTCATGATTTTACCAAAATTTTATAAAAAAAAAAAAAAAAATCGAAATAATGTTGAACAGCAAAAATTCACCAAAATTCGAAATTTCGTAAAAAATTTAAAAATTACACCAAAAAATCGAAATTTTACCCCAAATTTTACTGAACATTCAAAATTTCATCAAAATTGCCAAAAACTCGAAATTTCACCAAAGAAAAACCGAAAACTTACTACAAATTCGAAATTTCATTAAAAAATGCAAAATTTTATTTAAAAAACCAAATTTTATCAAAAATCCAAAATTTTATCAAAATACCACCAATCGAAATATAATAAAAATTCCCAAATTTCACCAAAAACTTTTTTTTTTTTTTTTCCAAAAATTTCATAAGAGAAAAAAACATGGTTACAGCATGATCTACACCTATTCAATGTTTGTATAGCTGTTTATTATTGATTTGAATAATACCATATTCATGGTAGCAACGTTTATGTTTGTGTTTGATAATTTAATGATTACCCATAACCAAAATTTTAATATGGTTGTCTGCAATTATAATATGTATTTAAATATTTTTATAATAATCATTCAGTTAATTTTACAAATTTGGTTAATTCTACAACCATTAAGTAAATTTTTTATTTACTTTTAAGTCATATATTGTTTGCATAGCTGTTGAATATTTGTTTCTAGAAAAAAGGTTTTTCTCAAATATAAAATACATATTTTTTCTTTTTACTATGATTTGATTTCACACAACTATTGAATTTTTACCTTTAATCATAGAAATATTCGTGCGCGAACGAATAGTCCTGTATATAATTTGTTGAACACTAAAAAATTATATTTCCTGTAATGAAGTTAAAAAAGGTAATACAATTTGAATCAGGAAGCTGTAAGAAGCGTTCTTTTTTCTATAAAATGCATCGAACGACATCAATTCACGACAACAAATCATAAGGATGTGTGAGATCAAAAAACTTTTAAATGCAAAAAATAATTTTTGTTAAAAAAAGTTTGGAAAAGTGTTTAATTTAATTGTATTTTAAGGATAATATTATTAAAAATATTTATAAATTTTTATCTGAAATATTTTATTTTGCAATATTCTTAATAAACAAATGATGTAAGTAAAAATTTCGGATGTTTTAATTTAGATATATTTAGTATTGGAAACTAGGGGAATATATATGAATGATAAAATGCAATCATATATATGATAAAATGAAAAGAATGTGTAATCATAAGAAATATTGTAAAAAAGTTATAAATATTATTAAACCAAATCATTAAATGATGAAAAAATGATTAAATGTAATCATAATAGTATGTTGCTCTTAGTTTATGGTCACCTGAACCAATTTGTGTCAAATATGTTTGTTCATTATTTGATTACTTTTTCAAGTCGTCATAACAAATGACACAACTGAACATAATGTTCAAATGGTAAAATGTTGCTATAAATATGACCTTTCTTTATTTAAAGGCAGCACAAATTAATACCAAAGTCGACACTCAAAGGTTTGGTGGCCAAATTCGACATCATCCATCCACCAAACCCACTTCAAATGGAACGAAAATATTGCATATGGTTGTGAATGTTGGCTGTCGGCGCCTCTAACTCGCTAAAAGAGCTTTGCAGCATTTGGAAGAAAATACAGATTTTAGTAAGATCATAGTCATTAACAGCAAATGCTCTCAATGATAACCGTTTTATTTTGGGTCCGACTCGCTATTTGTTTCTAGGAGACGTGCCTAATTGTGAACGTCACAATAGATATTCTGCATTTAAAAAAAGAACGAGAGAAGAAGATATAGTCGGTCAAGCCCGATTATATGATACCCTACACCATTTCAATCCACATAATTTTGTTTTTACGTATATACAACTTACTTGTGTTAAATATTAACATAATACTAACATTTGTATGGGATTTATGAACGTTAGTGATTTTCGGGAGAGGAATTTATATGGGAGCTATGGTCAGTTATGGACCGATCTTCATGAAATTTGGCAGACAGATTTTTATAAAACTTATTTGTACTAAATTTCATTAAAATATTCCTATTTTTAAGGCATCTGTAAGTGTTAAAACTCTATTCCGGGAGGACATTTGTATGGGGGATAAGTTAAATAATGGGCCGATCATAACCAAATTCAATAGGTTTCGTCCTTCTGTTAAAAGCATATGTACCAAATTTCATCAAATTATCTTCTAAACTGCGACCTGTACTTTGCGCACAAGATTTACATGGACAGCCAGCCAGACGGACGGACGGATATCGTTAAATCGACTCAGAAAGTGATTCTGCGTCGAACGGTATACTTTAAGGTGGGGATCCGAAGATTTTTTTTCTGCGTTACAACTTCTGCACAAACACATTATACCCCAACCACCTTTGGTGGTGTAGGGTATAAAAACAATGAGGTCCATTAAAATTTCTTATTGTCATTGCTCTTCCTCGTAGCCTCAGTTTATTCTACGCTATCATTTCGTTGACTGACGTTGATGTATTTTATTAATGTCTATGGATCTGTGACTTATGTAGTTGGTCACAAAGACTGTGCAATTTGACAGTGCTGGGCTTTTTTATAAGATTTTCTAAAATCGCAGATATAATAGTATCTGCCGATGCTCTAAAAGTTAAAAAAAAAATATATCCCTGAAAGTGCATAAAAATGTCACAAAAAATTATCACGTAAAACAATGTGTTGCCAACATTCCCTGCAAAATATTCTCCTATATAAGATTTTTAGCAAAATTTTTTTATAAAAGTATTAAAAATTTAAGATTTAAAGAATTTTTAAAAGTATTTTCGTTTACAAAATCTTTGGAAAAGTTTCCAATTGTTAAAGCTGTTTAATTTTTCCTTCATTTATATAATCATTTATTTTGCCGTTCATCCCACTGTTCCCTAAAACTAATAAAATTGCTATGAGTATAAATATTTCCAACGAAATATACTCCTCTATTGCATAGTATTCGCCTGCAAAACTCTAATGTACATATTCATACATTTAACTACTCCCATGGATACATAAAAATGTTGGCGTTAACATTACTTAAATATATTTCATCTAAGTTAGGCCACAACACAGCATAATATTTAAACTAAAACTTCTTATCCCCGAAATGAATAACAAATCGTAACGGCAGCAGCCAGCCAGTCAGCCACCTTCTTCCTAATACTTAGCTACCAAATTGTATTGAAGTTGTGGCATAAACATGTGGAAGCCTTAAAATACTAATTAGACGTCATTGTACTTTTCACCGGTTTTTCCTTAACATTATTTTATTTCATTTTATTTTTTCTTGTTGATTTTCTCTGGAACCCATAAACCTGTAACAACAAAACTATCAGCACTACTAAAATAGTTTTAAGGCTTTTAAGGCAGCATTCGTTAGTTAGTTCGTTCATTCATGCATTTATACTCGTTCGTTCATTTGTTATATGTCTGTATGTATGAATTGAGTTAGTGTCTTGTTCATGAAAGTTATTTAAGTGCATATAAAAGAGGGCATTATGTCAGTAGTAGTTATGTTGAAATTTTTGAGATGTTTAGAAGTGATGTCATAAACACTTATTTTCTTTTTTTTTACTTTTTGTAAAAAATTTTAATAGCAACATTAAAATATTTTAACACCCAAAAACTTGAGCAATTTTTTAGTGCAATTTCAGTTTTTGATATTTTGATGATTTGTACTTTTTGTTTATGACTGGGTATTCGATTTAAATTGCATAGGATGCATTAAATGTTTTTATATGTTTATCTATTTAGGAGGTGTTTTAATGTGATGCAATATTTAAGTGTTTATTGGTAATATTTATCTTAAAGGTTAAAGAGTTAATAGCAAAATTATTTAATTAAAAATACGTTTTATTGTTATCTAACTTATAGCACTAAAGTTAATAAATCAATAATACTAAAGGTTTTCGTCTAAACTAAAAGATTAGGTCATATATAGAAATTACCCTAGAGGAAAGAGAACCGGTTCAGAACTAGTCACGTGACAAGGTTCTCAGGGCTAGTGACCGGTTCCAGTTCCGGAACTTTATATGGGAAGAACCTAAAACTTTTACATGGGGTTGTCATTGGAGGTGGCTAATTAGCCCCTTGGGACAGGTCATAGAACATGTCACAGGACTGGTCCAAGAGAACATGTTCAGAATCGTTTAATATAACAAAAATTTGAAGAAAAATGTTTACTTTTTAAACTCTTTTTTAATATTTTTTTATTATTATTATTATTTTTCTTTTATTTATTTGTATTAAATTATAATTATTTTATAAATTTCCGTCAATGGCGGCACCCATGAATCAAACTCACGTTTTTCTGACGTATCTTACATTTTATAGTCTTCAACTCTAACCACTCAGCCACAGATTGTTATTTCGCGCGAGCTGCTAATTGCCTATTAAAAATTGACTCTTAATTGATATTTAGTGATTGTGGTGGTGTCAACTGGTTCTCAACTGGAACTTTGGTGATGAGTACTAAAACTGCTGTGCTCTAATGTATGTATGTTTCAATGAGTTTTTTTAAATAATTTTGTTACTTTTGAACCGTTAAGTATATTTCAATGAAACTACACACAAATATTTCTGAGGTGTTTTTCAATTATTTTGGATGATCCCAAGTATCTAGCTGTTCTGTGGACGGAAGGAGAACCTCCGAAATTGGTCTACTCCTTTAATTATTTATTATATAATATCCGAGGTAACCCATTACGGAGGTTCTCCCCCCTGCCGCGAGACCAGCTAGAAACTTGTGCTCCTCCAAAAGAGTTGGAAATATATTCTTCCGTTTATAAGTTACACAAAATTATTTAAAAAAACACTTTGAAACTGCTGTGCACTTATGTATATAGAATGTTGCAGCACACATTTAATATAGAAATTAAGGAAAATGTGCACATTTCGCTGAAGGGGGGTCAAGTTTCAGTTAAATTTTAAACGATTGTGTTAAGTATTTTTGCAAGTATTTGGTGTCATTAGAAAGATTATTACTTGAAAAATAATAATATATAAATGATAAAGTATTCAAACTAAATGTTTTCATTAAATTGATCTAAAAACGAAAAAATTTTGTATTTAGTGTTATTTTTCAAAAAAAAAAAAAAAAAATTATATTTGAACTTAAATAAAATCTACATTAATTAAGCTATCATTGTAAAAATTTCAAGACAATATAAAAAAATTTGTCCTTAAAAGAATAGAATAAATAGATTCCCATTTTTTACTCTGAAATACCCAAAATTCTAGTTCGGGAAAAGCCTGCTTTAAAAATTTACTTTTTTCATTGAAATGATCACCCTAACGTTTTAAAGGGCCTTCGTCAGAAAATACTTTTTAAGTGTATAGCTTACATATAAGGCTAAAAAATTAAAATAACTTTTAGTCGATCCTAGCTTTGCGATTTGAGAACAGAACAAAAAAAGAAAAAAAATTTCCAAAATTTGGATAGGGCTTATGGGCAGACCTTTATCCCAAACTCCTCCGGATTTACTTTACACGCATTCACATTAAGATTTCTATTGAAAACATTAAAAAAATTACAAAACCCAGAACAAAAAACAAATTTTAAATAAATATTGCCACCTTTTTGGAAAAAAAACCAAAAAATTTAAAATTTTTTTAAAGTTCCAACTTTAACGGATTCATATATTTATATAATTCTTGCAGCAATATTATTTAGAATTTTGTAAGAAATCTGGCAAATATTTTAGAAAAATTCTAGGGCTATATTAGACTCGCCAAGTTAAAAAAAAAAACTAGAAAACGAAACTAAAAATAAGGTAAAAATTTATTTTTCTTAAACTAAAAGAGATAACCTACACATGTAATCGTATTTTTTGTAGAGATTTATAAGGACTATCTATTTATAAATTAATTTTTGGCTATTTAAAAAAAAAAAAAAAAATACATACCCGAGATGGGCAACTTTGGAGGGCCACCCACTTCTCCCCTGACCCGCTAGGGGCCTGTTCTCCTCCAAATCAACTCCTCAGCTCTGATCATGTGAAATTTTATTGAGATACCTTTAACGGTTCTTTAGTTACTGAATTAATTAAAAAACCACTGCATTTGGAACCACTGCACGTTGGCGTAAAATGTGTCAAAAGTGGTGCTTAATTGAATTTTAAAATGTAAAGTTTTATAATAAAGTTGGGTACCGAATTAAAATAGACAAAATTGTGTATCAATATCAATTAAAATCTTTAAGCTAGGATGTTTTTTTTCTTATAAGCAGCTGTCAAAGTTAAGAATTTTTTTTTACATTTTTGAAAAATAGTAAAAAATTTAATTTCAATCAGTTTTCAGTGTATTTATTTTAAGGTAAACATTTAAGTCAAATGAAACCATCAACTTCAGATGTTAAAGTGTATTTTTCTTCAAATATTTGTAAATTATATTTTGCCCTAATATTTTTGTTATTTTTTTGAAAATTATCTTAAAATACACTAATTTTCAATTTTCATGGAATGCAACATAAATGTTACAGGATGTTTGCTCTGAAAATTTTCTGGAAAATAGTACATATTGTCCATTTTAATACTATGAACAAAAATCGTGCGCATATGTAGCCCGATTTGAGAAATTTTTTTTTTTTTTTCAAAAAAACATTAGATTTCATACAAAAAACAGCTTAAGTGTCTGACATTTTCTTTGCTTTATCAAACATTAAACAGTGGGGACGAATCGAAATAAATCTGTAACTTCTAATCGGATGTTTGGATTTGCATGAAATTTTACAACGGCGTAGCAGAGGACAGTTGCATGTACTATTTATTTTATATATTTTTAGAGTTATATACATTTAAAATTTTAAAAATTTTAAATTTTACAAGATCTTGGTTAAGATTTTTCCATATATAGCCAAATATTTTCATCCGATTTTATTATATTTTATGTAGTTGGTTAAGAAGCTAAATTATGTATCTAGCAAAGAAAATTTTGAGTCGTTATCTTTATTGAGTCAAAAGTTAAATTGGAAAGTTTGCAAAAATTAATAAACAGACGGACGGTTGGACGGACATTAGAATTCTTTAAAAAAAATCTTAAAATTGGAAAAATGATTTTTTTTTTCACTTCTCGATTAAAATGAAAAACAAATAAAATTACTAAAATTTGTATATCACCATTCTCTGAATTAAGTGGAATTTTCGACACATTTAACCCAAATGTATAGACAGACGGACGGACGGACATTGCCATGCTGCCAAAAAATATTTTAGAATTCTAAAAATGTATTCGTATAAATAAATAGAAAAAATAGAAAGTGGTCATTAAAATTTGGATATCACATTTTCTTGAATTAAGCGTAATTTTCGTGCAATTTAACCCAAATGTATAAACAGAAGGACGGACATTACCATTCAGCCAAAAAACATCTTATACTTCTAAAAATAAATTTTGTTACTTACTAATAAATAGACAAGCTAAACGTGATGAGTGTTGTTACCACACTACTTTGAATAATGCATAATTTTCGACCCATTTAACTTCAATGTATAGACGGACGGACAGACATTACCGTTCTGCTAAAAAAAATCTTAAAATTTTATAACTGAATTTTTTTACGTAATAATCAATAAAAAAAAATAAAACATGATCATTTAAATATTGATATCACCTTTCCCTGAATTAAGTGCCATTTTCGACCCCTTTTACCCCTATGTGCACTGTGCAGCATTATTTAATACATCAAATTAAATGAATTACTCAAAAGCAGGAATTTAGATACTTGCCTTCTTGATATGTAAGTTTAATAATGTTAATGATTTTAAACAGTTTTCAAAATATTACATTTTATTTATATTTATGTAGATAAAACAATTAAGACCCAGACTAATGTGTTGTTAGCCTCAAATACTAAAGTTTCAAAATATATCATGAATTCAAAAACCAAGAGGATTCTTTTCGTAAGTATAAATAAATAATAATTAATTCTCAATAAAATATATTACAGACTAGTCAAGACTTGGATGCTATATCTGATTATCGTCATGGTATTCTTTTTAATATTTTTAAAATAAAATAAAAACCAAAAGTATAGAACAAGCCTATTATTATAATACATTTTCAATGTATAGTTTCGTTGGGACAAAATATATGTTCATTGAATTATTTATTTTATTTAATAAACTTGTTCATAAATTTTCATTGTAAAAATAAATTTAATCAATGAACTTGTACATTGAATTTTAATATTGAAACAATGAACTTTTTCATTGTATTTATGTACCTATTTGGTTCAGCGCACATCTAGATTTTATGAAATTTGTTTTTTTACAATATTAAAAAAAATAATAATGTTAAATTTAAAATATTTAAAAAAACTTAATTTCAATAGGTATAGTACAGAAGTGTACAATATAAAGCTTGGAAGAGTAGCTGCTCTCAAGAGAGTAGCTAAAGGAGCTCAAATTAGTGTACATGACGTACTGCCAGCATCCGCTAAACAAACTTTTGTTTCATACCTGATTTAAAATATTTGTATGCATATATTCTTAAAACTTTTAATATGAAGTGCTATTTATCTATTTACAGAGTATTAAATCCCTTAAAGACGGACACATTGTTACATTGGCGAAGTTCTTTACAATGGAGTTAAGGGAGCCTTTTGTATGGATCAGTAGTATTTTCAGGGTCTTTATTAGGAAATATAGTAGACGCCGGAAGTATTTTGTAGACCTGACTTTTTTTAAATGTTTCAGAGTGAAAACTACCCTTACTATCCTCTGTAAAAATTTTTTAATACAGAAAAATTCCTCTCAGATTAAATATTTTTATTTCATATTTTCATAAGATACTAAGTAAGTGTCATAAATAACTGTGATAGATAAAAACATTTTTTTTCTAGTTTTTCAATTATTAAAAAAATCTCTATTTGGTACTTACTTACAGCTTCTTCATATTTTAGCACGAAAAATATAATTGTGGTTATTAAGTCAAAAATAGTTGTATATAATTGGTCTTCTATGATTGTAATCTTGAAACTGATTGTTTTCAATTTATTTTTATTTATTTTCTTTGCAACATCTTCTATGGTGTCAATATTTCTATAGATCTGAAAAATTACAGATTCTTTGTTGATTTTTTTATTTTTTCTAAAAAATGTTTATTATATTTTTTTGATGTAGATTTTTTTCTTAAGATGTTTGTTTTATTATTTCGTTTTTGTTTTTTATTTGATTTTATTTTCTTATTAGAGTTGTTGCCAATTCGCGCGCTTACTGTCTGTATTGTCTACAAGTGTGGGTGGTTTTTTGTCTGCTGTTTTTTAAAATCATTATACATCACTAACTATTGTACATAAAATGAAACATAAAAAATACTGTACAGCGATTATTCGTAAATGAAAGCAGTTCCTAAAAAGAATTGAATCTTCAGAAGCTCTTAAATGAGCAAGCAATGAATTTATCTCTTAATGGTTTTGAAGATGAAGCTTTAAATGATGTTAGTATTTAGTAGATCTGCTTGATGTATGTAAGAGTATTTATAATGCGTATTAACTTAAAGATTAAGCTTTATATGTTTTAATACCACTTTGAGCGTAGGTTGTTCTGATGCATTGATGCCTATTTTTTTTTTTTTTTATTGCTCATTCTTCAGTTTACTGCAACTTCGTCTCTTGGCTTTTTTTCTTCTTCTTTTTTCTATATGCCTGCCCATCAGTATGTTTTTGTTTCATTTCATTATTGTGGCAAGAAGTTGGTTGTTTTATACTAAAGTGTGTATTATTAGTTAGTGTGTGAGTGTCTGTGCAACATCATCGACACCAGTTAATTTAAAATTGCATTGCACTGCAATTAATTTGATGGCAAACAGCATGTTAATACCGATGTACGATTAAACACATTTAAGCATTAAACAGCAACAACTACAACAAACTTAAAGTCATGTAATTGATGGTGCTAAATCTGCAACATGTTAATGTGATTGTTTAATTTTACCCAATGGAAAAATTTCACAAAGTCATCATAGATGATATTAATTGGAGATATATTAGGGAATCTGCTTACACTTTTCTTTTAACACCTATACGACAATTTGTTAAAATTCTATGATTTGAAAGCCATTATTTCGTCATTGTGCCTTTAAAGAAGAAATAAAAATTTCCCTTAAGTTATTACTTTCAGGACTTAATTTCCTTTTGGGTTTTTATTTATCTTGGTGTGTATATTTATATTTTTGTTTTTTTATTTTTTTAACCAAAACTATGTTTAAAAAGATTTAATTTTTTTCCAGCCACAAATCTGTAAAAATGTTTACACTTAAACATTTTTAAATCCACACTCACACACACACACACCGACTCTCTTAATGTTAAATGAAATTGAAATTAAAAGTATAAGACAAGTGGTATGTTGTCAGCATATGTTAAATGTCTTTAATAACATTCATTTCATTTAATGTTTATTGTTACTGAAGTCTTTTTCCTTTTTATTTTAAAATTTGTTTGTTAAAACTTTTTCCAGCTAAGTAGACAATATTGAACAAAATTTTCTTATTGTACATTAACGCTAATTATGTGCAAGTAATTAAATGTCATAAAATGTTAGACAAATTTATAAAAAAAACCTAATTTAGTTTCAAAAAAGTTTTTTTTTTGGCAAAATTAGGCGAATTAAAATAAAATGTTTATATTATGTAGATATTTTTTAATTATTTTTTTTTAGTTTCAAATCAAAGGCGTGTAGTAAGGAAATATGTGATTATTTTAAAATGATTATAACAATAACTTATAATCTACACGCAGAAAAAAAAAAACATGGTTACAGAATGATCATTACAACTATTCAATGTTTTTATAGTTATTTTTCATTGATTTTAATAATAGCTGTTAATGATAGCAACATTTTTGTTTCTGTTTTATAATTTAATGATTAGCCACAATTGAAATTTTGTTATGGTTGACTCCAATTTTAATATTCATTTAATATTTTTGTATAAAACCATATTTTATGAAAAATACAAAAATTTAGTTAATTCTACAACCATTCAATTGATTTTACAAATTTGGCAATTCTACAACCATTAAGACAATACTATATTTGTTTTTAAGCCATATTTTGCATTGTAGAACTTTTGATTGTTTGTTTTTAAAAATGTTTATGTTTTCCACAAATATAGAATGTTTGTGTTAGATTATGATTTGATTTTACACAACTTTTACTTTTAATAATATTTTTTTCTGCATAACTATTGAATACACATTTTTGTGAATCAGTTCAGTAGATTATTAGTATACTAATTCTCATTTAGTTTATATATGAACAAATATAAATTGACAAGGTTTGGTAGTATTCAGTATGATGATGGAAATGGAATTATATATATGATATATATGATAAAATGGGATTATTAAATGATAAGAACATGATGAAATCGGAAGCAATATTATAAGAAAAAATTATAAACATTATTAAATCGAATTATTAAATGATGAATAAATTATAAAATGGGGTACAAATATACTAATTTTTAACTGTAATTATATATTACAATCATAGTATGTCGCTCTTAGTTTATGGTCACTAGAACCATATTTTTCTTTGCGTGTAGTTTCTGTAATACGTTCAAAGCTAATATGTCTTTTGAAATGTTTATCAATTACTTCCTATTATTAATCTTAAAACTAATCAGAAACTTACACAATGAAGTCTTAAGGCCTAACCAATGAACAAAAAAGTACTGTATCGCAATCATCAGTTTCAACTTGCTTTATGCAGATGTGTGTAAGTAGCCATGAGTGCGTTCGAAAAAATCTTAACATATATAATATTCAATAACTTAGAAACGGTAGATCTTAGAGTATTCATTCTTTATTTATATAATTGATAATTTAGTACAGATCACAGAAAAATATAACTTTTATAGTTCTAACCACCACTTATGAACTTGTGAACCATTTTTGGTAACCCTTCCGTTAGAGATTTTATAGTTGCTTCAGTAACTTTTTTGGATCAGTCTGCCCATCTCCTTTTACAATCTTCAGTACTTTGGGACACCTTTTTTGTGCTCTTTAATTCACTTTTCACAAGAGCTCAATATCTTTCCACTCGTCTAAGCTATGGACAATTTGGAAAATTGACCTCTCTTGGTACAAAAACTATGTTATTGTTTTGGTACCACTCCAGAGCTTTCATACCGTAGTGACCTTATAATAAATTGGGCCAAAACTTTGTGGACACATTGTGCTCTCTTATGAAAAGAAGAAGTCTTTTTTGCAAATATTTTTTGATATATATTTTGGTATTTATAAAACCGAATGCAACAAATGACTTTCCTGTTTTGCCGCAACAGCAAAAAGCTTGTTATAGCTAGAATTTTTTAGTAAATGCCTCGAGCATTAACAATATAAAAGTTTTGCCACAGAAGCTGCGAAAATTCTGCCAGCACATACGTTTCTTCGTCAATTATACAATATGAGTATTTTTGTATTAAACTTGGTTTTAATTTCCGAGTCCTATTCTTGGCTTCTAAATTTTTTGCAGCATTCCTGTTTGGAACTTTTTGGACTTTATATGTTATCAACTCTGCATTAGCTTTAAATTTTCAAAAATTAGTCAAAAATTATTGGTAGTGTATCGTAGAAAGCTATAGAAAATTGATTTTTACGTAGCTATGTGACTTTTTGACAATAAACTTCCCTCCACCAAATATCGTAATTTAGTAATTTTTTCGCATAATTTAAATAAATAAAATAAATTTAAAAACCAAAGGCAAAAATTAAAAAAAAAAAAAAGTTTTTCTAAGATAATTACATATTTCGTTTATCAGCGTTTAACTCTTTTTTGGGAGGACATTTATATGAAAGCCATGTGAAAAAATATTTCAAGGAATTTCAATAGGGAGCATAAAAACATAAAAAGCATTTGTGACAAATTTCAATAAAATTATCTTCAAAATTGCTACGTGTAGTTTGGTTACAAAGTTTGCAAATGGCCTGAAATCTCACGTTGGGATAAAATGTGTTAAAATTGGCGATTAATTGAATTTTGAGAATTTAATTTTTTTTAATAAGATGGGTATGGAATATTTTATTTTATATTTTATTTTATATATAGTAAAAGTATTAATCCACAATTGACAATATGTCCAATATACGAGTATTAGTGCACATACACCTCCGACCGATTATATCTTTCTTAATTGTTTTTTATTGTTCTATTATATATAATATAGTGGGGCAGATTTGAATATTTTTGAAAATAAATCTGTAACTTTTAATCGGCTAACTAGATTTGCACAGAAAAAATATTTCAAATTATTTTTTAATAAAATTATTAACTTACTTTATATTGGAATTTAATTATATTATTTATTAATTTTAAATAAATTGACAGCTGTTAATAAAATATAAAAGAAAAATTAAAGATCTGCCTTTAAAAATACAGAAATAAAATAAATTTAAGCCAATTTAAAACAATTTTCTGCTCATTATATATATTTAGAAAAAAACAGTAATAATACAACCAATTATTCTAGTTATTAATATTATCATTTTGATGATTGGAGCAAAATCAATTAAAAATCATTAATATAAGAAATTTCGTAATTGAAGTCCATTATTACTTTTTTCTGTGTACGTAAAATTTCACACAGGCGTAGTGAAGAAATGTTAAATTTCAAATTTGAAAGGAACACCCTACATATGCCACAAAAGCGGAGCTATGGAGGCTCAAAGTAGTGTACCTCTGACATAGACAATTTTCAACCACTAGCCAAATATTCGTTTCTTAATTGATTTCAAAGATTTTTATATGAACATAAAGTTCTTCACAAATCCTTTGAAAATCATTTAAAACCAGATGGACGGATATTGACATTCTACTAAAAAGAATCTTATAATGCTAAAAATGGATTTTTTCCTATTAAGAAATAGAAAAATAAAACGTGATAATTAAAATATTAATATCACCTTTCTTGTAAAGACGGACAGACAGACATTACCATTTTGTCAAAAAATAAACTTAAAATTCGAAAAAAAAAAAACATTTTTTTTTTTCCTATTAATAAAACAAATAATTAGTAAAATATTGATATCAATTTTCCCTGAATTAAGCGCCATTGTCAACCTCTTTCACCTATCATATTTGCCAATGAAGACCCCGATATACTTGCTGGTATTCTTAGCTGTATATATATAAAAAAAATATATATAAAATTTAAATCAAATATTTTTGTCCGACTTATAATTAACTAAAAAATTATGTTTTTAGACGAAGAAACTTTGAACACTTCCAATGATTACCTCTTCCAATTTTTATTCTTAACTACTATTTTAATTTAAAATTTGTTCCAAAAACTCAAATTTAATAAAGTGTCCCAAACTACCAAATATGTATTATCTTACACTTATATACCACAATACATTTTACCTTCTTCCTTCTAAAAACTATCAACATAAACTTATATCTCTGCTGCCACAATACTCAATCTAAGTCATAGATAATTTTCACTAAAAACTCCCCCTCAAAATAAAGAAAATATATTGAAATTTTCTTTAAGATTTTCTAATCATTTCAAAATTTATTTCTTCAATCCTGTGCGAATCTACAGGCAACATGATGAAGAAGAAGAAGAAAAAAACAACAAATCTAAAATATAAATCTTTAAAAGGAGATAAACTAAAAAAATGTACAGCTTTACAATTTTACAGTTCCATCCTCTAACTTTCCAAATCGATGTAAAACAATTCAAATAAGCAGCATTATATTTTTCCATTGCAGTCTGTCTGTCTGTCTTTCGATTTTGTTAACGTATTTTGTATTTCTATTGACCACCTCAAAGTTTTATCATATTATCATATTTTTGGTCGATAGCTAGAGATGATGATGATGTTGCTGTGGCAGTCAGGCAGGCAGCCTTTTGCTTTATACTATTTGTGCTATTTGACTGTGTATTTTGTGGCAACAGTTGGCAATGTGGCATAAAGATGACGTCCTAGATTTACTATTATTCGCTTTAGTTGCAATTGAGGCGATTGTTTGTTGTGTTTTTATTTTAGCCTATAAGATACTGATTGTTATCACACTTGTTGCATAGTATTTCTTGGTAACACTTTTTTTCTAAATCTCTTTCTCTATACTTTTTTGTTGGTTTCATTTTGGCCATAACTGGCAAATAAAAAGTGCAGATGCGCTTGAGGTGCTCGCTCTGGCGACAATTGTTGATTGTGCAATACTTTTTTTAGTTTTAGATTCGTTTTTTTTTTATGAAGACAAAAAGTTAGCTATTTGCATATTGCACTCGTTGACTTTGTCGAAAAAAGCGGGAACCAACATCAACTATTTTCGGTTTAAGGAAATTTTTGTTTAAACAAATTTTTTTCTTAAGTATAATTTTTTTTTTTTTTGTAAAAGCTTTAGGCGGCCCGCTTGTGAAAGTTTTTGTTGTTGCATTATTGAGGTAGTCAAAAAGCCATAGATGTTTGCATAAAGTAGCACCTGAAGGTTAAAATATTTGGTGGCCAATTGTTATTTCGACCGTAAACAGACATTTAAACAATGCATTGTTTTCTAAGCTTTTGTATTTATTTAAAAAAGTTTTAGATTGAAGATGTTAAGTGTAACATTTTAATTTTTTTCCCTCGACTACTAAGAGAATGAAAAAAAAAAAAAAAATAGAACAAAAGACATTGTATTGGCTTAAAATTAAACGGTGCTATGAATGAATGGTATTAGATAAATTCTATATACATAGAACTGATGTAAAAATTCTAATAATATAAACACTTGTTAGAGTTTTTTTGAAATTATTTGTTAAGATTTCTTAACAGAAAATTAGTGCAAAAGTTACAAAAAAAAAAAAAGAAAAGAAAAAAATTAAAAAAAAAAAATATTTTAGAAAGAAGAAAAGACATCATTAGAAGTTAAATATATTTAGAGCAAAATATTAAGTTTAATTTCTAAATTTCTCAGGCCATCGAAATTATGATAAAATAGTAGCTACCGAAACTAACCTTATCAGCAAAAAATTGTTCCTAATAAGGACTTTGGTATGAGCTGAAGTCGAAAGTAAGGATAATACATCACTGACATGATTCAGACTCGTGAAAAAACTGAACTCGAACTGAACCAGAACTAAACTAGAACTGAACTAGAACTGAACTAGAACTGAACTAGAACTGAACTAGAACTGAACTAGAACTGAACTAGAACTGAACTAGAACTGAACTAGAACTGAACTAGAACTGAACTAGAACTGAACTAGAACTGAACTAGAACTGAACTAGAACTGAACTAGAACTGAACTAGAACTGAACTAGAACTGAACTAGAACTGAACTAGAACTGAACTAGAACTGAACTAGAACTGAACTAGAACTGA
This sequence comes from Protophormia terraenovae, assembly GCA_951394005.1. Taxonomy (NCBI): domain Eukaryota; kingdom Metazoa; phylum Arthropoda; class Insecta; order Diptera; family Calliphoridae; genus Protophormia; species Protophormia terraenovae. Next base: position 121,938,565 of record OX596075.1, on the reverse strand, counting down.
ACTAGAACTGAACTAGAACTGAACTAGAACTGAACTAGAACTGAACTAGAACTGAACTAGAACTGAACTAGAACTGAACTAGAACTGAACTAGAACTGAACTAGAACTGTACTAGAACTGAACTAGAACTGAACTAGAACTGAACTAGAACTGAACTAGAACTGAACTAGAACTGAACTAGAACTGAACTAGAACTGAACTAGAACTGAACTAGAACTGAACTAGAACTGAACTAGAACTGAACTAGAACTGAACTAGAACTGAACTAGAACTGAACTAGAACTGAACTAGAACTGAACTAGAACTGAACTAGAACTGAACTAGAACTGAACTAGAACTGAACTAGAACTGAACTAGAACTGAACAAGAACTGAACTAGAACTGAACAAGAACTGAACTGAAAAATTTCTATAAAAAGAAAATTTAACGAAATTTTCATATAAAAAATTTAACAAGAAAATTTAACGAAAATTTTATATATAAGAAAATTTAACGAAAATTTTCTTTTAAAAGAAAATTTAATGAAAATTTTCTATTAAAGGAAAATTTAACAAAAATTAGCTATGGAAAGAAAATTAAACGATAATTTTCTATGAAAAGTAAATTCTACGAAAGTTGTCTACGAAGAAAATTTTCTATAAAAAAAGAAAATTTAACGAAAATTTTTTACAAAAAAGATAAATAAAATTTAAGGAAAATTTTCTATAAAAAAGAAAATTTAACGAAAATTTTCTATTAAAAAAGAAAATTCATCTAAATTTTCCTAGGAAAAAAAAAAAAAAATAATTAAAAATTCTCTATAGAAAAAGAAAATTCATCAAAAATTTCCTATAAAAAGAAATTTATCGATCCTATTAAAGGAAGTTTATCGAAAATTTCGTATTAAAGGAAATACCTATTAATTCCCATTAAAAGAAATTTATCGAAAATTTCCTATAAAAGTAAATATTTAAAAAATTTCCTATAAGAGGAGGTTTTTCGAAAATTCCCTATAAAAAGAAGTTTGTCGAAAATTTCCTATAAAAAGAAATTGATCGAAAATGTCCTATAAAAAGAAATTCATCGAAAATTTCCTACACAGAAAAAATTATTACCGTCTTTTTTACAATTAACTCAGTTGTTTAATTTTCCATCAAAATTTAATAAATATGTTCAAGAAAAAATAAAATAAAAAATAAATTTTGGTGTGATTTTTTTTCCTATACACATTTTTAATTCATTCAATCATCTGCTTGATTGATTTAATTAATTTATTAATTGGGAATTTTTTTCTGTTTTGTATTTTTTATAGTTTTTAGTAATTGATACAATCATTTTGGTGCAAATTTAAACAAGTTTATAATTGAATGAATTATTTTCATATATATTTGTTAATTGGTGACTTTTTTCTGTGTATAAAAGGAAAGGAAATTTATTGAAGCTTTTATATAAGCAAAATTTAGTACAAATTTGCTATAAAAAGGCAATTTATCAAATTTTTTTTTTATAAAAAGTACATTTATTGAAACTTTTTGTTTTATGAGAATTTGACGCAAAACAAAAGTTTTTTAAATATTTTCGTTTAGAGAATTTATAAGAAATTTGTTACAAATATAATAAGAACAATTTTATACCTATACCTACCCAGCAAAAAAAAAAATTAAGTTATTCCAAAAAAGAACATTTTCACAAAGTTGAACAAAGTGCATATTTTAAACTTTTTTGGAAGTTCTTAATAATTACTTCCAAAAAAGTGAAAAAATGAATTTTTAATGGGAAAAAATTTTAATAATTTCAAACAAAATTTAATTTTATAAATTTTAAAGCATTTTTATTATTATTATTTAATAGGGCAAAAATAGAATTTTTATTAAAAAACAATATAAACAAAATTTTAAGAGAAGTGCTTCAAGGGCTATGAACAAGAATTATAAAAGAATAACATCTTACCAATGACAACCATGAGTTAAAAAAAGAACTTCTGCATCTCTTTTTCACCACTAAGTACTTCCTTCCAATGAAAACACAATGTTAAAATCATGACTTTTTCAGTTCTTTTTATGCTGGGTATATGTATTATAGACCAATTTATTTACAGTTTCATTAAAATATAATAATTCACCAATTGCTGCCAATTAAACAAAATAACTTTTTACATTTAAAAGCAACCTTAATTTATTTTTATTCAAAGTTCATAATTTTAATTAAAACCTCAGTAATTTGTGGAAAATTAAAAAAAAAAATAAATAAAACGATTAACAATAACATTTAATATGCAATTAAACTGTTGACATTCATGTCTTATAAACAATTGGCAAAATTACAAAAAAAGTTAAAATAAATATTAAACTTCACTGTCCATTTCAATTAAACGCCACTACTCAATGTATTAAAAACATTCATTAGTTCATAGCACTAACTAGTCTCTCATAAAATCAAATGTTTCGTTTTATTTCTGGCAGATTTTTATTTAAAAGTTTTATTTCATTTGTATTTTTTTTTTTTTTTTTTGCTTTTTAAAATGATTGTTTTAACCAAAAAGTTTAGGCATAACTGACCGTATTGGTCATACATTGGCTATAAACAAAAGAGTTAAAAAAATATGCTGGAAAAATTAAATGGAAACAACAATAACAATATGAAAAAAATTTTAAAATACAAAATAGTTTTAAAGATTCATGTACAGTACGTGTAAATAAACCAAATTGGTCACGATTTTGGTATTTTGTGTAACGTTTGTTTTTTATTTTTTTCTGTTACGGAGGGGGTTCTATTTAAGAGCCGAAAGTGCTTGTTAACTACACAGATGAAAAAAAATTGGCGAAATCGAAAAAAAAAAATGCTACACACAACACGGGTGCAGATGTAGTTTTTGGTGTGTATCTAAGTATTTTGTAAAATATCCGCAGCTATAACCAACAATAACAGCTAGCGCATAAAAACCTATTGAATTTAATTTAAACATTGTTCAAATTTCAATATATTTCAACAATGTTTTTTTCTTTTATTTGTTAGCTGCAGCTTGGCATTTTTTTTTAAAGCGAAATTTATGACTACAATTTGAAAAATATAAAAATTTTTATAAAATTGAAATTGAAAAACTGCCACTTATTCAAATGGAAAAACTCAAATTTTCATAAATTTCAACAGCAACCCAAACAATTGTTTAAAAGCTTTTTCAAATATTGTTGATGCTATTTTTTTTTGCAGAGATTTTAATTGAAGTTTGGCAAAATGATGTTTAATTTGTTTTTAATTTGTCCAACATTTGTCTGTATTTATTTAAGCTCAGCTAGCATAAACAGAAAAAAAAAAATAAAAATTTTTCAATGACTTTAGGCTAAAACTATTAATTTGTTTACAAATTATGTTAAATCTGGCAAAGAAAATCTTAATAACAAAAAAAAAAAAAAAAAAACTATCTATAAGATACTTACACAAAAGCAAAGTAAATCTTTTCGTTCAAAAGACTTTTAATTTAATGTTGTCAACAACATGGATTTAACATATTATTGTGGTTGTTGTTATGTTGTTTTATATATTAATACATACACATATACATACATACAAATGTAGCTCAGTTGTTATCTCTAGCGGCATTTAAAACACACTTATATACCTTTAGAGATAACATCATCATCGTCATCACCCAACAATCATACAAACTTAAATATTTACTAAACTACTAAATATACTTAGATATTTATGTATGTGTATATATCTCAAGTCTGTCTAGCGATGTATATTTGAATGTATTTTTTATTTTTTGAATTGTTGCACGAGATACACTGCATGAACACAAAACAAATCGTTCAAAAAACAATATACAAACATATGCATACATGTATGTGTAAATACGAGTATCTTTAAACTAACATATATTCATACGAGAGTACAACTAGTACAATAACTATGTTAAAACGCTAATGTGTAACATGCGACATGTCATGTTTAACTTAATGACAACAACCACAACAAAGTCAACAGCAAAACATAAAGAAACGGCAGCAGCAACAACGAACAAAATGTAGCAATACTTTTTTTTTTTTTTTTGTGAGGACTTATGAACAGCAATATATAAAAATTAAACTAAAACCATGAGATGAATATGTTATAAATATAAATATATAAATAATAATTATCAGCTTAATATAGTCAATTAATAAATGAATAAATTAAATTTATTAAAGCTCTTAATTTAATATTACTTTGCATTGAAATAAAGATACAAATTTAGAAAAAACAAAAGACTTAAAAACCAAACTTGAAATCTACATATAAGATACATATCCATATGAATTCAATATCAATGGAAATTCAACACATATAAACTAATTATGTTCATATTTCTACCTCAACAGAAAATTTTAAGACTAAGAATCAGATTTTTTTCTGAAAATAAAAATTTTCAACCAAATCCAATACTTCATTTCTCATCAAACTTAAAGCTGGAAATATAAAAATTTAACTTAAATATAGTATGAAGAACGAGTTTTTAACTAATCATATTTATGTGCTTAATATGATATTTTTCTAGATTAGCGTATAAGTAATAATATTTCATTACAGCAAGTATACCCGAAAGTTATGTTTTAAATACTTTTGTCATATAAGCAAACAATACATTAAATTAAAAGTAAAATATTTTTAGAAAGACAAAATGAAAAAAAATGCCTCTAGTTTTCGCGATAAATCACTATTGCAAAATTACCGTGGTAGCAGCATATGTAGAAGCATATATCGAATACTAAATATCTGAATTGGTTTAGTCGAAGTTCAAATTGATTTTGGTTTCAAATCATAATCAACTTATTTTTTAATACTCTTAGTAAAGTAAAGTTAAAAAAGTATTTTTTGAAATTTAAAATGTGTTCCTGAAGACAATTTTGATGTCCTTCTGTCCAACTGTACTTTATTCTCATACAACGATGAGACAAAAATAGTAAAAGTTGTAGCAAATTGAAACATAGTGTGCATATAACCTTAGACCTAGAATGAATAAATACGAAGTTTTGAAGAAATCGGCGCCAGGACACAATTTCCTCCCATATATCCTGAAGTTAAAAAGATTTTTTCTAAAATACAGGTCTGAACTCTATCAAAACTAATGGCTAAATTCCACCAAAAATTTATTTGTAATTATGCAAATTTTCATTTGAATCAGATTAAGAACACTTCTACCTACATACATAAAAAAGCAAAAGGCGCCTATCTCCCATATATCCTGAAATGTGATAAACGCATTTTCTTCTAAAAAAAAGCTGGTCAAAACAGTATCAAAATTAGGGATAGCCCTTAGGAATATATATATTTTTTTATGGATCAGACTATATTTTGATTTAATAGGAGCAGGGGCATACCATATCTGGAGGATTCTCAACGTAATATACTAGATCCAAAAAATATATCTTTCTGTTTGCTAGTTGTTTTTTTTTAAATTTTGAACTAATTTTCACAATTTTTTTTATTTCAATTTAGCAAAATAACCCTAATATTCAGAACTATTTGAAATTGAAGTAAAAACGGGAAATCATAAATTTTTTCCAATTAAATTTTTTAAAAGTTGCGGCAAATAATAGATTTTAATTATTTCTTAATCAGTTAAACTTACATAAGTCGTTTAAAAATTAAATTTTTTGTAATTCATTTTATATCCTTCATCAGATTTAATGCATTTTTAGGTTTGAAGTAAATTTATTTTGTGTAAATTTGAGCAATAATAGTTATATTTAGGGCCTGATTCATCAGAACAATAAAACTGTTTAAAAATAAAATTTGAATGAAAATTAATCTTTTTTTTTATTTAGTAGTTTTGATACAAATTTTGTTTTCAAATAATTTTATTATTCACGGTGTCAAAACTGATGACCGAAGCTATAGTGGCAAAATAAACGGAGCAAAGCCGCTATGTCCGAAACAGACAATTTAATTGTGTGTCATGGTATCGCCCTGACCAGAGAAACAGTGACTGATGTTACAATATCAAGTGTCTTGGAATTATGTGGTAATATCAGCTATCTTGGGATTTTGGCAAATGGAATCGCAACTACTACATCCAACCTTAGAATACTGATATGAAAAATTTCATAAACTGAATGGGAATTAATAACAATAATAATATAAATATGAAAGCTTTGTAGTTAAAGTTAATGTTGGTGTATTAGTGTACAATAATCTAGTTACAGACGATTAAAGGAGTGAAATGTTATTGGGATACAGACGTGTAAAAGAATGTAATGAATATACTTATGTTTAACTAGCTATCAAACTTTGTTACAACACCTCTGTTAAGCTTTTGTGAAATTTTATGTAAATTTATCGATTAGAAATTATAGAATTATGTCCAAAAATGCCAAAGTATAGTTACTTTGTTTAATGTTTTATAAAGCAAAGAAAAAAGTCTGCTCTTATTGATTATAGTAGGGTAGTCTACAAAATGGCAAGTGACTTTTACTTCGTTTGTAAAAGTCTCCTTAGGGGTTTTAATCAAACCATCGGCTACTTGACGAAAAACCTATAACGTTTCTTTTGTAAATGAATCAATTCAAGTGATGGCATTGCCAAATTCTTTAAACTTGAGTAGCATACACTGCTCAAAACGATCTTATATTAATGTATGTTGATTAATATAAAAATTATAATTTAATTATAATTTAAGTGTCCAATATGATTGGACACTTATCTTTTTTTTATAAAAGCTACAGTTTTTTAGATTTTTTTTTTTAATCGGTCTTCGGTCATCAAAACGCATAGTTAAAGAGTTCAATCTACAAATTTATTTTCCATTATACATATGATTTTTCCTATAAAATTTATATAATGACAAAAAATTCAAATTCTAATGTAACAAATTACTTAAAAAAACCCTGAAAATAAATCTCATGACATTCATAATGGAATGTAAAGATATTTCCCTTTTGTTTGTCAGTATTAAAAGTAGTTAATTAAACAGATCATTAAACTAATTAAAAATAACAAATGAATTTGACATTTTATAAATGATACCAGAAAAAAATGCTGGCTTTCATATAAACTTCATATTAAATAACTTAAAAATATACAAGATGATTATAATGCTTAATATTATAAAAAAAAAAAAAATACTACTAGCTAATATTTTAGTTTGTATTTCTTTTTCTAAGCTTCCAAAACAAACAAAAATTTCGATCTAATTAAAAATCTCAAACATCACGTTTTTTGATTTAATTTATAAAATTAGTTAAACTTATAGTTTATGTTTTTTTTCTCTCCCTCAATTCATTATTTGTACCTAATAGTAGTTTTCGTTTTTGCCATATTTAATTTTAACTTCATCTTATTTGTAAATTACTATTAAATGCATTTACTTACAAAAGTTTTTATAATTTAATACGAGAGTTAAAAGCAAAAAAAAAACTTAAATCATTTTGAGTTTAACTTGATGTCATGATCGCCATTGCGCAAATTACGAGTATAAAACATTAAAAGAAAAACGTCAGCTTCGTTTTTTAAGAAAATTTAAAAATTTTCAAAATATAAAATACAAAATTAAATGGAGGTTTTTATGTAGCTAGATTAAAAGTTAGAAAATATTTTGTATTTATAGTGAGGGGGTATATTAAAGCCCAGTATTAGATTTTCAATGATAGAGCTACTGTAGCAGTAATTTGAATTTTTTTGTTATAACAACAATAGCTTTAATAAAGTTAATTCTTATTGAAATTTTTTTAAAATAAAATTGTATAAAATACCTACAAATTGCAATTAACCCATAAAATGCTTTTAGATATCTATGAAAATAAGTTAAATTAGTTTAATATAGGAAATTCAGTAAGAGCTGGATAAAGTTTAAAGTTTATTCTTTTAAGAAATAACCTAGTTGATTCAGGTTTTTGCTAACAAGTCCACTTTTTATGAACCGATTTTCTCGATTTTAAATACCAAAATTTTCGCATCCTTAGCAATATATTTGGACCTTACAAAATTACCTACATTATTTGGGCATTTGATAAAAATTGATTTCAACATACTTTTTTCTTCTCATTTTAAAAACTTCTGCCTTTAATGGTTCAATTCATTATAGAAGTCTACGAAATTAAGAGAGAAAAAAAATCTACAACTTTACTGAAAATATAATGATTATAATGAAATCTTAGCAACCAACTAAGTAGGTAACATAACAAAGTTAACAAATAACCTTGGCTCCTTAAAATTTAATATGGCCCCAAAAATAAAATTAGAAAAACAACAACAATAACAAATAACTATCAATGCCTCAACAACAACTATAAAATGTATTTAAGAAATACTTAATAACAACTAGAAATAGGAAAAAAGCTATAAATTTAGTTGGAGGAAAAAAGAAAAAAAAAAATACATTCTTTCAATTCGTCTTCTAACTCCTAAAGTTAGTTAAATATAATTTATGCCTCTTTCAAACAAGAAACTAACAAATCATCTGTGAAAAGAAAAAAAAAGCATCAAGCTACAACCAACATGATTGTTAGTTATTTTAAATTTTTAAACACAAAAGCTTCAAAAACTGTGCAACACTTCATTCAACTTGAATAACAACAGCCGTCAAGATGAATTACATGTTGGCACTGGTGTCGTTACCGTTTGATGTTTTTGATAAATTGCAGCTTTTTAACCAAAAAAAAAAAAAAAAACTAAATGGTTACCAAAAGAATTATCAAAAAAAAAAAAACGACAAGGTCGTCTTTATTTTTGTGGCTTCATAAATGTGGGGTTTTTCTCTCAAATTGTAGAACAAGAAAATGTGTTCATTAAAATTTAGAGCAATTTGCCAATTATTTTTTCAAATTTAGCAAATTTTTTATTGTTTACATTTATAAGGTAATAATAACAATAATGGTTATATGTGTTTTAAATAAAAACCCTTATTGTTTTTATTTCTTTTTTTTTAAGAATTTTATTTACAATTTATGTTATGTCTTTGGTTTTTTTGATATAGTGTCTTATTTAGTTGTTGTTTTTAGTTTTTTTTTTTTTTATTTTTGATTTTTATTTCTTTGTTTTTAACTATTATACAACTCACGACAATGACAATTCACGCAAGGACCTTTCATGACCCATCACCATGTTTAGTGTTTGGTACCTAAAAAAAAGTATTTGTCATCTCTATTTTAACACAACCTACCAAAGAGACATCTAATAAAAATAAAATATATATTGTGTCTATATTATAAAAACTGTTAGAATAGTTGAAGCAGACTGAGGTGTGTGCTACTTAAAAGGATTGAACGATATAATTAAAAATTTAGCAAAGGATTTATATTTAATGACAAGATAAAATAACAAATAAAATTGTTGCATAAAATGCTAGAAATATAAGCATTTTAAATTGACAGGAAACCAATGAATGGAAAAGGGTAAGAGTCCATATAAAAAGGTTCTCAATAATTAGTAAAGAAAAAATTTAAAAATTTTTTTGGGAAAATGGAGAAGATTTTTTTTCATAACTCTGAAAATCTTAAGCGAATAAAAAATATTTTTGACACAATTTCGTATGCATCTTTTTGGTATATCATTTATCAAAATCGTGTAAATGGTTCTTCAGTTATAGTTAAAATTGTAGAAACCATTCTTGAGTTTTATAGTGTGACCGCTGAATAATGTGATGATATTAGTCATGCTCATAAAAGAAATCAGTACATGATAGAAAAAAGTGAATGCAGATTCTTGTTTAACTTCTCAAAAACAATCTAGTCCACCTATTTTTGTTATAAAAAAAAAGTTTTTGCCAATTTCTACTCAATTGTATGTAAGCATAAGTATTTTGACTTAACTGTGAATAATATCAATATTTGTGCATCAATTTTGAAGATACTTATCTTATTTTCTTCACACTACTACCAGCTTTAAGATAAATATTTTAACCTGAAACATTTTTGATGTTTTCACTTTTAAAGAGAAATTTAAGTAACAAAAAAATGTAAAATTTTGCAAGAACAAGTTTTTTTCGGACATTTATTTGAAAATACCTTTGAAACTATTGATTACTTCAAAAATTAAGTTTTTGTGATTTGAAGATATTTTTAGTTCGCATCTTTAGGTGTATTAATTATGTCATTAGTGCACACCGTTCTTTAGTTATGAGGAAATATATTAGAGCAATGGCCTTGCTATTGGCGAAAGAATAGACATGCCCATAAAAAAAATATGCAGACCTTTTGGAAAAAAACTGATAGCAGATTCATATTTAGCACATTAAATACATCAAGTCTAACTATTCGTCTTTGGTGGAGGATTTTTTTTTTTTGTAGACCAGTGTGCAAAATGTATCCATAAATCATCAAAAGTTTCAACTCAGTTTTCTTATGTGTTTTAGATTTAAATGCCTGTATTTCCATCCAAATTTTTACCAATTTTTAAAACAAACTTTGCTAATGCAAGACACTAAAAGTAGGTTTCCAACAATATCGAAAATTTTCTATTTTCCTCATATATTCTTGAACATTATTGATACCTAGCAAAAAAACGATCAAGAGCTTCCAAAAAAGAACATTTTCACCACTTCAAAAATAGTAAAAAGTGCATATTTTAAACTTTTTTGGAAGTTCTTAATAATTACTTCCAAAAAAAGTGAAAATAAATGAAATTCTAGCTTGAAAAAACGTTAATAATTTCGAAGAAAATTAAAATTTTATAAATTTTAATTAATTTTTATTATCTTTTAACAAGGCTTAAACTGAATTTTTTAAAAAAACATAGTTTCAAAAGAAATATCAATGAAATATGGCACACATGTTTCTTATAGACCAAGAACGAAGATTATTGAAATTGATTATGATCTGTGTATTATCTCACGTAGCCCCCATACCTCCATTAAATGTAGCAAGCATTTTTGCACATATAAGTTGTATATACATAAGTCTAAATCTGTGTACCGAATTTAATGAAAATTCGTATGTTTAATTTTACATTTCCACAGGCGTAGAAAAAAGATGGTATAGAGTATTGACTATTTCATTCATTCTCATTTCTAATGTGTTAATACACGCAGAGAAAAAACATGGTTACAGCATGATCACCACAACTATTCAATGATTATATAGTCGTTTTCTCGTTGATTTAAATATACTGTGGTCATGATAGCAACGTTTATGATTCTGTTTAATCATTTAATCAAAATTTTAATATGGTTCACTGAATTATAATATGTATTTAAATATGTTTATATGAAATCATATTTATGAATAAATACAATCATTTAGTCAATTCTACAATTATTTAGTTAATTCTACAATCATTAAGTTAATTTTGCAAATTTAGTTAATTCTACAACCATTTAGCGAATATTTTTATTTGATTTTAAATCATATTTTGTTTTGCACAACTGTTGAATGTTTGTATTTTCAAATGTTTATGTTTTTCTCAAATATAAAATATTGGCTTTGGACTATAATTTGATTTCACACAACTATTGTATTTTTATGCACAACTGTTGAATGTTTGTATTTGAATATGTTTATGTTGTCCTTAAATATAAAATATTTGTTTTTGACGATAATTTAATTCCATACAACTATTGTATTTTTATCGTTAATCATATTTATTTTCTGCATAACTATTGAATACACATTTTTGTGTATAAATTCAGTAGTTTGTTAGAAGGCAAACGATATAGCTGTGTGTTTTTGGAAAAGTGTTCAATTTATTTGTGTTCTAAGTTTAAAAAATGGCAAAATAAAAAAATAAATGAAAAATATGTCTTTTTCTAAGATATGCAGGAATGGTTATCCACATTGGAATGTATGAAGATGACGTTCCATTATTTGGTCGTATAAATATTGCTCTAATGAATCTTACTATCTTTGCGGTCAAAGGCTTTTAAACCATGGATTTAACTCACATTTTCAAGCCTTTCAGGTAGATTATGAGGATTATTATTTTTCAATATCTGTTAAATTATTAGAATTGAATTTTATTTAATTTTAATTACATTGCATTACCAAAGAAAACATAAAACTGTTGAATTAAATTCGTATGTAAATACTATAAAATATTAATATGTAGAGTATAAATATTATATAAAAAACTATTAACAACTTATAATTTAACAATTTAAAATTAATAAATTTTTATACCTGAACATTTTTTTTTTCAATACTTTCAATAAAAAAATAAAAATTTCAGATAAATGTGCTTTATTTTAAATTTATTCAGTATTGAAAACTCGTGCATTATATATATAATAAAATGGGATTATATATATGATAAAATGGGATTATATATATGATAAAATAGGATTATAATATGATAAAATGGGATTATATACATGATAAAATGGGATTATTAAATGATTAAATTCGTTTATATATATGGTAAAATGGGAATATTAAATGATTAAATTCCTTTATATATATATGGTAAAATGGGAATATTAAATGATAAAATTAGTTTATATATCTGATAAAATGGGATTATTAAATGATAAAAAATTGTGAAATCGAAAGAAATATTGTAAAAAAATGTTATAAATATGATTAAACCGAATCATTTAATGATGGGAAAATGATTAAATGGAATCAGAAAAATCGATCACTCTACTATTTATCTCCTACAGTTTTCGAGTTATCTTTAAAATTTCAGCTTTTTTAACGATATCAAGTCTAAAAATTAACACATATTTTATATATTAAGGCCAACTGGCCTTTTAAAAGTTACAGATTTATTTTAAAAATGTGCGATTCTGCCCCGCTTTGCACTATGTCGTCTATTAAACCTGAAATGCTACACTTATTTTTATTACAAAAATGCTATACGTCGTGATTAGGGTTTGGGGTTTCCCCTGATATTTTGTTTCCCGGGAAACGGGAATAAAAAATTCGATTCCGGAATTCCCGGGAATCCCGGGAAATTTAAATTTTAAGAAAAAAAGCAATGATTTTTTATAAAGAATGTAATTTTTTCTATTCAGTACTATAAAACAACATTATAAATAAAATTTATGATTAGTTAAGGTGGTTTTACACTATAATACTTTGTATTAATACCATTAAAAACGAAAAATTAAACAGAGTTGACTACAAATAAAAAAAATGTGCCGAAATTTGCTTTAAGGGATGCAATTATATTTAAAAAATTTAAAGACTTCAACATACAAAGTATTGAAGGTATTTACACCATAATACATTTGAAAATATTTTTGGTATTAATACAAAGTATTATAGTGTAAAACCAATTAAAAATTTAAACAATCTTAAATATTTCACAAAAAAAATAAAATAAGGATTAATTGTTTAATTCACTGTTGAAAATCGAATTAAATTTATTTTCCCAGTAATTTCTTTAAAGCTTTCATATTTAATTCATAGACTTAAATTCTTTAACTTCACAAGAATTAATTGCTTGAAGAATCCACTACCAATATTACAATTCAAGCTTAAAAAATATTTTGAATTATTCAAATTTTCTTCTATTCAAATCTATTACGAATTATACTATGTTCACATACATTAGTTTCTTACCTGTTTTTTTAAAAACACAATAAATTAAGGCATCACTGTTCACATATCATTTTATCATATTTTTCCTTTTGGCCTGTTTTTCGTTAGCCAAAATATTTTCTCAAATCTTTGATTTAATTAAAAATTTCACACGCAAACAACTTCTAATTAAAAAAATTTAATTTGTAAACAAATAAAATTTATGAACAAATATAAAATTCATTCATAATTTTTAATTTTTTCTTTTTAAATTGTTTGACAATTTTTACAATTTCTTTTTTCAACAAATTTCTATGTACTAAAAATACTAAAAATTTCTTCTCTGTATGGAAATTTAGTAAGTTTTTTGTGTGTTAAATAATTAAACAACTCGAATCGAGATGTTTTTTGGTTTTGAAATGTGTGGAAAAACAAGTCAATTTGTTTGTGTTTTTTAAGAAAACGACTCGTTTTACAGAAAACATTTATATGTGAACATAATATTAGATTTAGAAAATATTTTTTGGTTCATTTTTTAAAATATTAGCTTTGTTCCCGTACCTAAATTGGACCATGCGGGATCCCTATTTTACCGAAAAGTGTTCCCGTACTCCAAAATTGGGAAATGATAGATCTTTTAAGAAAATAATGTTCTACTTCTTGCATGAAACAGCCCTGTCTATATCTTTGGATAGACTTAGTAAATAGTCAAATAAGCAAAAAATAAAAATATACAAATAAAAACTTTGAATGAAAATAAATAATAAATATTTAGTTTTTGGTACTAAGAAGAAAGTTTCAATTAAAAAAAAATAAGAACGTTGATATATGCTAAAAAAATAAAATAACATTCACACATGAATTTCCAGATAGTTTGATGTTTACCTTCTAAATAAATTGTTTTTCGTGTTTCCGTATTTTTGTACAATTTTTAGAGAAATATCAGCCTTTTCTCATTTTACCCATAAAGTACGGGCACAAACTTATTGAAAACTAAAAAAAAATATATATATATATATATATATATATATATATATATATCGTCCATTTCATGAAATATTTATAAAAAATGCCAATTTTTTGACGGAGGGTCATCCGATATTGTTCATATTTGGCACGCATATTTCCTATGAAGCCATTTAAATATCCCCATTTTTATTTTTTTTTTTTTTTTGAATATCAAAAAATTCGCGTATTTATTCACGATTTTAATTTTTCGAAAAGTCAAAATAATCGGAAAAGTGTGTAACTTTAAACATCAATAACTCTAAAAGTTGATAACGGATTTTAATGATTTAAACTGCATGTAGAAGATGAATATGTCCTCTTTTAATATAGTAGTTAAGAAATAATATTACATTTTAAAAATTCATTTATAATGCAAATGCAATTCTAGGATGCATTTTTGAAATATTTCTATCCTTTTCACCCATTCACTTTTGTGAATGGTGTTATGGAGTGAAAATTAGTATTTAAATGAAATTTTAAAATGGTACATCATCATTAAATGTTTAAAAGATTGTAGAAACATAAAGTTAAAAACTCGTGTATTCGGAATGTGATTGGACATAATAAAACTTTTTTTCCTAGTGAAAAGTAGTCAAATAGGACTTTTCATCAGCGCACCGATGAAATGTTTTTCAATAATCTAAAATATCACTTGTATCTAATTTTATTTATATTTCGTATTAGCATCTAAAAATTCCTTTAGTAAATGTAAAATTTTCACTTAGGCGATACAAACAGTAAAATTTTTTCCTATAGGATTATAAAAATACATAAATATTAAATTTCCCGTTTTTCCCGGGAAAATTTAAAAAAATTCCCGGGAATTCCCGACGAAAAATTTCCGGGAATTCCCGGGATTTCCCGCCCGGGAATTCTCGGACCCCAAACCCTAGTCGTGATGTAAAAAAAATTTTGGACACAATACAATCTTGAGAATTTATTAGAATCACATCTTTTGAATTATTTAATTTGTATATAAATGAAATAAAATAAGAAAAATATTTTTTCATCCATTTTATATACAATAATTTAGATTTCAAAATACTGGATTTTTTTTTTTTTTTTTTGTAAAAACGACATCAATGAAAAATGCGTAATCGATTCGACAAAGTGTAGTCATGCAGTGTTAAAGAATGTATTATTATTTTTTGGTTTTTCTAAATGTTTACCCAATTTGTTTTTACATTTTACCGTGTCATCAAATTTTAAAAATACTTGTTTTAAAATTATTAATAAAATTTAATTTTAAATTAAATTTAAATTAATACTTTTAAATAAAGTTACATTTTTAAAACAAATAATATTGAATTTTGATTATTTG
The DNA here is from genome assembly GCA_951394005.1 of Protophormia terraenovae. Taxonomy (NCBI): domain Eukaryota; kingdom Metazoa; phylum Arthropoda; class Insecta; order Diptera; family Calliphoridae; genus Protophormia; species Protophormia terraenovae. The sequence goes on along the minus strand of OX596075.1, from coordinate 121,922,827 downwards.
TGCAATTTTTGTGGTTTTTAATAATCTAAAATTGACAACACTGATTAGACTGAATTCTAAAGAAATCTAACAAAATTTTAAAGAAGGTTATGTGAGAGAAAATATCAGTTGTTAAGAATTTAATCCGTTTCTAAAATTTAACAAAAAGAGTAATTTTATGTAGAATTAAATTGACGTTACTCTCACATAATCTTCTTGTTATTTTCTATTTTTTAAAATTCGAATAAAATTTTGCATAATGATTTTCTTTGCATAATATTTTTCAGTATTTTTATAATGAATTTATAATTTGTTTAGAGAACTCACGTGGAAGTAATATAGAACTAGTTCCCAAAAAATTATGGGTGTTACAAATGGTTGCTACACCACTATTTCTAAGGAACTAAAATGGTAATGATTACACTAGTTCCACAACTAATGATTTCAGAACAAGTACAACAATTTTTTCACGTTGGAGCCAATTTAAAAAAAAATATAAGCATAACATTTTGGAAAGAAAAGTTATCTTCCTTTTTTATAAGTTGAAGAATAGTTTTTCAACCTTTTTTGTGAACTAAATACACCTGCATTCCATAAATAGCGCTTCATCAATAGTATGTTTAAAGTAAATAATTTAAAAATTTCTTTAATATTAAGTATTAAAAATTGTTTCTTATATTAACAAAATATTTACAGCTTTTAAACTAAACATTTACACACTAAGGGAAAAAATTCGATTCAAAATCAACAACGGTTGTGCTCACATTGGTAATTTACGGTAACCGCTTTTTAATACCTTTCGTTAACAAATTTAGTAGAAAACATATGTAATTTAACAATTTGATACCGAAATGGTTTCAACTTAGGTATCGATTTTTAATAAGAATTGAACACGCAGTGTTTATTTTCAACACATACGGTGTAGATTCACTATTGACACAGAATGGTATCGTTTTCAACACGTATGTGATTGATATTTCTCTGGGTGCATAATTACTAATAATTATCATATTTTCATGCCAAATATTTTCCTTTTCATTGCCTTTATGCTGGTATTTCTTTATTTCTTCCACACAATTAAGTTTAAGTTATTTTTTTCTGTACAATTATTTATAAGTATTTGTAAAGTTAAACTTAAAGCATTATTTAAAATATAGAAACCTGTTGTAAGTAATATAAAATGTAGACGAAATTAATTTAAATATTTTGTTAGGCTATTAATTTGTTTTACTTTTTTTATTTGAAATTTTTGTTGTATTTTTTAATAAAAATTAACCATGCAAAAATCGTGACAATTTATAAATTAATGATTGTAAATTATGTTTAAGTAAAGAGAACAGATTCGATTTTTTTTTTCGAAAATATAAATTGTTTTTAACATTAATGGGCTTTAAATGTAATAATAATATATTACTATTTTTTTAATGAATTATATGAAGTTTTATTTAAAGGATTTTTTGTTACGATTTGTCTTGTTATAGAGAAATATGTAAGTGTGTATGTGTAAGGAGAAGAAAAAATATTTGCTAAAGATTTTGTAATCAAAAGTGTTTATTAGTCAAGATTTGTAACAAACTTGCAGAAAAATATATAAATTTAAGATTTAGTTTGACTTAGCCGAATTTGTTTTATTATTAATTTTTATTTTACATAATATATTTTATAGTTTTTTCTGAAAAAATAAAATTTTATTTCAATGTAACAATCATTAAGAAATTTTTTTTTTTTTTTTTTTATTTAAATAACTTTAAAACTACATTCAAATATTTTAACTTAAAAGTTAAAAGAACAAATTGTGTTTGAAAAAAAATCTCATAAATAAATATACATAACAAAAGACTTAAGCAACAAACTTGCATAGAAAAAACATAAAAAATCAAAAGATTTTTTTCTTGACAGCTAAGAAAAAAATCCTCCTCCATTCACATTGAAAACTAAAACACCAAATTCAGAAGTATGATTCATACAAAATGTATTGCCCAATAGTTAAATACATCAGAGTGAATATGTTGCCACTAAATTGTTAACAAACATATATGTATGTCTATCTGTTTGTTTTTTTGTTAGACATTGTTTCAATTATGCGCCAATTATAAAACCATACTCAGTTTAGCAAACATACAAAAAAAATTACGATCTTTTTTTTTTTCTAACACCACCACCACAGTACAACAAATTTTCACACTTCCTAAGATTGTTTCAAATAAAATAAAAACTAACAAAAAATCCAACATAAATAGTATGTATTTAAACCAAATTGAAAAAAAGTTTAGCAACACTTCAAATGCATCGGGTTCATTGTTTGTTTTTTCTGTTTTTTTACTAACAAAACGTAGGAGTTACATTAACATTATTTATAAACTAAAATGTTTAATGAAAAAAAAAAAAAAAATCTTAAGCATTAAATAAATAAATTTTAGCAAAAAAAAGTCTACAAAATATATGAGTATGAGCTTTAAATTCCCAAGCTATGAACAATTTTTGTTTTATTTATTTTATTTTTTGCATTTTTTGCGTTTATTTTATAATTTATGATTTAAACAAGAAAATCAATCAATAAGATCATATTTTATTCTATTTGAGGTTTAAGTGTATTTTTTTATTTTATTTCTAAATATTTTATAATGCTGCTTTATATGGCCAACTATAATTATTAATTAGTTTCCCACTGTTGACTCGTATGGGCGTTGGAAAAATTTATTTATTTAAGTTTAATTTGCTTGAAAATTTATAAGAAATAAAAAATAAAAAATAATTTTAAAATAAAATAGGAGCTACATAGTTGTGATAGGTAGACAGAATGGTGGTTTTATAAGAAAAATGGCAGCTTTGTTAGAATTTTTTTGCTGGGGAATTAAGACTAAGTTAATTTTAAATTAGAACTCACCTTCAAAACATAAGGAAAGTAGTTAGAAATAAGAAGAAATATCAATTTAATTATTATTGCCGGATAAGGAGAAAAACATACTTTAAAAATATAGTTGAGAAAAAATATTGTCATAGATAAAAAAAAAAACTTAATAAAAATTGGTGAATTTTTTAATTTTTAGTAGATTTTTTGATTTTAGATAAAATTTTACATTTTAATGAATTTTCCTTTTCTTTTTTTTTTTTGAGAAATTAAATTTTTATGTAATATTTTGGTAAAATTTAAATTTTTTTGGCAAATTTTCGAATTTTTCGAATTCTTGATAAAATTTTAATCTTGGGTGAAATTTTCGATTTTCGTTTAAATTTCCGAAATTTGGTGAAACATAAATTTTGAAGCATTAAATATGAAAATTAAGCTCTTCTCACAAAAAATATTCAGAGGGCATAGGGTAGAACTTAACGCCATAAAATTTTAATGTAGTATGAAGAAGAAAGTTTTTTTATAGCTATAAGAGGAAAACAGTTTCATGTCCTTTCGCCTCCGATTTTGATAAAGTAATAGTTATGTCAATACAAAATTATATATTCCTTAAAATATTATTTATTTTTTATTGCAATTATAAGTTTACTTTTTTCAATTTCTTTTTTTTTAAGACAAGAAATTTAATTTCATATATCATCGGACTTATTTGTCTGATCTAAGACATTGGCTCAAATTACACTGGTCCACAAAAAAAATTTGTTTGTGCTCCTTCAAAAAAAATTAAAAAAATATGTGGACCAGATGAAATTCTGCATTCCAAATTCGAATCTGCTTTAATTTTTTCCCATCGGGTCGAGATTTTTTTAAGGGCGTGTCTTATATTGCGTTCGCAATTTATATAAATAATACACCAAAATAAGTGGAATAAAATTGGCTTTAAGAGGTTCTTCCAAGAGATTTTTTTTAACTTTTTAACTTCTGATAAAAATTAAATAGTTTTAGTGAGAATGGTACGTAAAGAAATAACTTGTAAGATTGTGAAAAGCGCTATTAGAAAAATTGCTACGATGAGAAGTGGCGGCAGATCACGAACATATCCCACACTTCAAACAAGATCAGAATCTAGTTATCCCTCTATCTCAATATCACTTTCCCAATCAGGAACCTCCAGCAGACGTAGTATATGTAAATGTTGTTTGCTCTCGCTTATTTCAAAAGTAAATAAATCAAAGTAACTAAAGGTTATGCAAATTTCTTTCTTACAATATGAGCAATTTTAATAGGATGCTTTATATTAATTTTTTTTTATACGTATAACTAAACAAGTCTAAACTTCCTGTTAAAAAGTAGAACATCAAAAACACATTATATTAAATTTTGATTAATTAATGATTTTGAAAATATAACAAACTGTAAAATGAACTTAACGAATTGTTAAACAAATTTCTTATAACCTTTTTTATTTCAAAAAAATCCTCACACATATCTTTTGTATTTTTTTCCTTGTTTGCTTAACTAATATTTTCTTTAGAAAAGATCAACTTTGTTGTATAATCTACTAAAAAAGGCTATCTTTGCTAAAGGATCTTGCTATTAGTTTTTTCTTTCTTTAAAAGTAAAAGACAACCTAAAGGAAATAAAAGAAATGACTTTTAAACCACCCGCTAACAAAAATAAAACAAAAGAGCTTTCATCTTTCAAGTCTCATTATAACTTGAAATAAAGATAAAATTGTTATAAACAAACATTTACAAATAAACACACATACTATATATACATATATATTTGTTTTTTACTATATGATACCGCTTTAGTACCTGTAACTCAAAAATAGCAATGACAAGTTGTTAACTTTAATTTCTTGCTATTCAACATATAAACGAAAATGGCAAAAACATAAGATATTAATCAAAAACCCATTACATTTCTATCATGAAAACAAACTGAAAAAAGATGAGAATAGATGGAAATGGTCTTAACCCTTAAAGGTTAACAGAAATAGTCTTTAAAGAAAAAGCTCTAAAGTCCTGAATAAAGTCTTTGAAAAATATTTATCTTATAGTGGGGTCAAACGCAAATTTTTTGGTAATAAATCTGTATCTCCAAAACTACTGCTCAGATTAAATTGAAATGTATGAAAGAGTTGCAGAGGAGGACTTAAGCTTTCAGAAAAATCATCTTGTGGTCACCCTGTGATAACACAAGATAAGCTACAAGGTGTCGAATTTGAATACCTCGAGTATGTAAAAGTTTAAAAAAATCGTAACTTCTACAAATGAAGTCCGATTTTAAAGATAAGCTTACTCACCTCAGTTATCTCTTACAGTTAAAAAAATATTTACTTTTCAATTTTGAATTTTTGATTTTTTGCCTTGACTTTCATTCGTTTTTTAGAAATAAGTCCGGAGATATATGAGCTAAAATTTTTTTAAAAATATTTTGTAATTTTCTATATAAAAAGAATTTTTGGATTATCTCAATTCGTCTAGACGTGAAAAATATTCAAAGTCAACACTGAAATTATTATGAAAAACTGCTATTTTTTACAAAAATATGGTACAATTCTTTCACTTTTTTCTCAAAGTTCCGTTAACGAAAAAATTCTTTCTTTATATATTTTAAAAGATAAAGCTTCAAAAATGTTTAATAATGGAATTTTGGATTAATTTATGTTTGCACCCTACATCAGGCATTGGTCTAAAATAGTCAATTTTGGTAAAAACTCAAATATTTATCGATTAATAAAAAAAATGTCACGCGAGCTTTTTTAAATTTATTGACGATATTTTATCAAGAAATAGATTTAAAACGATTTGACACGAAACTGCTTCCCGCCCGGCCAAAAACGAATGCAGGAGAGCAGATTTAATGAACAAAGCCAATTTTTTAAACGACTTTTTTTAATTGCATAAAAAAGCATATTAGCATAATATTTTAGCCATTATTTCTTATGTAATGTATAAATTATATATCGATCTTTTATTCCTGCAAAAATCATTAAAAAATCTTTAAAACCCGATTTGTTTAAATTTTTCAATAACAAAAAGAAAACAAAATTTCCTAAACATTGATGTACAACAAGTACATATTGGAACTTTTGCGTTTGCAATTAAAGGATTATAAATTTATGATTTCAAGTAATTTGGCCAATTTTGACTCATTTTAATACGAATGGTAATGCTGGTCATGATAATGCTGTGACAAGAAATATTTTAATAAAGCTCAACGTTTTAATTTTTTCAGCATAGTGCTAAATACATATCCTTCTGTTATATCCGTAGGACAAATAACAAATACATATTATATATCATTGTTTAGGAAATTTTGTCTTCTTTTGAAATATGTATAAACAATTTTACGATACAAAAATTTGTTAAAGACTTTTTGCAAAAAACACTGAGAAAGGATGGATTTGCGATTTTTGGCATATTTTTCATTTTTAATTATGCAATAAAATTCTTGTTTGTGCATATTTTTGAATGACATTTCACACATAAGTAGATTTTGTAGTAGATGCTTAATTCAAAGCGCTATTCACTTTTTTAGATTTGTCTATAAAAATCCCGAAATTCCCAAAAAACTTTAAAAAATTTTCAAAATTGTGATTTTTTACTTTTTTTGCTATATCTTTCCAAACGATAACGGGGAGCAAAAATTCCCATTGCAAAAATAATTAAAACATTTTAGACTTAATAAAAAATATAACGAAAATTCGAAATTAGTTGGAAAAATAGGTCAAATTTGGGAAACCCTGGTTCTCTCAAAAATCGATTTTTTAAAGCTTTTTTTTCCTTTTAAGTATTTTGTGTTTAGTTATATTTCAGAAAAATATAAATACTATATATGTTACTAAAGAAAATTTTTATATAACAGAAAATGAATGTTAACACTTTTTTCGAAAAAAAAAACGGGAAAAAATCAACTTTTGTTGAAAATTAAAATTTAAATGCTTGTAGCTTTTGACTCCGTAAATATTTTTTCAAAATTCTTTCTTTGCACAATTTTTCTATTTGTTTTTAATGAACTAAGAAAAATTTTGTGAAATTGTAAAAAAAATCGGGTTAAAATTGGATCCGCTGTAGCGAAAAAACTTCACCAAGACAGGCTAAAAAGTAAAAATTTTAGTCTTTAAAGCTTAATATCTCTTAAACTAAAAGAGATATTATAGATATACGACGATGTTTTTTTAGATATCGACTAAAAATCTTTGAAATCAGTTCAGATATAAGGAAACAAGATCGTTTTTAATAAATTTTATACCCGAGGTATCCAACTTTGGGACCCTGTGGACTCGCCCCCTGTGTGTCTATATGATCCAAGCTCCAAACTTAAACTCGCATATACCTCTACTATCACCATGTGAAATTTCATGGAAATCAAGGCAGCCGTTCCAAAGTTCCATAATTATTTAAATTACATTTTTTGAAGGGACAGACGGACAGACATTACCATTTTGGCAATAAATAATAATAAAATTTTAAAAATGCATTCGTTACTTACTAATAAATAGAAAGATCAAACGTGATTATTAAAGTGTTGATATCACCTTTCCCTGAATTAAGCGCCATTCTCATTTCTTTTTACCTCAACGTAAAAAACGTGGACCATTAAAGACCCTTAAACAGTTAAAAGTTTAAAAAAGAAAGGAAAAAAATAGTAACCACCAACGACCACAATAGTGAGACAAGTGCATTTTTATTATTTACTTCTATGATCGCAATGAAGAAACAGGGCCAGCCATTAGCAATTACCAACAATATTACTATTTTTTAAAGTATCTTAAGTTATTTTTTTTTTTTTATATTTTTATTTATTTATTTAATTCAGTATTTTCAATTATTTATTTATGGTATTAAAGCGGCTTAAAATAAAAAGAATTATTGTTATTTAATTAAAGATTTTGAAAAGACGATAAAATAATCCCCCTGATATAATAAATGACAATACTAGAATACGTTTATAAAATTCAATTGAAAACAGTAAGAGTCTATTACAAATACTACACAAGTAGGTACATTAACTGTCTATATATTAATAGTAAATGAATGTTTATCTAGAGGATTATTAAAGTTCTTAAGCATAAAAAACAGTACATTAAAAGTTCCATAAAGAAAACAACTTTACCTAAAGTGATGCAGCCACAGCAACCATTATTCTCTAGATCTTTAAAAAATAAAAAGCAACCCACACCAGATAACAAAATACACAGACACAGACACAGAACGAGCTACAACACTACTAAATGGACAATTAAACTTAATTTAAAATTCAATTTTAATTTGTATTAAAAACTTAAATAAAAATGATTTTTAAGACAATAAAACTAACTAAGATTGTCAATTTAATTTGTCTATTGTATATTTGTCAATATTTTCCGGGTTATTAAAGTATCAGTTTTTTTTTTTCTGTCATTAGATTATGACTTTAGATATCTTTAAGTTGAGGGGAAATTTTCAAGCTCATGGTATTTAAATGTGTTAATTTAATTAATTGGCTTAAAATAGATTTATATTTAAATTTTGTGGTTTCTTTAGTTAAAGATTTTTATTGGTAACTATGCTAATAATTTTTTATTTTAGACACGCACAAGTGATTTAAATAATATGAATTATAAAACAAAAATGTTTAAATACAAAGTGTGGGTCGTACTCAAACTAACCATGTTAATTAGCTTAAATATAATTTTTTACATTGATTTTATGGTACAAATTTTAAAATTTGTTTAAAAGCGGGTCAAGCTTTACATGTATGTTAATTAATTAATATTTATTTTTTGTGATAATTATATTAAAATAAAATTAAATAAATGAATTATTTAAATTTATTCAATAAATAAAATGAATATTGGTTGGTTAAGATTATTTGTTTTGTTTAAAATCGCACTTTTGAAGAAAAGTAATTTTTATGAAAAATCGATTTAGTTATCAGAACCGATTTTCGTTTTCAGAATGTATACCTATATTTTTAGTTGAGTTAATTTAAAACAATTACCCATTTCAAAACAACTTCATTATTTTGTTATTTGCTAAATAATTATATCTATGAAGAAAAATAAAAATTTAAAAAAAAAGAATGTTATTTTCAAATGTATTACAATATTTATAATTAAAAAAAAAATCAATATTTTTTTTTTTTTTTTTTGTTATTTTATGTTCACATTTGTCAAATATTTGATAAAATTTGCGTGACCACAAGTTTTACAAAAATATTTGTTTGGCTTTATCCTGCAAATTTTTAGTAAGAGAAAACAGCGTCAAAAAAATATTTTACCATTAAAATGGAGAAGTTGGAAAATAGTTTTTATAGTCATTTCTGTCAAATATTTGACTAGCCTGAACATACATTTATTTTATTTTATTTTTTTCAAAATAGGTTTTTAATAAAAAATGCTGATAAAAGTTTTATTTAAAAAAAACTTCGTTTCTATTTTTGTAAAGAAATAATTTTCTTCTTCTGTTGCACAGTGGGGTCGAACGCAAATTTTTTGGTAATAAATCTGTATCTCCAAAACAACTGCTCGGATTAAATTGAAGTATGTAAAAGTTGCAAAGGAGGACTTAAGCTTTCAGAAAAATCATGATAACACAAGATAAGCTACAGGGTGTCAAATGCGACTACCTCGAGTATGTAAAAGTTTAAAAAAATCGTAACTTTTACAAATAAAGTCCGATTTTTTAACGATTTTTGCAGGAATGAAAGACCGATATATGATTTATACATTACATAAGAAATAATGGTGAAAATATTATGCTAAAAGTCGTGAAAGAATTGTACTATATTTTTGTAAAAAATAGCAATTTTTTTTTTTATACTAATTTCAGTGTTGACTTTGAATATTTTTCACGTCTAGACGAATTGAAATAATCCAAAAATTTTTTCAGCATATTATTTTGAAATATATAACAAATTACAAAATATTTTTAAGAAATGTTTACCCCATATATCTCCGGACTTATTCCTGAAAAACGAATGAAAGTCGAGGCGAAAAATCAAAAATTCAAAATTCAAAAGTAAATATCTTTTTAACTGTAAGAGATAACTGAGGTGAGTAAGCTTATTTTTTCTTCATCTTTCCAAGTACTTTACAGAAATATTGGAACTTCAATTGTAGAAGTTACGATTTTTATAAACTTTTACATACTCGAGGTAGTCGAATTTGACACTCTGTAGCTTATCTTGTGCTATCACAGGGTGACTACAAGATAATTTTTCTGTAAGCTTAGGTCCTCCTTTGCAACTCTTCCATACATTTCAATTAAATCCGAGTAGTAGTTTTGGAAATACAGATTTATTACCAAAAAAATTGCGTTTGACCCCACTGTGCGTTGTTAAGTTTTTTAGCAATTTTTTTTTTATTATTTTCGGATTTTTGATATCAAATGAGAGTTTAATGTACTTTATTTTAGATCGAACCTTAGGAGAAAAATTAATTATCTGGTGAAAAAATCGTATTTTTAATGAATAAAATCTTTTAGTCTGATTTTAAAAAATAAATGAAATATTAGTGAAAACCGAGGTTTTGTCATACTACGTATAATAATACAATTATGCATAAACAAATCCGAAAACATTTAGAAAAAAATATGAACAATATTTTGACCCTTTCTCTCTTCCTCGAATTTAAAACTATTAGAATTTGATGTGATTTTAATGTAGTATTAAATTTTAGAACCAAAAATAAACAAATTGTCGCGAAAATACGTTCCCTGATCGAAATACTAAATTCTAGAAAATTAAATAAAATAATAATAAGTAAGCCAATTACTTATTTTCTATCACACCTGTGAGCTACAAAAATCTATGGAAAGAGAAAAATATAAATTTCAAATCCGACTCCGTTAGGATTTATAGTAGAAACATGCCAAGAAAACAACGTATTTCCGTTCCCTGAAAGAAGGGTTTTTTTTTAATTTTCTATATCACATTTGAGAAGGCTCTGGAAAGAGAAAACACGCTTAGGAAACTAAATATAAAATTAATGTATTTCCGCTCCCTGACAGAAATTTCAAAATCCGTTTTTTAACTTTTCACGTCATCTGAAAGCTTTGGAAAGATAAAAAAGCGCTTAGAAAATGACAAATAAATCAGCTTCTTTCCGCTCCCTGATAGAATTTCCAAAATATGTCTGCATTCGAATTTGTAAGAGGAATAGTTTTATAGGTAAGACGAATTTTAAACTTCCGCGTCGTCTGGGAGCTTTAGAAAGTTAAAAAAATGCTTAAAAAATGACATATAAATTCGCTTATATCCGCTCCTTGGTAGAAATTTCAAAATCTGGCTTTATTAAAATTTATAGGACAAAAATTTTATAAATAATCCAAATTGTCTAGAATGCCTGAGTGCTTTACAAAGCTCTGGAAGGAAAAAATGTTTCGAAAATGATATATATAAATTTTTACTGAACCGATTATAGTGATTGCAAATAACAATCACTATAAAGACTCTTCCAAAATTTATTTACAAAAAAAAAAAAAAAAAAATATATATATATATATATATATATATATATATATATATATATATATATATATATATATATATATATATATAATCAACATGTTGTAATTTAAAATTATTTATGCATTTTTTATATTCACTGCTTTAATTTCTTTATCTAATTGCATCTAATTTGCTTTAATATGCTCTTAATATATATTTTTTTTCTTTATTTTTATTATTTAAACATTAAAATTGTATATGAGTTTTTTGTCTAAGGATTTATTTATTAATTTTTTTATTTTGTGTAGATTTTTTATTATTTATTAAAGTTTGAATAAATGCTGTAGGCATGTGATTTTTCATTCAGTCATATATTTTTTTTATATTTTGAGTTTTCTAAAGATTGACTATCTTTTTTTTCTTTATTATTACTATAATTTTTTTGGTATATCACCACAGTTCTTTTTATATATTTTTTTTTTTATAAAAAACTTCGTGCTCTAAGCAACCCACTTGTCTTTTTTTCTGATCATGAAGTTTTGTTGGTTTTTCCATAAATCTATATATCAGAGTATAATTTGAAAATGTATTTCAATTTAATGTTTGCCAAAATTTATTGACAGTTTTGTACAAGTTTGTTGAAATTATCGTTTCAATTAGTTTAACGAGAGAGTACAAAAACGAAAAAAAGAATAAAAATAATAATAATAAAAAAAAATTTAAGCGGAAAAACATTTGTGGGTTTTTATTTGTTTGATTACATAAATAGACAGTTAGGCAAAAAAAAAAAACTTCAAAAACTATAGCAGTAGCATTAATACAAAATATTGGCCTAATGTGTCTTAAGCACATTTGTAATACAATTTATGCCATTTTAATATGCTAGATAATTTTGATATAAATATTATTATACCCCTATACATAAACCACAATAAATGTAAAATTTTATGTTCTTTTTTAAACAATTTTTTTACATATTAAGATATTATATCTGGTTAAGATATTAAGCAATAATATAAGACACAATACATATAAGACTTGGATAATTTTATGAAAATTCTTTATAATTCTATATACAAATATTAACCTTTATTGATATTTGAGTATATGAGTTCTCAAACTGAATCATTATATTAATTTGTTGTCTATCTAAGATTTCTTAACTATTTTATAGCCTTTAATATATTAAACAAAAGCAATATTATAATAAAAGGAATTCAATTTCATATTGTTAATTATAAATAAATTTGTATATTGTTTAATATACTTCAACTTATAGACTCAATATTCCAACTAAATAAGTATTTGAGAGTACACACCCCTGTAGTTTGCTGCTGTCAACAGTTATTTAAATTGTTTCCATAAAACAATTGTCACTTAACATTAATTTGTACCAGACATACACAAAACAAACATTTAAACCTCTTTCTATATTTTTTATTTTATTTTATATAAATTTATAAATAAATATTTAAATATTTATTTCATTTTTTTTTTTTTAACAAATAATTACAATAAACTTTATATTTAATGACAAAATTAACAGGTATCAAATTGTATTCGTTGAGACATTAAGAAAATTGCAGACTTAAATGTTAATTTGTAACATATGAACATTTGCAAAAGGAAACAGACAGATTGATATTAAAAATAAGACATATTTAAATTTATGGCTTGTATTTAATTAAAATTATTTGTTAAAGGAAAATTAGGTTATGCGAAGTGATTTTAAAGGAAAATTTATTTAAATTTAATTTGGAAAGAGAATCTTGCGAGAGTTTGGTTAAAAGCAGTGTTAACGTTTAATGCCCCTTTTTCAACCACTTGGCCACTTTTTTGTCCCCTTTTTTAAATGGCGACTAAATGGCGACTTTTTAAGACTATGAGCTAAATGACGAGAAACTATGTTTCTTGAAATATATCGACCCATGTTTCTTATAATATATCGAGCAGTTCAAAACTGCTCAAAAAATCCCCTTTTTTGGTGACTTTTTATTTTGAAATCCCCTTTTTTGGACACTTTTTGAAAATTCTCAACGGTAACGCTGGTTAAAAGGCAAATCTTAATACAGTATATAGGCCAGTCTGTATGTAGTGGTTTATCAAGTAGTCAATTTTAGATAATATTATGTCTCATCCATCCCAATATTATGGAAATAACTTTTGTGTCCTTCATAGACTGCTAAGAACTAAGTGAGGTGATAATTCCATCATCCTTTTATATGCATTTTTATGCCAATTTTTCATAGTTTCATTACATTAGAAAAGTTTACAATCGCGATTATTGTCCTCCCTGTTAGAATTCCTCACTGTGATACTATATAGACCGCATTTACTGTCAGAGCTATTGTCATAATTCCAGCAACTATGGTTATTAAATCTGTCCTGTAACTGCTACTTACTATCAAATCTGTACTGTCTATATAAATATTGTAGATTTTTGCGGGATATGTCTTTCATAGATCTGGTCAAATATTTGTGCTTTATAATAATAGAGACTTCATTCTAGAAGGTAGAATTCTCTGACTTTGTTTAAACCCTTAAACTTTACCATAATTTTTCTGAGCCCACTGTTAATCATATCACGCTGATCATGTCACATTAGACTTATCTAAACAAGTTTGGAATCGTAAATTGTCTTGTTGTCTCTGTTTGGCATTACAAATGCAGAGTTTGTGGTCTATAGTTAGAATCCAGTGGAATAGAATACGTATTTTTTTGTGCCGATACACACTTCATCAGCATCCTAACATTTCGGTTTCGTTGAAACCTAAACAACATCAGTTTTCTTAATCAATCTAAGTTTTGAAGTCCGAGCTGTATCGTTGGTGTAAAATAGAGTGTCCCGTAGACAAAAATTTTGTAGGAAGACCCCTCAAACGATGAGTAAAAATTAAAAACAAATTTTAAAATTGATCTTCAGTTCCCTACTAGCGATTGAAAGTCATAGGTCTAGAACATTTCGTCCAAAAAATAGTATTGAGTTTTGTCTTGAATGGGTATCAAAAAATTCATAATTTTTAGCCAATTACCAAAAAATATTGAAAAAATTTTTCGCAAAAAATTTGGTCCATAAACGGTCATTTTAGTACATCATGCAAAAAAAAATGTCCATATTTTTCTTAAAAAATGGATAAGAATTTTATAATTTTGTTCCCTTTATGGCTAAAATATTAAAAATTTGTATTGAAATAAGTACTGTTGATAATATATAATTTTCCAAAAATGTTCATCAAAATGCCTTAAAAAGTCTTCTAGCGAAACAAAATCCCATGGGAAAATTTTTTAAAATATTTTTTCTATAACCAGCATAAAATTACGAATTTTTTGACATCCATTTCTATTAAAAAATCTAAACTTTTTTTTTACCAAAATGTATGGGACCCATGATTTTTCAATCGCTGGTAGGGAACTGAAGACCATTTTTAAACATTTTTTAAATAATTCTTTCGTATTAAGCTAATTTTTACGCATCGTTTGAGTGGTCTTCCTACACCGAAATCTCTAAAAAGGCTATCCTCGGGACACTCTAGTGTACAATTCTTTATCATCTAAAAAGTGTGCACGAACAACAGGAGGTATGTCATCAGAAAATCCAATAAAATGGACTTTTTCGATAATAGTCAGCCCTAATAATTTATTGTAAATTATTTTCCATAACAGCAGCCCTAAAATTGTCCTTGGAGGATTTCGGCGAATAATATATTGTAAGCTTTGCTGTCGCTAAAATTGGAGCAAATTTAGAAGTTCTCTTACCGCAATACTTACGTCTTACGTCGCATAATAAAGACTGCGCACGAATAAATTGTTACATAATTTAAGGTTTATAACTTTGTTAAGGAGTTCCCAACAAACCAAGAAACGATACAGTATCATTTATGATATCATAATTTTAAAATTATATGATAAAATATCGAAATTGTATTTTCCTTAGAAAAAAACTTCAAACATTTTCAGAAAAATAAAATTAAATTGAAAATGTTTGTATTAGAAAAATATTTTATGTTATGCTTTATATGGGAATTGAATTTTTACAGCTAAATTTAGTGGAATTGCAAAAAATTAACGCGTATGAGATGAAGAAACCAATATCAGCCCGGATTCAAAGGGAGACTTGTATTCGGATTGCAAAAGTTTCGTATTACATGTAAAATGATTTGGAGCTGGATGAACTTTGGATTATTATGGCTATTTTATTAACTTTTGATAACATATTTAGAATATAATATATTGATCCAATCTTAGCATATATGTACGTATATATTTTGCAATATATTGCTAAATTATCGCGCTGCTTAAATTAAATGATATCATTACTAATATCGTTATTTTCAAAAATTATGATATCATTTTCGAGTGTACCTTTTAGAAAGCAACCTATATCATTTTAGAATTATAAATGATATCATTCTCGGGCTTCTATATCACCGAAATGATATCGTAATGATATCATTACGATATCATTTGGTTTGTTGGGTTGTTAGTTTTTCTTAAGAAAATTGAAAAAAATATCACTCAAACTCTCAAATTTATAACGAAAAATATAAACAATTCCTAGAAGTGACTGACATAATTAAAATTCTTTAGGTCATAGAAAATATAGTCTTCATAAACTATAAAAAAATACCTGGTAGCTGAAGAAAAAGTGTATTATTCAGTTAAAGACTTGCAGATGGCTCGATGCATAGAAAACGACTAGAAGTCCAACTCTTCTCATTCACTCAGCAGAAAAAAATTACTCTCTTCACACGTATAAATTAGTTCTGTAGAAAATTCTACTAACTAAAGAGTCAGGTTTTTTGGGAGCAAGTTGGACTCCTAATCGTTTTCTATGGCTTGAAAGACAAAAAATTTTTAATTGGAACTTTAAAAAATAAATAAAAATTGAGGCAAATGAGGGTACGAAAATTACTGATATGAATTTCATTATGAATGCTGTCTAAAGAATATTAAACTTATTTTTTGGTAAACTACGTAGAGTTAAAAAAATGTGGACTCATTCCATCAAAAATATAACCGATAACGCAATCAAAAGATATTCCAGCATATATTAAATATTTTATGGAAAAAACTAATTAAAAATTACTTTTTATTTTAAATTTAAAAGTTTAATGTAGCAGCATTTTAAATAAACAAAACTTCAAAAAATTCTGCCACTAGTTTTATTTTTATAAGCAGATTTGCATGTACTAATTGTCTATGGTACCTTTCTCTCTTGTGGAAAAAGTACTTTCTTAATTTTTTACAATTCTGTATTTCCCCATAGACTCAATTTGATTTCACTATTGAAAGTCTCATGCTTAATTTTTCTTACTACAGTTTAGTCTGTCAACCAGTCTATAGTCTGTCATCTAAAGCTTTGTCTATAATCTAGTCTGTAGTCTAGTCTTTTTTTTTTTTTCATTAGGCAGGTGGAAATCTTTCATAAGACTCCCATGATTATAAATTAACCATGAGATATATCAGATTCGTACCGACTAAAACCACCTACTTCATCATTCAGCAACCATGCGGAACTGTCTACTAAAATATAGCATCGCAGGGCAGCCTCATCTATGCTAAGTCTTGTATCTGAGATTTCCTTAGTTTCTCTCCCGTTGTAATTTTTTTGTGGATACTTTTAATCATCGAAGATATTGCTTTCCAATTTCTTCCTTATTAAAGATGATGTCAGAACATTTTAAGGATTAAGTTGGCTCCCTAGGACTTTTGCCTATTGTGCAAAAGCGTGGGCAGTTGAATACGACGTGTTCTAGGTCTTTCTCTTGGTGAGGGCATTATGAAGAGTTGTCCAACCTGAATCTGTGCAGGTAACTTCGGTTATTTCCTTGGCCTGAAAGGAACTGGGTTAAGTGATAATTTACTTATCAATGTCGTCCGTTTAGCCATACATCTATTCGGGAGATTAGTTTAAAGGCCCATCTTCCTTTGTGACTTTCTTCACATCTGCTCTAATATTGTTTTATAGAAGTTTCTTTTTCAAGTTTACGAACACGAGTCCTTATTTCATTTGGATCTCTTCTGTTTTCATCCAAGCTTTTGGCTTCGTTAGCCAAAATGTATTCGGGAATCATTCTCGCTATAACATGGATCGCTTCGTTGAATATTGTTCGGAAAGAGCAATATACCCGTAAGACCAATAACCTGTATACTGATTTTGGTTTCCTCGCTGCGGACTTTATTTTCATGGCTCCTGACCATATGGGAGTAGCGTAAAATATAACTGAGCTGACTAGCGTTGATATAATATTCTTGGTCCACCTACAATCGAAATCATTTTTGCAAGAGCTGCTCTAATGTTTACTGCCTTGTTAGTAGTATTATCGATATCTGTCTTGAAGTTAAGTCTAACATCTATGAGAATTCCCAAATATTTGAGATGGGATGTCGTTGTCCTCTGGTGTTCTTCAGCTGTTATTTTCAAAACAATAATTGCTGTCATCAGCAAAATCTATAATGTTCGCCTCTTCCGGATTGTTAAGCTCTAGAACATTGTTGTACATAATATTCCATAATAGTGAACCAACTACAGTCCTTGTGTAACTCCTACAGTAACATTGTATGTTACGATGTCTTCTTCGGTGTGGTAACAGAGCCTGCTGTCCGTGAAATATCTTTTTATTAATCTTATGAAATACACCATTACTTTCTGAATTATTGTTCTTCAGTTTTCAGGGTTAATCGTGATCTTTACATGAAGCGTTATGATAGCACCGTACTTCCTATTTACGCTCTTGCTTTCTAACTACTTTCGTGCTATCTTTTCGATCTAGCTTTTCGAAATCCAAATTGCTGATTCGGTAGATCATTTCTATCCTCTGCAATAGGTGGCAATCGATTATAAATTATTTTCTCCAGAATTTTCCCTTTTGTGTCTAGTAGACATATTGGTCTATACGCAGAGGGATCGCCTTGTGGTTCATTGGATTTCGGAGTTAGCAGTAAATTTTTTTTTTTCTCAAAGGTTTAGAAATACTCCTTCTTTTAGGCTGTAAATAACTAAACGTATAATCTCTAATTTGAGTAAAATTAAAAACTTGAGAACTTAGTTTTTAGAATTTAAACTGCAATTAATGACAAATGTATATTTTACTGAAAATCTATTTTACAAATAATAGAATTATTAAAAAAATGTTTTAAAAGTACTGTATAATTGCAGAAGAAGTGTGTTTAATATTCGTAACAAATGTATACGTTACTCTCACTTATTTTAAAAATTAAAATTTTAATTTTCTCTTTTATAAAACTTAACCAATATAAACTTTTAAAAATCTCAACAATTAATTAATTGTGACGAATAACTGCTGTGGCCGGACCAAAGTAATTTTCTTCCTCCACTAAAGGCATCTTTATATTTATTATTCTTATAAATATTATTGTAGTTAAACATAAAGATATGACACTATTAATATTTATGACTCTTA
The DNA here is from genome assembly GCA_951394005.1 of Protophormia terraenovae. Lineage (NCBI taxonomy): Eukaryota > Metazoa > Arthropoda > Insecta > Diptera > Calliphoridae > Protophormia > Protophormia terraenovae. The sequence continues at coordinate 121,904,131 of OX596075.1, read as the reverse complement.
TACCCCATACATGGCCAACACTGTAGGTGGCAGTAGTTGCAACAAACATCTAAACAAAGACATATATACACAAACACTCAAAACAGTTAAATATTAGCAAAAGAAGCCAAAAATAAAAATAAAAAAAACTAAAGCTGTGTAAAATGAATCAAAAGATTGTTTGTATGTTTTCATAAGCAACATATATTTTGTCAATTGCAACATGTGCAGCAATTAATATTGATTAAGCTTGCAATTAAGCCTAAAGCAAATAAAGACAACAACAACCACAGCAACAGCAATATTAGCAATAGGAATGAAACAAAAAAAAATTAAAAAACTTTTAAGTAAAAATATGAAAAACTACTTAAGAAAATTGTACTTGTAGGTATAACATTAATATAGAAAAAAATCGACACAAATTGCAAACAACAGCAACAACATACAAGAAAACGGTTAAAATTCTATTATTTGTATAATGATTTTAACAGTTGCCAAAGTGGGTGTTAAAACATTTGCTAAAAATAATAAAAATTACTTTAGAAAAAACACAAATAAAAACCTCCAAAAATAAACAGAAACATTAACAAGTACAAGTCCAATATAGCAATATTAGTCTAAAATTTGTAACTAGTAGTCTAAAATACATAATAAACCTACACATATACATACATTCACATACATACATATGTACATAATGCAACATAATCTAACTCATATTAATACAAGATATTTTTTTTTTTATTTTCCTTGCAATTTTTATGATTTAACCACAATAATTCCCAAGCTCATTGAGAACTTTAGAAATTATAAGATTTTCATTTCAACTTTACAATCGTCTTAAGATTATCATTATTTTAGTTACACCTGTGGTGTATCTTGTAGTTAAATTTTGTGCTGCTAAGCAAAATAAGTTGTAAATTTATTTTATTATTTTATTTTATGAAAATTCATTTCGACAATATGACTGAAAATTGATTATATTAGAATTTTTTTATTACTAAATAAAAATGTTTTTCAGATAACGATGTTAAACATTAAAAGTTTGCACAAGTATTTGCCAAATATATAAATTTAAATTTTATTTTATATTATTATTTTATTTTTTTAGTAAATATTAAGCCTACATTACTTAAAACAACTTAAAGACAAATGATTATTGCAAAATTTTGTATTTCCTTTAAGAAAAAAAAGAACATTAAATGGAAAAAAATTAGCTTCAAGTAAACAAGTGTGAAATACGTAAATTGTCTTTAATAATTGTGGGTTTTTGAATTTGTTTTTTATAATATTTAGAATACTTACGGCATAAGTAATTATAATGTAAGATTAATCATATTTTTCTAAAGATTTTATCACTATTTTAAATGGCAAACCTAGTAGAAGGTGATTGTAATTGATAGGTATTTTTAGTATTAAATGTATGAAGATGTTGTGACACTAGAATATATACTCCATTATAAATTGGCAATAAATAATACTACACAGTAGGACCAAATATTGAACAAAGTTCATGTAAACGCATTATTGGAATTTGTAAAAAAATTTACAGTTTACGTTTGCACAGTGGGGCTGAATATAAATTTTTTGGAAATAAATCTGTAACTTCTTCTCGGCTAGTTGGATTTGTATGAAATTTGGTATAACCGTGGCAGAGGAGTGTACAATGTTAAGTTTAGAAAGGGGACCCAACAAACCCCTCAGGTACGGAGCTAAGCGGAGCTAAAGTAGGGTACCTCTGACATAAAAAATGTTTAATTGCTTGCCAAATTTTTGTTTCTCGTCCGATTTCAAATATTTATATATATTATTGTAGGTCCTGATAATACTTATATAAAACATGTTATATTTATCTCTTATAGTTATTGAGTTATTTGCATTTGAATTTTTACATACCTCAATTTTGCATGGTCCAGTTTTTTCATTTATATCCTAATATTTCCGATTTTTTAAGTAGTTAAAAAACAAAATTATCTATTGAATAAAAAAGTTCGATAAAAAGCAAATATCTTCATCGAGCCCAAAAATAAACGATTTTGAGTTTGAAAATTTTAAAAATTAAGACTTTTTTTTTTTTTTTTTGCCGAAAAAGTATTTACACTCTTTTTTCTCTAAAATAAAATTTTCTTTAACAACATATAATAATTTTATACTTATCTTAAAGATATTTTCACAGAGAAGACTTTAAAATAAAAAGCAAGTGGTCAAGGTACACACCCTCCCGAATTTGACCCATTTTATATTAAAGTTTTCATTTTAATCTATATTTTCTAAAATCCCAAACCACAAATCGGCCAACAGAATGCAATGTAGGAATTTATAATATGTTGTTAAAAGTTTTCAATCAAAATCTACGGGAATACGGTTGATTTTATAGCCGAAAATGTGAAAAACCCCATTTTTGGAATTTTTTTGCAAATTGTGGAAATCTTTTTCACAAAAATCTTAAAGTTTTTTTTTTCACTTTTTCATTTTATTTGATAAAGTCTACATTCACCCGAAAATTAGTTAAGATATCTTTACTAACAAAGATTTTATTACAAATAAAATATTTATAATTTCTCAAAAAAAAAAAAAAAAAATACAAAGATTTTACTTTAATTGCAAATATTAGAAAAAGTATAAAATCAACTTTTTTCATCTAAATTACATTGCTTAGCTGACATAATTCTTCATTTCATAGAAAAAGATTGAAATCAATAACTTTTATAGAACCGAAACTACGCCACTTTAAATTTTTATGATTTACTGACTGTAGAATCGTATCCAAAATAATACATATTTTTAAGAAAAATCCAAACATCTCTTCATGAAATGCGACACAATTATCAAATTGATTTGTATGTTTTATCAAAAAAGTTTAAAAAAGATAGCCTGAAGACCCACAAAGTAAAAAAAGTAGTTAATAACAACGCTAGAAAAAATATGAAGGCAAAGGAGAGGACGAAATTATTGAGACATATTTTTTTTTTTTTCAAAATATAAAGTGAGTACCGAGATTGGCTACCACTACCGCTAAAATACCGCTACCGAAATAACCGAAAACTCTAAAATACCGTTAGCATTATTTCTCGGCTTAAAGTTAAAATAAAACTTGTAATAATATGATGAGTATCCTAGAACGACTTTGTAACTCTTGTCTCCACTTTATATTTCTTGGTTATGAACCGATAATCGAAATTTCTGAACCCTTAAACTACATTGCCGAAATAGTTCGAAATACCGATAACGCTAAAATACCGTAACCGAAATAACTGAAATTACGGTTACCATTACCTTTTTGAATTGGTTGCCGACTTTAGTATGTACTATCGAACTTTTTACATTATTCTGGTCAGAAACTCCATATTACAGATGTTGTGGAAAATGGAAGAGATAAATATCATGTAAAAGATATTAAAATTGTCTAGCAATTTGTTGTCTTCCAAGTAATCTGGAGTACGTGAGGGGAAAAAAGCACTTTATTCATAAAAATTTCACTTTTAATACAGCAATGTACTTAATGAGTGTTCCTTTCTATCATTGAAAGCACGGCGAAATCTAATTTCTCTGGCCTGATCTCGCATCTCATGATTACAACAAAAACGGTGCCGAGTATTATCAAATAAATGGTGTTGCTATGTACAAAATAAGACTAATCGATTAAAATATCCAAAACTCATTAAATTTAAAAAGTATTGGGTTATAGTATAAAACTATTTAAAGAACACTTAGAGCTGAGCAAAAACAAAACAAAAAAAAAAACATTTAAAAGAAAGTGGACTCATTCCGAAAAAAGGTAACCGAAAACACAAAAGCTAATATTTGTGGTATTCCAGAAAATATTAAACATTTTAGTAAAAACGAATAAAAAATTAATTTTTCTTTAACGAAACAAAATTTGAGAAAGATGAACCCATTAGTTTTATTTCCATAAGTTGAATTATATGCACTAATTTTTTCGTGAGCAGTCCTTAATATGCAAAATAGCTATTTTTTATTAACTTTTTTGAAAAATTACCAAAAATCAGTTTGTAAATCCTTTTAAATTGTTTTTGCAAAATATGTAATATATAAAATAATACTTATTTTATAGATTACATTAGAAAAAATAGTGCAAATATTATGCTAATATGCTTTCTTGTAAATGCAATTAAAAATAAAAAAAAAAAAAAATAAAAAATTTACTTTTTTCATAAAAGCTGCAATCTTGCATTCGTTTTTTGGTCGAGCGGGAAGCAATTTAGTATCCAATTGATCTAAATCTATTTCATGATTAAAAATCGTCAATATATTAAAAAAAAACTTGCTTGACATTTTTTTATTAATCAATAAATATTAAACTTTTTTTTAAAATTCACCAATTTCGAACAGTGCTGGATATATGGTGCAAATCTAAATCAATTTAAAATTTCTTTATTAAACATTTATGAAGCCTACTCTTTTGAAATATGTAAAGGAAAAAAAAAAAAAATAATTTAAAAAAAAATCAGTAAAAAGAATTAAATAGATGTTCATACTAATTTCAGAGTGCTGAATTTGAAAATTTTTTACGTCTAGACAAATTGTGATAATCAAACAAATTTTTCAGCATATTATTTTGGTATATATTACAGATTACAGAATATTTAAAAAAAAAAAAAATTTCTAATATACCTCAAGACTTATTCCCAAAAAAACAAAATAAAATCAAGGAAAAAAATCAAAAATCGGACTTTATTTTTCAGAAGTTACGCTTTTTTGAAACTTTTACATACTTGAGATAGTCAACTTTGACACCCATGAGTTTATTTTGTATTACCACAGAGTGACTATGAGATAATTTCTTGGAAAGCTTATATCCTTCTCTACAATTCTTCCATACATTTTGATTCGATGCCACCAATAGTTTAGGAGATACAGATTTATTACCGTTATTATTGCGTTCGAACCGACTCACATTGGGGTACAATGGGTCGAAAACGGCGTTTAATTCAGGGAAAGGTGATATTAATATTTTCACATTTTATTTTTTTATTGATTATTAGTTTAGAAAAATCCGTTTTCGAATTTTAAGATTTTCTTTAGCAGAACGGTAATGTCTGTCCGTCCGTTATACATTAGAGTTAAATGGATTATGCATAATTCAGAGAAGGGTGGTAATAATAATCACCAGGGCAAATTTTTATATGCACAAAAAAAAAATTGAAATATGCGCTAGAAAAAGCACGAAAAAATGTTATAATATGCACAGAAATATGCAAAAATAGCATGAATATGTATATATAATGCATATTTAGAATTCTAAAATATTTTTTGGCAGCATGGCAATGTCCGACCGTCCGTCTATACATTTAAAAATCTTAATACTTTCATTTGGTTTTTATATTAAGAGAAGTGGAAAAAAAATATTTTTTCGAATTTTAAGATTTTTTTGAATGATACCTAATGTCCGTCCATCTGTCCGTCTGTTAATTTTTGCAAACTTTCCAATTCAAAATAGTTTAACTTTTGACTCAATAAAGATAACGACTCAAAATTTCCTTTGTTCGATAGATAATTTTACTTTTTAACCACCTACATAAAATATAATAAAATCGGTCGAAAATAATTGGCTATATATAGAGAAATCTTAACCAAGATCTTGTAAAATTGAGATTTTTGAAATTTAAAATGTATATAACTCGAAAAATATATAAGATAAGTAGTACAAGCAAACATGTTTTCTAAAGGATTTGTCAAGGACTTTAAGGTCCTTGGATATCGGATAAGGAACAAAAATTCGCTAGTGGTTAACCATTTTCCATGACACTATTACCCTATTTTGAACCCTCATAGTTCCGCTCCTGATGCGTATATTGGATCCTGCTTCTAAACTCAAAATGCTATTGTGAAATTTCATGCAAACCCAACTAGCTGAATAGAAGTTACAGTTTTATTTCGGTTCATCTCCACTGTTTAATGCTTGATAAAGCAAAGAAAATTTCAGCACTTAAACTGTTATTATTTTTTTTTTTTTTTATAAATATATAAAATCTACTGGAGTTTAAAAAAAAATATATATATATATATTTTCTCAAATCGGGCACGATTTTTTTTTTTTTTGGTATTTTAGAACAATTTTCAAAAAAATAACAAAAATTTACAAATACTTGAAGAAAAGTACACTTAAATATCTGAAGTTGATGGTTTCATTTTAAATTTTTACCTTAAAAGACTTTTTATTTAAAATAAATACACTAAATTCTGATGAAAATTTAATTTTTTACTATTTAAAATTATTTACTATTTAAAAAAATTCTTAACTTTGACAGTTCCTTATAAGAAAACAGCGCAACCTAGCTTAAAGATTGTAATTGCTATTTGTACACTTTAAATTTTAAAATTCAATTAAGCGCCAATTTTGACACATTTTTATCCCAACGTGCGACGGTGCATTATGGGTTGGTATATGGCAAACAATACATAGGAATATAGACTCCATAATACCCTAGATTTTAAACTTAGCTATACCCTAGACTACTATGGACGAGGTACTTATTTGTGCCTACCTAAAAAAACACTGAAATTTTAATACTTTTATTAATATCGTATGTAGGTCTTTGATGATTTTGGATCAAGCAAAAAAAAAATTTTAGAGAAAATTATTCTGTCATTAAGTTTTTCTTTAGTTTATTTTTTAAAAAACCAAGACGTATTTTAAATCGGTAAAAAAATCACAAACAATTTATTCTTTATTTAATTCCATCAAACTTCATTTAGTTTTCTTACCCTAAAGACCTTCGCAATGATTTGTTACAATCAAGTTATTAATATTTTGGCCCAAATAAAATATAAAACAACTATTAATTTATTTCATTTTTCATCAAGTAATAAAGAGAATATTGTGGAAAAAAATCAAATACAAATGCCATTAAAAGTCATCAAGTCTTGACAAAATAAAGAAAAACAAAAACGAAATAAAAAAATTAAATAAAACTTGGCCAATAAATTCAAGTACAATTCGCATACTCGCAAAATAATATTCAATCTATTTCATGTTGTTGTTTTTGTTTGTAATAAACTCGAACTTCTAATGTGCGGGTGCTAGCCTTTAAGTTTGAAAAATAAAAAATAAAATAAAAAATGTATTTGTGTGTGAATGTCTTTTGGTGTTATATTTGTTGTAGCCAATAAACAAACACATCTGGGAGTGCCCTGCAGTTCGATTAAAGAGACAATTTTATTAACTCTTGCTGATCACTAAGGTTTGGTTATCATACTTATATAGAAAAATTAATTTAAATTACATGGGGAAAGCAATTTGCCAATTTTTTTGTTTTTAAGTAATCCAAAAAGTAGTCAGTTATAGCTTTACACCATTTACTAGATTAACTCTTAGTAGTCAATGACCAGTCAAAAAAATTTCTTTCATATTAATGAATTTACTCTCATATTTAATAAGAAACTAGTGAAGATTCTTTGTGTCCAGTATGATCATGGACATCATTTAGTACTGTTGGGCACTGAGAGTATAGGACATACATATGTGTTTGTGTGTGAGAGTGAGCGTGTGTACATTTCAAATGTTTCCATCGATCTGTGTTCTAAAAGTATGGCGCCATTGTCATTATCGCAAAGATAAATTATGGTTTAACATCAAGAAACCTTTTATTTAAGTTTTATTTATATTTCTGTTAATGTTGTTGTATATATTTTGGACTTGTATAAATTGTGGTATTGAAAAATATATAAAAAAAACATAGCAAAAACAACAACAACTAAAAGTACTTTGGTACTCTATTAACAATGTATGCAATGACCTCTTTTTTATTAAAAAAATATATATTTTCAAAATACGAGGGCAAAATTGTAAATTCATTCTTCTTATTTGAAATCATAGTTTTGAAATATTTAGTCAGTAATAATTTTGGAAATTAGTTCTCTTTAAAAAATAAAAACATTAAACTTTTTTAAATTTCTGACTTTTTATAAAAATTATTCCTTTTTAAAATCACTATTTTTATAGCCAACATCAAAAAGATGGGGGGTATACTGATTTTGTCATTCCGTGTGTAACATGTCGAAGGAATCATCTTAGACCCCACAAAGTATATATTTTCTGGGTCCTGGTTAGATTCTGAGTCGATCTAGCTATGTCCGTCCGTCTGTCTGTCTGTTGAAAGCAGGATAGGGCTCGAACGGAGCAACGTAGGGAGACGAAATTTGGCACAAATATTTGTCTTATATAAGGTTTGTTTGGGATTGAAAATGGATAAAATCAGTTAATAAACAAAAAAGTTATGGGCTAAAAATTAGAAACACAGGGTGTCCGTTTCATACTTTTTTGTTGATATTTCTTCAATAAAAGCATGTACGGCAGCGAAATTTTTTATGTATAGTTCGGGGATCGATATAAACTCGGAAACCAAAAATAATTGAATTGAGATTTTTCAAAAATATTGTTTCTGTGTTTTATGAAAATACGATACTTTTTTTAATTTCGCGTGGTCCGCCCACTTTACCGCCCACCTCCCATATAAGGTGAAAATCGACGAAAATGTGTTCAAATAGTTTAAGGACCAATGTAAACTCGGAAACAATAAATGGGCGTGGTCCGCCCACTTTACCACCCCCATCCATATAACGTAAAATTAGAAAAAGTTGATGGTGGGTATATAGATTCGGCTGGGCCGAATATAATTCGCGCTTGTTATTTGGTAAGTTTGGTTTTTTTTTTCTTTTTTCTTAACTGGTACTTTTTTTAAAACATTTCTTATTATTATTATTTTTGCTGAAAATTCGAAATTTGTTTCAAAATGTATTCTACAAAATTTAGTATTACTCAAAGTTAGTACCTAAATTCACAAAGTAAAAAAATTAAAGAATTTATCAAAGATAAAAATAATTTCAATTACTTTTTTAATTATAGCAATTACCACCACTTTACTTAGTGGCAATTAACCCGCTTTTTGAAAGTAAGTTTCATTGGTGTATAGTCACTTGCCGCTCTCCATCGTTCACCAATGAGCAAATTGACAATTGCCGCTTTACTGACCTCTATGGTAAGCGGGAAGAAGTCGAAAAGAAGATATCCAAAACGGACTTATTCTAACCAGTAAAGTGATTGTGTGTGCACAAAAGTTATACTTTGTAGCCGTTAATGAGATTGCTTATGTATAAAGATGGCCATCTCTTAGACGTGGAAGTGGTTATTGTCACTTTATTGACCCTTCGGTAGTCGTGGAGGTGATTGTTTGTACAAAAAAGGGACACAATGTAATCATTGAGATGGTAAAAGACATTTCCCTAGGACATGGATATGTTAATGTAACTAGTCAAGCAGCTAACAAAATGACTAGTGGTACCCTAATGTAGTCGGTTAGGTAACTTTTACACAACAGCCACCATAGGTATTCAAGTGATCAAATATCTTTTACTAATAATAATAAATAAAATTTTATTACAGAAAAATATATTTTCGAAAATATTTTAATTTAATTAATTAACTAAATAATTAATCCAAAATCAAAATATTCTAACAAATTAATTTCAAATTCTAAAATTCAATTTCAATTATGAATAATTAATTTAATTAATTTTTTAATTAAATTTCAACCTACTAAAAATTGTAGATTCAATAATCGTTAATTTTAATTTATATTTAATTAATTTATTAATAGATAAAATAAAAAATAATGGAAAGCCGATAACACTGGTCGACAAAAAAAAAATCCTCCCCCATAGACGAATAGTTGGACTTAATGTATTTTGACGTGATAAATTTGTTTTCACTTTTCTACATTAGGTCTGGATTTTTTTTATGGGTGTGTCTAATATTTCACCCATAGTAAAGTCATTACTCTAGTATATTACCTTATAACTCAATAACGGTGTATACGATTGACCAAAACATGTTACATAAAATGGTGTAGAAATACAGTGGTGGCCAAACAATTTATTATTTTTTTTTTATTTTTCTTGAAACAAAAATAGTTGGACTAGATGGATTTTGACGAGTTAAAAAAGACATAATATCAACAATTAAAATTTTATATATAAGTTAACGGTTTTTGCGTTATATAAAAAGACATTTTTTAAATTAAATAAATACCCAGCAAAAACTCTGGTTGCCTTGTAATGAGTTAAGAAGCTAATATAATGGCTCTTTACTACTTGCACATTAGCTGAATAAATCATTATTTTAATACGGTGATGACATTAAATGCAACTACTTACCCCATACCTTACTTGTTGTTATTGTTGATATTATTACAATAACAATTCATTTATCTTACTTTGTAAGGGGTAATTTCTAGTCCTCTTTTCAGAAATGACATGAAAGTCGGTTAAAACTTTTGTTTAATAGGTTAAAATGTTCTAAAGATATTTTCTTCGTCAAACTTTACTAGGGGTCTGCAAAGGTAAAAAAATTCATACGACTAACCATCTGTTGTTAAAATAGACAATTATACAATTTTCCCACATTTCTTATATAAACTCCTTAAACTAGGCAATGAAATATAACATAAAATTAATAGTTTTGTAGAAATTGTAAACAAAATTACCAAGCACCCGAAAACGTTTTATTTTTATTTTTCAATCAAAATAAATATCTTTAATGTTCAAAATACTTTTTCATTTTTTGAAAAAAATTTGTGAGGGATTTTTATTTTTAAAATAAATATCCATCAATGATGAAAAAAATAAATATCTTTAATGATAAATATCTTTAACGATAAATATCAGTTCGAAAAAAATTTAAAATGATTGTTTTTTTTATTCATACTTTTGTTTTGTTTTCAAAATATTTTTTTATTCAAATGAAATTGTTGTTGTTTAGAATTTTTTCCATACGATGAAAAAAGTTCAAAATAATTTTCAACTTTTGAAATAAATATCACAAAAGATATTTATATTTTTATTTTCATCATGATGAAAAAAATTAAAATATTGATGAAAATAATAAAAATCATGATGGATTTTTATTATTTTTTGAACATTAAAGATTGTTTTTCGATTGAAATAAAAATAAAAAGATTGTTTTTTTAGTATTAAAATCCGGTCTCTGAAAATTACTAATAATTTCATCAACTACTATTTTTGCATAAATGCTTCACCACACAGTTTTGGAAATAAATCTGTAACTTCTGATCGGCTGGTTGGATTTGCATGAAATTTATAGGCATAGCAGAGGAGTGTACAATGTTAAATTTGAGCCTCAAAAAGGGGCTCAAATTTGGGTATCACTGACATACAAATTTTTTAATCGCTTGCCAAATTTTTGTTTCTTGTCCGATTTCAGGCACTGACCTACAAAAAATATGCTTGAATGTCCTATTTAACTCTTATAGTGTTTGAGTTATTTGCATTTGAATTTTTAAGTACCTCAATTTTGCATGTTCTTGGTTCAGTTTTTTTTCATATATATCCTAGTGTTTCTGACCGATTTTATTTGTTTTTTCTTTACATCTAATAATTTATAAAAATATTTGAAATTGGACAAGAAACAAAAATTTGGCAAGCGATCAAAAAAATTTTATGTCAGAGGAACCCAAATTTGAGCCCCTTTAGCTCCGCCCCGGAGGGGTCTGTTCAGTCCCCTTTCCAAACTTAACATTGCACACTCCTCTGCTATGCCTATACCAAATTTCATGCAAATCCAACCAGCCGATCAGAAGTTACAGATTTCCAGAAAATTTCGATTCTGCCCCACTGTGCACCATAAGAACTTTAGACCTTGGGTGATCCCTAGCGAAATTCGACGTAGAAAATGTCTGCAGAATATTTCAAGCCATTTAACTCAAGTTTTAGTCGACTTTTTATGTAATTTTTTTTAACGGACTGAAAATTACCCGTTATTATTAGAGATAAATAAATAAAAATTTCTAATGGAATATCACCATTTAAATACTCTAAACATCTATTTATCTGAAACTACTTTGGTGCAAAAATAGAAAAGTTTAAAAGGTCATAAAACAAAAATTTTGCCTACCAGCGAAAAATCCTTTGGACGGATTGGAAGGATTGCACATATCAAGAGCTATCAATTGCATATGGAATGATTCCGCCTCCACGCGATGATGCTCAATTTGCCGCATAGTGTAATTAGTTACTAAACAATTTATATGTAATACAGACTGTATATTGTTGTAACTACATCCGTTACTACATGTCATTACCAAGTTTTTGCTGGGTAATATACTAAATCTAAAAAAGAACAATGTTATATTCGGCTCGGCCGAATCCTTATATACCCACCGTCAACTTTTTAAAATTTTAGGTTATATGGGAGGTGGGTGGTAAAGTAAGCAGACCACGCCCATTTTTTGTTTCCAAGTTTATTGACCCTCAAACTATTTATACAAAATTTCGTTGTCGTACATGCTTTTGTTTCAGAGATATCACCAGAAAAGTATGAAACGGACACCCTGTGTTTATAGTTTTTAGCCCATAACTTTTTTTATTTATTAACCGATTTTGCCCATTTTCATTTTCAAACAAACCTTACATAAGATAAATATTTGTGCCAAATTTTGTCTCCCTACGTTGCTCCGTTCGAGCCCTATCCTGCTTTCAACAGACAGACAGACGGACGGACATAGCTAGATCGACTCAGAATCTAAACAGGACCCAGAAAATATATACTTTTTGGGGTCTTAGATGATTCCTTCGACATGTTACATACGGAATGACAAAATCAATCAATCAATCAAAATAAAAATCAATCAATATAAATAAATGTATTCTATTTAAAAAAAAGAAACTTTTTGGCTTTACCTCGTAACTTTTTGATATGAAGAATAGGGTTTTTTTTTTTTTTTTTTTTGATTTTTTACTCATACAATCCGTGTAATATTTATTTATTTTTTCTTATTCTTTTACCATTGAAGTTATTTCTTTAAATTTTTTGAGTGATTATAAATTATGAATCATTGATGGTTATTAATTTCAATTAATAGTTTATGATAAACTAATCTTAAGAGAAAAATGTATTAAGTTTCTTTAGCATTAAAAGCCAATATAAATAATCGAATGTAAGAAACGTGTACGAATATTCATATATAAACCAAAAAGTTAACTTTCAATTAAAGTTATAATTTTAAAAGTTGACATTTTTTCTAGATTATTTATAAATCTATATATAACAATAAAAATGTTACAAAGTATTTTAAAACATTTGAGGTCATAGGGTATTTTAAGGTAAATTAAGTTTCAAAGATATTTTCTTTTTTTTAATTTTGCTTTTAATCCCTTAAATCTTAAAATAATTTTTTTAAAAGCATCACTCATTCAAAAAGAAAAAAATCCCATAATCTTTAACTTTAATGATAAAAATTATATATAAAAAAAACTGCGTATAACAGAGTATTTACTTTTTATGTTATTACTCTTATTATTGGTTTAAGCCACAGGAAGATGTCGATTATGTTTATGAACAAATAAAATAAAGAAAAAACCCCAAGTATCCATCATATTCATATAGACAAGAAAAACAATAATACAACCTACGCATTGTTGTCTTCCTCCTGACACAGCAACCCATAATCATAATCATCAGAGACTAAAAACTTCAGTTTAAATCATTTATTTTTATTTAAAGTTGATTCATTTCTGTCTTTTTTTTTTTTTTGAAGATATTATTGCACAGGATGTTTTTTTTTTTTTTCGTTAAACATCAGGTCTTATATTTTTTTATTTTATTTTGTCGTTTTGTGTTCGCTGTTTTCAATCATTTGTGCAACAATTGTTTTGATTTCTTGTCAACTAAATTCTATCTGGAGGTTTCTTTTTATTTGTTGGAGTTTGCTTAAATTTTATATTTTGTAGGGGGACATACATATGTTACTAACACATTTATATTAAAAAAAATAAGAATTTATGTATTGATGTTTATACACCCATATTATGACACAGTATCCAAAGTTATTTTAATTCCTTTAAGCAAAATTTAAAGAAAATAAAACTGCTAAACTGGGTCTTTAAAAGAATGCAAATTTATCCTTAAAATAAATAATTGTTTTAACATTAAAAGTATTCTATAAAAGTAAAATTACTTGTACAATAATATATTTTTTCTGTAACAGTATATTATTTACATAGCGTCAACAAATAAAATCTAAATTTTTGCGATATTTACACAATTGTTTACATAAAGTCGAAAATTAAAATTTGTTAGAAATGTTTTAAAATATAACACATTAAAAGATATGAGATTTTAAATTTATAAAAAAAAATTTCTAAATTTATTTTATTATAAAGTAATCCATTATTTACCTAATGTCAAGAATTAAAATTAGATCAAAAATTATTGAAATTCATTAAAAAATATTTAAATAAATTAGATTTTAAACCAATTATGGTATTTTTTATGTATATTTTACTAATGCCAACAATTAAAATTTGTTGGAAATGATGTGTTGTCCTACATTCAAAAATATGAGATTTTAAATTATTTACCTAATGTTAAGAATGAAAATTTGGTAAAATGTTACAATGTAAAAAATTAAAAATTTTATAAGAATTGTGAAAAGTTTATCACATAATTTTGAAATATTATATTTGAAGCTTTAAATCGTTTTCTACATTATTTACACAATGTAAACAATTAATATTTCATCGAAATTTTTTAAACTTTAGCAAAATATTTCAAAATATAAGATTTTATGTTATTTAAATCAATATTTACATTGTTTACATAATGTCAATAATTAAAATTATATTCAAAATATTGTAGAAAATTAATTAAAATTATTTTAAAGTTACATTTCTCAATATTTAATTAATAAAAATTAAAATATAATGCTATTGAAGTTGTCTACATTATTTACACAATGTAAAGAATGAAAATTTGGCAAAAACTTATAATGTCAAAAATTGAAATGTCATAAAAATTGTTTAAAATATAACATAATTTTAAAATATAACATTTGAAGCTATTTACACTGCTGTCTACATTATTTACATAATGTCAACAATTAATATTTCATCTACATCTTTTACACTTGATCAAAATATTAGAAAATATAATATTTTAAGTAACTTAGGGTAATTTTTACATTGTTTACATAATGTCAACAATTAAAATTGTGTTAAAAATAATGCAGAAATGAAAATTTAAAACTAACAAAATATTTCAAAATACATTATTTAAAGTTATTTAAACCAATATTTATGTTGTTTATATTGTGTAAACAATTAAAATTATATTCAAAATAATGTAAAAAATTATTTAAAAAAAGTTAAATTTTTTAAATATTTGCTTGACAATAGCTAATATTTAATGCTATTAGAGTATTCTACATAATTTAAACCATGTCAAAAGTGAAAAATTTTTAGTCAAAATGAAAAAAAAAATCGTTTAAATCTTGTCACATAATTTTAAAATATGATTCTTCTCGAATAGTCTACAACATTTACACAACGTCAGAAATGAAAATTTGGTAAAATAAAAACATTAGAAACATTTCGTAAAAATCTTAAATTTATCTTATCCTTTTGAAATATGTTATTTTAAGCTAATTACACTAATGATTACATTATTTACATAATGTCAACAATTCATATTTCATCAAAATCTTTAAAACATTAACAAAACATTTCAAAGTACAATATTTTAAGTTATTTAAACAATATTTATATTGTTTACATTATGTAAACAATTAAATTTTTGTTCTAAATAATGTAAAAAATTATTTGAAGCTTCAAAAAGTTACATTTTCTAAAAATTTGCTAGACAAAAATTAATACTTAATGCTATTATTCTACATAATTTACACCATGTCAAAAATGAAAATTGAAATATATTAAAATTTTTTTTAAAATTTATCACATAATTTTAAAATATAACATTTAAAGCTATTTATACCGTTATCTACATTATTTACATAATGTCAACAATTAATATTTCAGCAAAATCTTTTAGAATCTATTACAATATTTCAAAATATAGAATTTTTAATTAAATAATCCAATGTTTACATAATGTCAACAATTAATATTTTGTGAAAATATTTTAGTCCTTATCAAAATATTCGATTTTAAGTTAATTAAATCAATGTTTACCTTGTTTACATAATGTAAACAATTAAGATTATTTCGAAAATAATGTAGAAAACTATTATAATGTTAAAACTAAGAAGTTATATTTTTCAATATTTACTTGACAAAAATTAATATTAATTGCTATTGAAGTAGTTTACATAATTTATATAATGAAAATGTGGTAAAAATATTTTAGAAAAATAAAAAAGCTATTTATATCGTTGTCTACATTATTTACATAATGTCAACATTTAATTTTTGACCAAAATCTTTTAGAATTTATCTCAATATTTCATATATAAGATTTTTTAATTATTAAATCCAATATTTACATTGTTTACATAATGTCAACAATTAAAATTAAAATATTCAAAATGTTAACAATTTTTTAGAGCTATAAAAAGTTATATTTTTTATTATTTACTTAACAAAAATGAATATTTGACATATTTCTTATTTAAATCATATGAAGCTGAGCGTATAACAAAATTATTTAACTTAATCTAATGTTTACATACAAATGTTAATTATTAGAATAAGAAATATTTTAAAATTCTTTATAAACTTTATCCAAAAAGAAATTATTCTTTCAAAATAATTTTGTCATTTCTTAAACATAATATTCAAAAACTTTATACCCGTCTATATGTATTTAAAAATTTGTTTTTATTTATGTATCTGTGTGTGTAAATGTTTAATATTTTGATACTACCTCTATCACACGTGCTTAATTGCTCAGCATATAAATCATTTCTGATATTGTACAAACTCTATATAATATTTTTTTCTTATAACCATTAAGATTTTGGTGTTTGGAAGTTAAAAAGTTCCTTTTTGGAGTATAAAACTAATACATACACCATAAGAGTACTTTTAAAGTTGTGATTTTTTTCTCAACTTTACTGATCACAATCGACATCACGCACGCGTTTTTTTATTTTTATTTTTTATTATTCATGTAGCTGGAGTTGTTGTTGAAGGTTTTTGTTGTTTTTGTTAAATGAAATATGGAGCAAGTGCGTCACAACTTCATTAAAATATAAACACGCATTTATGGGTTTTGTATTTGTTTATTTCTAAGAGTTTTTTTCTTTATGAACAACTCTAATACACATGGTAAAAGATCTTTAGATGATAAGAGAGCAAATTAAAATTGTTATAAAAGCGGGGAGTTGTTGTATAAAAAAAATAAATAAAATAAGAAATAAAGTTGATTTTATTATTTCATGTTTTTCATGTCCTAACTGTATTTGTTTATTGACAAGCCTATCATAAATACACACTCATACTTTAACATTTATCAATTAATCAATTCGTTTATTTTTTTTTTTTTCTTTTTCGATCTTGTCTTTAATTTTTATTTAATTTTGACCAATTGGTTTACATTTGTTTGTAAAAGTGTTAACTTTGAAAATGTTAGAGAGCATTAGTCATTTTACTGCATTCATTGAGTGGCCATAACTAACTATAAAATTGGCTTAAGATTCATTAACAAGTTTAATAGATTTTAAATTTGTTTAAAACGGTGTTAAATTTTTGAAATTGTTTTTTTTTCTGAAGATGGCTGGCAGTAATTAATGAATTAAATTAGTGAGCCATAAAATTGTTCAGAAGAGATAAGAAAATAATTTAAATTAAATCATTATTATTAACGAGGGTAGAGAAGGAATTTCAGCAACTTTGATATATTTACTCATCAATTTAATAAAATAAAGTCCTTGGAAAGAAGATTTTATTTATTAAATAGAATGGTTTACATAATGTCAACAATTAAAATACTTTTAAAATGTATTAAATAAAATATTACATAAAATGTCTTAAAAACAAATGCATTAAAAGCAAATGTTAACCAAAATTAAGTCATTTAAACTATGGCCTAAAATTTAATTAAAGTCTTTATTGAAAATTTAACAATTTTTTTTTTAATTTATCACAATTTTTGAAATTGTGAGATTTTTATGAATTTATACCATTGTTTACATAATTCACAAAATGTCATTACTTCAAATTTAATGTAAATATATGAAATTTTTAATTATTAACACCATTGTTTACATTTTTTACATGATGTCAGCAATTAAGAATCTTCAAAAATATTTACAGAATTAAGTAAATAATATACGAAAAAATTAAATCTTTATTTACATGTTTTACCCGATATCAGCTATTCAATTTTTTAAAATTTATGAAATTCTAGGCAATTTACTATATTGTTTACTTTTATACATAATGTTAATAATTAAAATTTAGTTGAAATCGTTATAGAATTATTTTAGTATATGTAAATAAAAATTTTAAGCTGTTTAAACTATAGTTTACATTTTTTACACAATGTAAACAATTAAAATTTGTTTAAAAAAAGTTAAAATCTATCAAACATTTAAAAATATCACAAGTTAAATAATTTTTTACATTTTTCATATAATGTCAATAAATAAAATTTTTTAGGAACATTGTAAAATTTATGACAATATTAAACGATAACAGATTTTAAATAACTTACACCTTTGTTAACATTATTTACATAGTGTCAACAATCACAATTTGCTAAAAATCTTGTAAAATTATTTAAAATATAAAGATATGAGGTTTTAAATAACTTACTTGATTCTTTAGATCATTTACATAACGTCAACAATTACAACTTGTTGGCAAACCTTTAAAATCTATCACAAAATATGAAAATTTTCATTATTTACGGTATTGATCAAGATTTTAAACTGTTTACACGTTGTTTACATTTTTTACATAATGTAAAAAACTAAAAATTGTTTTAAAAAAATTCAAATCTATCACAACATTTAAAAATATGATATTGAAAAGAATTTACACAATTTTTACGTTATTTACATAATGTCGATAAATAAAATTTATTAGAAATGTTGCAAAATTTAAAACAATATTCAAAATTAATAGATTTATACCTTTGTTTATATTATTTACATAATGTCAACAATTACAATTTGTTGAAAATCTTGTAAAATTATTCACAACATATAAAGATATGAGGTTTTAAACAACTTATTTGATCCTTTACATTACTTACATAACGTTAACAATTATAACTTGTTGGTAAATCTTTAAAATCTATCACAAAATATGAAATTTTTCATTATTTACGCTATTTATGAAGATTTCAAGCTGTTTTCATAACGTAAAAAACTAAAATTTGTTTAAAAAAAAAAAATCAAATCTATCACAACATTTACAAATTTTTTAAATTTTTTACATAATATCAATAAATAAAATTAGGAATATTTCATCTATAATCTATAACAATATTAAAAGATAATAGATTTAAAATAATTTACCCTTATGTTTCCATTATTTACATAATGTCAACAATTACAATTTATTGAAAAACTTGAAAAATCATCCAAAATCAAGTAAAGATATGTTTTTTTACTTCTTTACATGATGTCAAAAATTAAATTTTGTTAAAAAATCCTTTAAAATATAAGTTTTTAAATTATTTACACTATTGTTTACATTTCTCAGATAATGTCAACAATGAAATTTTTACAATATGAAATGTTAACATTTCATATTAAAAACAATTTATAGTACTTTTTACATTGTTTACATATTGCCGACGTTGACAATTAAAAAAAAAAAAAAATCAATTCATTGCATATTTTAAGAATATGAGATTTAAGAACAGATTTATGTACATAGTGTAAACAATTAAGATTTGTTGCAAATAAGTTAATAAGTTTTTAAATTATTTACACAATTGTTTACATTTCTCAGATAATGTCAACAATGAAATTTTTACAAAAATCTTTTAAAAACTGCACAAAATTTTAACATTTAATATTAAAAACAATTTATAGTATTTTTTACATTGTTTACATATTGCCGACGTTGACAATTAAAAAAAAAAAAGAAATCAATTCATTGCATATTTTAAGAATATGAGATTTAAGAACAGATTTATGTACATAGTGTCAACAATTAAGATTTATTGAAAATGTTTAAGAATTTATCACAAAATTTAAAAAAAAAGATTTTCAATTGATTACACCATTGTTTACATTATTTACACAATGTCTACAATTAAAGTTTGTAGAGAAATCTTTAGAATTAAGACTTTAAATTATTTAAATTATATACAAAAAAATCTATAAAGAAGTTTTAAAATATAACATTAAACTATTTAAAGCATTTTTTACGTTGTTTACATATTGTCAATATTAAAAATTTAATATAAATCTTTAAACCAAAAAATATCACAACTTTTAAGAATATGCAATTTAACACAATTACCTTTTTTTACATTGTTTACATTATGTCAACTTTTAAAAATTAAATCAATTCACACCTATTAACATAATGTAAGTTTTATGAACAATTCTTTAAAATTGTATCACAACATTTACAAATATGAGAATTCTTATTGATTACAACATTGTTTACATTAATTACATAGTGTAAACAATTTAAAATTAAAAAAAAAAAATAATAATAATTTGAAATCGATGTTAAGATTTATTACTATAAAATTCTTAATTTTATACGTCATTGTTTTGATATTTTACATAATGTCAAAATTTTTAACAAAACCTTCTGTAAAATCATTTCAGTATTTTAGTATATGAATTTTTAAGTCATTATACCTTTGTTTACATAATTTATACAATTTTAAAATTTTTAAATATTTTATTATTTATAACTATGACATTTTTAGCTTTTTACGTCATTGTTTTCATATTTTACATAATGTCAAAAATAAAAGATCTTTTCAAATGTCAAAGTAATTAAAAGATGTGAAAAATATATGATATAATCATACAATTAAAAAATGTGAGATTTTAAATTGTTTACAAGATTTCTCAAAAAATCTAAAAAAAGTTGGTTTAATTGTTTAAAATAAAAAATTTTAAAAATTTACATTATTTACAAATGTTAAATTAAATTTGTCAAAATATTTGGAATATATCGAAAATGTGTAATTTTATATAAATATACCATTAAAAAATATAAGAATTTAAGTTATTTACAAGATTTCTTACAAAATGTCAACAATTATAATTTTACCATTTTTTTTTTTTAATTGATTTTATTGTTTAAATTAGTTGCTATTCATTTATTTACAAAGGGTAAATAAAAATAAAATAAAATTATTTAATGCTTGTTTCCTATTATTTACTCAAAAAACATTAGATGAGATAACGTAAACAAATATTTTTACCAGATAATAATTGTTGACCCAAGAAAAAATCGCAATGTAAACAATTAAAATTATATAAACATTTTCCAAAAAACATAATAAAAATATGGAAAGCACAAGTCTTTAAATTAGCTACAACATTGTTTAAACTTCTTACTTAAGCAAAAATAATTGTGTAAACAATACCCAAATTTTTTACATAATGTCAACATTAAAAATTTTATAAACAATAAAATAAAACTATTTGATAACAATTCCCAAAAATATGTAAATTTAAATTTAGTAATAATGTAAAAAAATTGTTGCATATTTACATTGTTTACCTGGTGTCAACAATTAATAGTAAAACTGTGAAACTGCAAATATTTTGATATTATTCATGAAACTATATTAAATTAATAAAAACCTCTGCTACTGCTACTAAAATCATCAGAACTGTAGGGTAAATTAAAGTAATTTGAGAAAACTAAATTGTTAAACAAGGAATTTAATATTTTCTTCAATTAAACATATATCACCCAAAGAAAGTTTCCTGCACATTATGTACATATATGAATATGGAATGTAACATGGTGTTGAATATTTATATGGTAGTATATTCAATCAACTGCAATTTTTATTATTTTTTTTTTTTTTTCTATTTTTGCTACAACAATTTTCAAAACCATGTTAATTAAAAAAATTGCAACACAAGACAAACGATTAGTATTGTTGATTAGAAATCTACAATCATTATAAAAAAAAACTCATATAATATATTTGTACTTGTATCATGTTAACGATGATGACGATGATGATTCATATATGAAAATACGCAATTGCAAAAAAATAAATCAATATCAAAGTAAATATTTTATATGAAATAAAATGAATTGAATCGAAATGAAATGAGTATGTGTAGGTGATTTAATGAAACTAAAAAGACATTTCGAGCTAATAAATTAAATAAATCAATTTAGTGCAAAAATGAAAAAAAGGGAAAAAATATAAAAAACTCAGATGCCCGCTGCTCTAAAGCTGTATAAAGTAAAAGACCAGCAAAACCAAACCAAATCAACCAACATGTATGGTGTGTGTAACCAGTCATCATTCATCATTTTAAAGTATTTTTTTAATTTTTTCAATATTATAAATTTTAAAACCACTCTTACATATGAAAAAAAAAAAGAAAAAAATTAAAAATAAAATAAAAAAACATTATACCAATATATTTAATGTTATGAAGGTGATAAATCGTAATACAGTAGCAAACAGCTAAATTGACAACCAAAGTTGACGATCGGTTTGTTTTTAGTTGTTTTTGTTTCAGTTACTTGTTCGCTTTTTGATTTCTTTAAATAAATGCCATGATATTCTATCCAATATGTTTAACAGCCAACATCAAAAGTGTATAAGTGACAAATCATATAAATTATTTTATGTTTTATTTTATTTATTTATTTTTTTGAATTCTTTTTTAGTTATTGTAAATTTTTTAACTCTACAGGTTGTCTTTTTAAAGTGTTAAGGGTTCGTTGTCAGGATGTTGTATGTTTTTATTTTGATTTAGAAGATTTTTTTTAGGGCACTCCTACTAATTGATTTAACAGCATGACATCTTTAAATATTTATTATTTTGAGTTTTTGCTACTTTTATATAGAACATGAATATTTTTAAAAATATTTATTTAGTGCTATAGATAAATTCTAGAAAATTAATCAATCTTAATTAAGTTATCGAACAATCTAAAGATCGATTTAAGTGATTGTTATTAGCCACCCACTTGAATTATTGTCAGATTTGTAAGTATATAAAAAGAATATTATTAATAAATTAAAAATGTAGCTCATGTTATGTCTTTATGTTAAAAAAAAAAAAAAAAAAAAAAACAATGACTAGCTACGAAGACTGTACTGTACTGTAAATATGTACGGAAGTGAAAACCAAAATCATTTTGTATTTATATTAATTAATTTTAATAATTCACAGAAAAGAAAACATTTACAATTATTTTCGGTAGTTTGTATTGAACTTAGAAACTTTTTAGCCATATAAACCCACTTCCGGGAATTGCCTAAAGGGCATAATATCATATAGATGTTAATATCAATGCATTGTTCTGTATTTGTATAATATATTTTAGATTTAGCAAAAGTGTTGGTCTACAAGCTCATATAAAATGGTGTAGGGTATCATATAGTCGGTCTTGATCGACTATAGTTTCCCTCTCGTTTTATAATATTTTTATCTGAACATTTTTATATATATTTTCACATTTTGAAATGGTAGGTATAACTTAGGTATTGCGTATGGATTAAAATTACTTTGATTTTTTTTTTTCTCACTTTTAAATAAAAATATTTTGATATAAGTAGTTAGTGGATAATTATTTCTATTTACGAATAAGTTATGAAAATCTGACTGAAAAGAAATTTAACACACTTTTGCCCATATTTTGTATAGAACTTTTTGTGCGGTTAGATATAATTTTACATTTTAATTCATATCAATTGTAATAATGTGATTATTATTATTCTTCTTTATAGAAGTGGTAGAGGGGTAGAGTTTAGGGTTGATTAAATGAGACCAATCTATAAAGAGAGGTTAATTATAAATACTCATAAATAGAGCAATTATAATTGTGGGTTTAAGAAAGAAAAGAAAGAAATGGGAATTAGTATTTCTTTCAATTAGACTTATTGAGATATATTTGTTCTCACCTTTATAATCCAGGGATGGTGCAATGACAAGATGGAGATATTATGGGTATACTTTTTTATTTCAGAAATTCAATAATTAAATGAGGTAAGTATAAACGAGGGTACGCCAAGATGGTTGCAAGATAAGTGACCGTTTTATGTTTTGTTTGGCTAGACGAAACTTCGGTTTTGACAAAAACACGAAGTTTTGTATAGCTTAATTACTGCTGTAATTTTCAGTAATAACAACATATTTTGTTTTATTGTAATAGATTTACAGTGGCGCCTCAATAATCTAAATAATAGCTTAATTCAACAATATAATTTATGTATTTACATTTAAGGTTTACAAATTTTATTAAAAATACATTTTTTAATTAAAGTGTCCAAAGGTGTTTTGGACATGGCGCCGGCCTTGCCATTAGGCAACTGATGACGTCTTATAATCGCTGGCACACAGGACCTGAGCTAGCGACTTGATCGCTTCCACAATTAATTTAGCATCAGGGGTTGCTGACTGTGTTGTTTGTTGTGCTGGTGATATTTGTTGACGTTGTTGGTGGCGTTGGTTCGTAGTGGTACTTTTGGAGCGTCCTGACCGTTGCGGCTGCGGATGTAGAAGGGTGTGATGGAAACTGTCACACTTTCTGCAGGTATCCATAGAGGAACACGATCGGAGATCATGGCTTCTTGCCAAGCAGTTAACACAATAGCGGTGCCTTTCGACCAATTTTTCCCTCATTTTTACGGTCATTCTTAAGAACTTGCGGCAAAACCGCAGAGCGTGAAAGCTTTTACAAAGGACGCACTTGTATATGTCAGGATCTCTTCTTTGCAAACGAGAAGTGCGGACACGACTGTGTGGTTGAGTTTGACGAGTTGGACGAGAGCTTGGTCTAGTGGAACTTAGTCTCCTGTTGCTTCTAGAGCTAAAGTGAACGAGAAGAGAAAGAACGAGAAGAAAACAAGTGAATTACTATTCTGTAGTTAGTAGAGATTGGATAGTAATATGAGAAATTATAAATGAATTAGTTATTGTAGTAAGAAATGTGTTATGATAAGTATTAAGTGTATTATTGAACTTAGAGGATAGAATGAGTTAATTAGCATTTTCTTCAGTCATAAAGGGAAGATAGCATAATTTTACTATGGGCCGGGTAATAACTCCTGAGGCAATTCGCACGTCAGCAGTACGTACATTCTTATCAGAACCTGGATAAGTCTTAACTATTCTTCCTAATCGCCACTCATATGGTGGTTGCAAATCATCCATAACCACAACAAGATCACCCACTTGAAGATTCGGAAATGAGTTTTTCCACTTGTATCGTTTGTGTAATGATTTGAGATAATCCTCCTTCCAACGGATGGAGAATTGATGGTGGATAGCTTTTAACTTTTCCCATCTATTTATCAGAGACATATTTTGGAAGTTTTGTTCGGGGAACGCGGTTAAGGGAGCACCTCTTAAAAAGTGACCAGGAGTCAATGCGGTTAAGTCGGATGGATCTTCTGACACTGCTGATATGGGCCGAGAATTGAGAATACCTTCAATACGAGCTAAAATTGTAGAGAACTCTTCAAAAGTGAACTTTTGAGCTCCTGTGATTCGTTTTAAATGGAATTTAAAACTTTTTACAGCGGCTTCCCATAAACCGCCCATGTGGGGAGCATGTGGTGGAATAAATTTCCACTCAAATCCATCTGTAATGTATTTTTGAGATATATCATGAGCTGCATTTTTCACAAATGTGTTGAATTCGCGTTCGAGTACTTTACTGGCGCCTAAGAAGTTTCTACCGTTGTCAGACACTACCCTTTGGGGGAGCCCCCGCCTCCCAACGAAGCGAGAAAATGCAGCTTGGAACGCCGCGGAGGATAAGTCTGAACATGCTTCCAAGTGGACAGCTTTTGTACTGAAGCAAACGAAAACTGAGACATATCCTTTTATAAAGGCAGATTTTCGTAAGGGTGAAGTTTTGAGTTCGAAAGGGTCGGCAAAATCAATGCCTGTAATCTGAAATGGAAGTGACAGATTGCACCTTTCTGGGGGTAAGGGAGCCATTATTTGCGAACATGGCTGTTGTTTATAAATGATACAGGTTTTACACTGTCGTATTATTTTCTTTACTCGTGGTTTAAGTCTGAAAATGAAAAATTCGGTCTGTGCCATTCGACACATTTGAGAGCATTCAGCATGAGCGAAGAACTTGTGTAAATGAGTTAGATATAGATGGCAAAATCGGGAGTTGCCAGGCAATATTATAGGATACCGCTCATTGTATGGTAAAGATGATCGAGATAGTCTACCATTGACACGAATTATTGAGTTCGAGTCCAGAAATGGATTTAGTGATTTTAGAGAACTTTTATTACTTATGATTTGTGCACCAGACATGCATTGATACTCTTCATGATAGAAGATTTTCTGAGAAAGCATTATGAGTCTAGATTTTACGAACTTCATTTCATTATGAGTTAGTGCATTTTGGGTTGTAAGAGAAACATTTGGCCTTATTTTCTTAACACATTTAGCAAAGAATCGATAAACATAACATATTACGCGCAAAGCTTTATGATATGAGGAAAACCGTTCAAGAATGTCATCTTCCTGGACTTCTGCGTGTAAAGTTTGAGTTTCCTTAGGTTTTCCGACTATTTTGAGTGGATTTCGCTTTGGCCATTCAGACGAGGGTTTATGCAACCATGGTGGTCCATGCCACCAAAGGGGGTTATGTGCCAAATCTTGAGGTTTACATCCTCGAGTTCCGAGATCTGCTGGATTATCATGAGATGAGACATGACGCCATGACGCATTTGGAACTAGGCGATGAATTTGAGCAATTCGATTCGCAACATACGTTTCCCACAAAGAAGGTGGTTTAGAAAGCCATCCTAAGACTATTGATGAGTCTGTCCATAAGTATATTTCGGCATGGTTGAAATTTAGTGAAGATATTACATAATTAACTAGATTAGCTAATAATACTGCGCCGTTTAGTTCTAAACGTGGGAGACATACAGTCTGGACCGGAGCTACTTTGCTTTTCGCCACTAATAAGTTTGAGAAAGTATTATGAGTTTCGGCTTGACATCGAATGTAAACTGTAGCGCAATATGCCGCTTTAGAAGCGTCTGAGAACCCATGAAGTTGAATTGAATCTATCGGTGTATATTGAAGCCATCTAGGAATAGAAATTGTTTCTATCTTTGCGAGATCTTGAACGAGACTGTTCCAATTTTGCAGAGATTCTGATGAAACCTCTTCATCCCAATCTAAGCCTTCTAGCCATAGCTGTTGCATAAGTATTTTTGCCCTGATAATTATGGGAGCGAGCCATCCAGCAGGATCAAAGAGTTTGGCAACTGAGGATAAAATTTGGCGTTTAGTGATTTTTGTGGACTGATCTATTGGAGAATAACTATAACTGAATGCATCTGTGAGTGCATTCCACTTAATACCAAGAGTTTTTGTTGAGCTTGTTTCATGAAACCGAAGAAAATCTGAGTCGTACAAGTCCTCTTTTGGTAAATGAGACAGTAGTTGTGGGTCATTTGCAGTTATTTTCTTTAGGGGAAATCCAGCTGATTTTAACGTATTAATAAGTTGATTTTGAGCAGACAGAGCTTCTTCTATAGAAAACCCTCCCGAGAGAATATCATCAACATATGTTTCAGAGCGTAAGATAGAAGCAGCTTTCGGATATTGAGATTCAGAATCAGATGCGAGCTGAAGAAGTGTACGAATTGCAAGGTAGGGTGCGCAATTTACTCCAAACGTTACAGTTTTTAACTGGTAGTCCTTAATAGGGCCATCTTGCTGATTTTGGAAGAGAATTCTCTGAAAGGGTCTATCAGCGGGATGCACTAAAATTTGGCGATACATTTTTTGTATATCGCCATTGAACACATATTTGTACTTTCTCCAATTGAGAATTATAGTTATTAATTCGTTTTGTAATGTGGGACCTGTGTAAAGTATGTCATTGAGAGAGCATTGAGATTTTGTTTTTCTCGAGGCATTAAATACTACCCTCACTTTTGTGGTTTTATGATCGGGCCGAACGACAGCATGGTGAGGTAAGTAAAATGAGCTATATTTTCCTTGCGAACAGATTTCATGGGATTGAGTTTCTTCCATGTGATCAAGGGTTAGGTATTCGTTAAGAACTGCCTTATATTGCGATTGTAACTCGGGATCTTTAGATAGTGTTTTCTCCATTCTAGAATATTGTGCTAAGGCTATGATACGAGAGGAATCTAGAAAAACTTTGTCGGGATAATCTGTCTTAAAAGGCAACCTAACGATATATCTACCGTTTTTATGACGTGTTGTTGTTCGAGAGTACAAACTTTCACATATTTCATCTTCCTGTGAAATTGGGTTAGTCGAGGGAATTTCTTCTTGAACCCAAAACTTTTTTAGTAGAGTGTTGAGCTCTAAGGTTTCGGCCATGAAAACTGAGGTTGAAAAGGATTGAACTGTTTCTGTTTTCATAGGACCACTAAGTACCCAGCCGAAAACAGTATTATAGGCCGAGGTGTGGCCACAGATATTTTTCTTTATGCCATCTATATTGATAAATCGTTCGTAATCATTACCTAAAATGAGATCTATTTGGGACGATTTATTAAAACTTGGGTCTGCAAGATCCAATTTCTTCAGTTCGGTTGATTGAGGAACTTCAAACGTCCAAGCTGGCAGATGTTTTGTCACCTTAGGTAACACAATTGCTTTTATGGGGATTCTTAAATTGTGCCTTTTAGCATATAATACGAACTCACACTCTTTGCTAGCCGCTTGTTTTTGACCGCCAATGCCAACAATTTCAAAATGGGACTTTTTATAAGGGAGTTGAAGACGATTTCTAATCTTCTCAGTCAAAAATGTTCGCTGAGAACCGGGATCGATTAAAGCTCTAATTGTGAAGAATTCACCTCTGTATTCTATTTGCATTAATGCAGTTCTTAACAGAACGTTTTCATTGCTTGTAGAGCAATTTGCCTGAACTTGACTGGATGTGGTAGGTCGTTCGATTTGTGCTTCATTTTGCGTAACATGAGTAACTTTTGAGGTAGAACTTTGCGCATTATTGCTTTTATTGAAAGAAACATTTTGTTGCTGGAAATTTTCTGTTTTTTGGGTCATATTTTGCGGTCTTTTCGTCATATGTAGCAAAGAGTGATGGGTTTTTTTGCAATAAAGACATGTATGTTTACTTGTGCAATTTGCTTTGAGATGAGACAATGCTAAGCAATTGTTGCAAAACTTATTTTTGAATACATAATCAACTCTTTGTTGAACGGTAAAGGTTCGAAATTTGGGGCATGTCCTTAAAGAGTGATTTTCATTACAGAGTTTACATGACATTTCATTAAGATTTTCTTGGGATGTATAGATCTGTATATTATTTTGGGAAACATTTGCGATACTGAAACAGTCTTTAGACGTTCTTATACTTGTTAGGCGTTCAACAGCTTCATATCTATCAACAAGGAATTGAGACATTTGGGACCATTTTGGGAGTTCACGGGGAGAGGTTAACGATTGTTCCCAAAGAGAGAGAGTGAAGTCTGGTAGTTTTGTTGAGATTAATCGAATCAAAATAGGGTCCCAGCTCTCTACTTCTACACCAAGAGTTCTTAGAGTGGCTAGGGAGTCATTAACTGAAGATTGTATTCTTCTAATTGATTCGCTATCTTCGAGAGTAGCTGGGGATATATTAAACAGAATTTTAATTTGGTTATCTACCAAAACGCGTTTGTTTTCATAACGAGTTTTTAACGCATTCCATGCGAGCTCGAAATTCTCATGCGATAAGGGATATCTTTTAACAATGTCACCTGCTTCACCTCTTGTTTTGTTCCGAAGATGATACAACTTTGTTACCGGAGACAGTTTCGAATGATTAATATAAACAGCCGTGAACATGTCACGAAAAGAGGGCCATTGTTCATAACTTCCTTTAAATACCTCAGTATCGCAGGGAGGAAGTTTAATGCAGTTAGTATCACTATTAGAAACAAAATTTTGAGTCAGAGGGAGAGAATTCCGAGCTGCCTCAAGCCCTGGAACACTAGATGTATCTAATCGGGTTGCCTTCAATAAGTCTAACATTTGAGAACTGCAGAGGTAATATGCGTCTAAGCACGCATCATAATTTTTTTTTTTGCTTCTTCCTTGAAATCGGGCTTTACCACATCATCATGGGCCAGCATAACTCTCTCATATGAAGCATCTACTTTATTCCATCTAGCATCCAAATCTTTTAGTTTGATTTCCAACACTGACTCACTTTGTTCCTCTATGGGCGTTCTATTGAACCTATTACAAAATTGGAGCAAATGGTCGCAATCAAATACGAACCGCTCTTTTGGTGAAGGATGAGAGTCACTTCGAGATGTAGAAGTCATATTTGATTATAGTGATAATAAAATTTTAAATGAAAGTCTAGAAGTAAAGTTTCGGGTGGTCAATTACCAACTTTTTGAAAAGAGTTATTCAAATAGGGAATTTGCTGATCTATTGCAAGTGTAAAAATTAGGGGCTGTATCGTATAGCACTAGATACCTGTTATCTAGTTTAAAAGACTAATAAATCGGAGTTTGAAATTTTCAAATTCTCTTCCTTTATTCTCTCTTCTTCTTTTTAACATGGGGTTATATGGAAATAATACTAGATACCTGTTATCTAGTTGCAATTGAAAAGAGAACAGGAGACACGCAATAAATTGGGGAAAAATCTGAGCAAACTTGATTATTGTATTCTTATTTGAAATATATCACGATTTCACCGTATTGTTGCAAAGAGATAGAATGTAGTAAATGATTGTATGAGATAATCAGTAAATGGGAAAAAAATTTGTTTATATATTTCCGAAATTTGGGATTAGATTATTATTCAATTATTAAAATTTATAAGGCCTTATTTATAAATTCCATAAAGAAAGGAAAAAACTTAAATTTTATCTTAATATCCCCAAACGTTATTAATTTTGAAAATTTTGATTTAAAAAAAATGCAAATATTTGTATGCGAAAAAATTTATTTTAATTTATTCATTAAAATTTTCCGAAAATTAAAAACAACCTAATGGTAACCCTTTTAGAGAATTACATATGAACATAGGACTACTAAAGTGACGGGGCTGGAAAGTTCTATGTATTCAAATAGTTAATTTTTTTTTTTTTATTTTTAAATTCAAAATTCTTACGTTTGTGTTTGACTATTTATAATTTTAATTAAATTTTTCTCTTTTAATTTTTAATAGTGGACTGTATGAGTTATTCGATTATTTTTTCAAAGAAATAAGAGTTATAATTCGAGAAATTTTTATAAGCAACATAAACTGAGTTCTCTTCCTTATTTCTTTAGTTTAAATTTCATTTTACTATTATTATTATTTTTTTTTTAAGTTTGAAAATTAATGTTGTGCTGAAATTTATTTAAATATGTATGTGCAATTATTAAAATAAAACACTTTTATGAGTAATGAGAAGGATATAATTAAATCGTTTAAGCTAAGAGCACGCACAAAACTTTATACTTTTGGTGGTTGATTTTTCTTTACTCTCATTTTTTAATTAAAGAGAACTACCACTATCAGTAAAGATTTTTCTCTATTTAGTTAACTCCACTTTTCCCTTTTTTTTATTTTTAACACTCTTCTTTATGTCGTTTTGTTATATATTCATACATATGTATATTTTATTTGAAATATGTTTAAAGTAAATATAAATACCTTTTAGCATACAACAATTTATTTTCCTTTACTTCTTTTTCTTGTTGACTTGTTTAATATGTTGATGAAGAAACACAACGGGACTTTTTTGTGTATCTGTTTTATATAAGGTAGGGGAAAAATTTTCTTATTTACACATGTTAGATAGGAGAAAATGTAACCACCGTTTTTTTATATAAGTATTTATATTTATATATGTATATATATTTTCTTTTGAATTCTTCATTAGGTAATTTCTTTTAAAATTTCTATGTATTCTTTTTTAAAATGGAGGATTTTAAAAGGAAAAAATGTAATTAAGAATTTTTTCTTTTGAAATTTGAATTTTCTATTTTGTTGTTTTTATTTTTTTAACTTTTTGGAATTATTTGTAATAAAGAAACTTAAAAAAACAATATGCAGATTTTTTTTTTTCTCTGTTGTTTCTTGAGGGACACTGTGCACTTTTTCTCTAATATAGAATATATTTTCTAGGTTATGTGCAATATTTTTACATATATATTTTAAGGGCTATGTGCAATAATTTTTTATATATCCTTTAAGAACCATGTGCAATAATTTTTTTTTTTACATATATTTTAAGAACTATGTGCAATAATTTTTTATATGAATTTTATATATATATATATATATTTTTTTAAGGGCTATGCAATATGTATATATGTATTTATTTTATCCGTTATATGGAGAAAAATATGTATGTTGAAATTTTGTTTTATTTATTTATTTTTTAAATATTTCCCACTAATATGCACTTTTTACTATTTTCTAACCTTTATATTAATATTTATTTTACAATATTTCTTTTTTTTGTTAGTATAGATTTTTTTTTGTTTTATTTTACTTTTTAACACTATTTTTGGTACGATTTTAATTATGTCGCGTTTGTTGTATGTTTTTGTTGGTATGTTTGTTTGCGTTTATATTTTAATAATAATAACAATGTTTCACACTTACAGTTTGGAGTTTTAATTTGAACTGATGAGCTTTGTTCTTTTGTTTTATCATTTACCTCATATTGATGCTTGTTGTTGTTTTTACACAGAGATTGTTTGCCGGCTGTATTGATGAGACACTTGTTTGATTGTTTACTAATTTCTTTATAGAGACTCGAAAGGACCATGTAATAATGTGATTATTATTATTCTTCTTTATAGAAGTGGTAGAGGGGTAGAGTTTAGGGTTGATTAAATGAGACCAATCTATAAAGAGAGGTTAATTATAAATACTCATAAATAGAGCAATTATAATTGTGGGTTTAAGAAAGAAAAGAAAGAAATGGGAATTAGTATTTCTTTCAATTAGACTTATTGAGATATATTTGTTCTCACCTTTATAATCCAGGGATGGTGCAATGACAAGATGGAGATATTATGGGTATACTTTTTTATTTCAGAAATTCAATAATTAAATGAGGTAAGTATAAACGAGGGTACGCCAAGATGGTTGCAAGATAAGTGACCGTTTTATGTTTTGTTTGGCTAGACGAAACTTCGGTTTTGACAAAAACACGAAGTTTTGTATAGCTTAATTACTGCTGTAATTTTCAGTAATAACAACATATTTTGTTTTATTGTAATAGATTTACAGTGGCGCCTCAATAATCTAAATAATAGCTTAATTCAACAATATAATTTATGTATTTACATTTAAGGTTTACAAATTTTATTAAAAATACATTTTTTAATTAAAGTGTCCAAAGGTGTTTTGGACATCAATAAATTTCAAGAAATTTAACAGTTTAGGAATACTATCAATAAAGAAGAATAATATTAATTATAATCATTTGTTTTACATATAAGATTTATATTAACATCTTTGCATATAAGATAATATAAACATTAAATATAAAAAGGTGTTAAAAATTAAAATAAGTTGGCAGAAAATTTATATATTTTTATATGCATACCTAAAAGAAAATTGGCGCACTTGAGAAACTTTCTACATATATAACTTTTACTTAAATCCTAAAAGAGACTGATAGAAGTATTAAATCATCTGCTGGGCAACTGTTTCACTGGATGTTGCGGTAGCTACAAAGAACTCGAGAATTAGTGTACCGTCCTGCATCTTGCATACAAATTCCAAGTCTTCAAGGCAATCAGAATTTTCAGGAAACACTAGACAAAGTTTTTGTAAAGTAGACGCAAGATTTTGTAACCATATTAGTGTTTTCTTTCGTCATACCGTAATTTAGTTTAGTTTTAGTTTGATTTAGTTTGGCTCCATTACTCTACCGTAAATGTAATGTAAGTGGATGGTAACTCAAAAAAGTAAATGTAGTAAGTACTTTGTTGTTGTACAGAAAACTGAAAAAAAAAAAATTGTTCAATTAATAAAATTTTTACAGCATTTTTTTATGGAGATTTAATGTATTGAAATAAAAAGCTGTCAACACTGTTTTTACGGCTGTCAAGTAAAAACGTAGAGCGCCCTTACTTGATTAGGTTACTATGTTACATTAAAGTATCAGCTGATTAGCTACATTTACGGTAGAGTAATGAAGCCTTTGGACTTCACATGTGTGATAACAGAAAAAAAAATCAAAAAGTAAATTTATAAATTCGAACATTTGCGCAAATCACCTTAAACTTTGCCATGAAACCCTAGGGGTTTGTTGGAAACCGATGACCAATCAAATTCATTCAGCAACTATAACCATATCCCAATTCATAGGGTTTTTTAAAGCTGGAGTTATGTCTTTGAATGTTTTGTGACAATATAAGAACCAAATATGATCAACATCGAAATATGATCTGACCACTGGTTCTTATAATATAAATATAAAATTTTCGAGCCTTCATTATTTAATTTTTATGGCAAATTTTTGTATCTCCGATCTTGCCTAATCTGAAATTTGAAATCATATTTCATCAATAATTTACTTAGATTAAAGCCAAATTAGAATTATATCAATATCTTTCTTTAAAGCTATCCTGTGATTACACTGAATTGTTTGATTAAAAAGAATCTAGTATTATTTCAAAATACTCACTTAAACTTAATTAACAACTTTTTGGAAACAAAATCATCTGAATATATTCAGTAAAAGCTTCCTTTAAGGGCAGCTGCCATAGCCGGACAACTCCGTAAGGCGGAAATTTTTTTACGTTCCATAGTTTAGATGGCATTTTTAGAATAAATCAATCTCTACTGGGCGGACGCTCTCTTTTACGCACTCGTACACCTATTTTTAAAGAAAACATCTTTCACAGCAGGACAGAAATCATAAACGGTAAAAGAAATGTACCGAACATTGTGTAATGAGATGCATCATATTTTCATTTTGTCCGCGTTTGCATACATATTTCATCTTTACTTACATTTTTTGAAGTTAAATAGTTTACTGTTTGTTCTATACTTAACTTTTTGCTGGTTTTATGAAAAATTGAGTTTTTTGACTTTGTCTTTTACACTTCATTTAAAATTCTTCATACATGAACAGAGAAAATGAAAACTTGGTGCTATTTTTTGAAGACAGTCTCGATGATGAGTCCATGATTTGTCGTACAACACAATAGTGACAGATACCTATAAATCTTGACAACTTTTTTGAACAAAGGGCATAGAAATTCTGTACAACAAGCTGAGCGACATAGTCATCAGTCATTAAAAAGTAGTTGGGTTCTACTAAGGATCGAAGCCATGCCACCAATATTATTTTCAAAAGTTAATCCTGTCGTTTTTAAATGGAGTAACATACCAACATATGTAGATGATTTTGTTATCAAACTTATTCTCAACATACTTTTTGTTTTTAAAATTTCCTAGAGAAATCGTTAGTAAAAATTCTGTTGAAAGAAGTCCGACCCAGCCAATAAAAAGATGCTGTTTTTGCGTACTAAAAATTACTAAATTTTGTCAACATTGATGTAATTTTTTAAGATATGAACATGCAATTTTTTGTATAGATGTAGTTAAATGGCACATCAACGATATTTAGTACCAATATTCCTTGGCTCTAGTGGAACACATATCTGTTCGAGTGAATGCTTTTACCGAACGGCATCAATGTTACGGCGGTTTAAGATAAAAATTTATAAAAAAAAAAAATTGCCAAAATCCTATTTACAGTCCTAAATCAAAAATTATTGCATTTATGTATTCTACAATGCTGTATCTAAAATACAAATTAAAAATATCGCGATAAGTTAAGTATGCGTGGATATATTAGCGTTTTAATAATTATTAAACCTTCTTATAAAATTTGCAAAATTCAGTTTTTAGTGATGTAGTGTTGTTTATATTCATCCATTTATTGCAAAATTCATCATTTTTTTTTTTTTAAATAAGTCATAAGATAATGTCATTTATATACATTTTTTAATTGCACTTATCCAAATCTCTAAAGTTGCATTAAATGAAAAATCATACTTTTTTTTCGAACGCCATATTAATTTTGATATATGGTATTAAAGCAGCTACAGATTGATATATATCATCGCCAATTTTGATTAGCGCCTTGGGTGTGCCTCGATGATTAATGTTAAACTAAAAACATCGCGTTCATTATTCTCATGAAAACCGTTGATGAATATTTTTAGTGAAATTATATTTTCTGCGTAAGTAAAACTTTACACAGGAACTTATTTCAGTTTAAAATTGATTTATAACGCCAACATCCACTATAACAAAATATTAAGGTGATCGATTATTCGACTTTTTTGAGAAACCGAATAGTTCGAATAGTTGGTATTTTAAAAAAACCGGTTGCACTTTTTGAAATTCAGAAAAAAACCGGTTAACCGGTTTTTTGCAGAAGTTAATATTTATATCAAAAGACTACATTTCTTTAAAAAAATTAATTCTTATAATAAAAAATATCTTTTAAAATAAAAAAATCGTCGTAAATGCGCTACCTGGCCGAAATACAGAATCAGTTTTTATAGGATTTGGAGAGCAAACAATAAGTATAGCAACTTAAAAGTTCTTAATACCAAAACAGACTTTTTGGTCCCTGATAGAAACATCTGGCACTGTTAGAATTTGTTGAACGAATAGTTTTATAAGTATGCCGATTTTTAGTTTCTTACGTCGTCTGGGAGCTTCAGAAAGCTCTGGAAAGGAAACATTGCTTAGGAAAGATATATTTAAATCCAAATATATAGATCCAAGTATTTTCGCTCCCTGATAGAGATTTCAAAATCTGGCTCCGTTAGGATTTGTAGGACGAATAGGGTTATAATTAAGCTGAATTTAAATTTTCTATGTCTTCTGGGAGCTTTAGAAAGCTCTGGAAAGAGAAAAAATTCTTAGAAAAATACACATAAATCCTCTTATATCCGCTCCCTGATAAAAATTTTAAAATATGGCTTCATTAGGATTTGTTGGACAAAAAGTTTTATAATTAAGCGAAATTTTAATTTTCTACGTCGTTTGGTAGCTTCAGAAAGCTCTGGAAAGAGAAAAATGCTAAGCAAATTATATATCTAGATGACTAGAAGATAATTATGTTTCAAAATTGTAGAAAAAATCATCTAAATTTTAGTTAGCCTAAACAGAAACCATGGCTTAATATGGAAGCCTGTCTCAAATGAAACGATTCTGCAGGTGAAACTTTTTTAACACAACACCTTTAAAAAATAAAGGAAATATTGGATAAAAGAATGTAATTGGGTCATACAGGATAATTATTAATTATTTATTTGTTTAATATTACAGAATAAATTCCAATTTAGACTTAAATTATATTTTAAAAACATAAGAAATCAGTCTTTATGTATATTTAAAAAATTATTCCTAAATTTGCAAATATCACTATCACTATTTAGTACATGTTTTCTGAAATAAAATGCTATTTTTAAAACCGGTTTTATGTGTTTAAAAAAACCGGTCTATTCGACATTCGAAAAATGAACATTTTGAAAAAACCGACAGCACATTGATTGAAAAAACCGGTTTTAAAACCGGTTGGAAAACCGCGTCGATCACCCTACAAAATATGCAAAATTGCTGAATTCTTTAAAATAGTTATACACGTTTAGCAAATTAATATTTTAAAACGCCACAATGATTTTTAAATGTCATTTTGAAACCTTCTTTGATAACGCTATACTCTAGCTTCACAGAAATAACATTGAGAGTGTGCCTCGCGAAAATGGCATCTCTTGGACCCATTCACGTTTTTTCTCTCCAAGTTTGGATACCTCCTGCAGAATTTCTGTTGAGGGCACATTAACGAGATATATGTCTAATGATGCAAAATTT
Organism: Protophormia terraenovae; assembly: GCA_951394005.1. Lineage (NCBI taxonomy): Eukaryota > Metazoa > Arthropoda > Insecta > Diptera > Calliphoridae > Protophormia > Protophormia terraenovae. The sequence continues at coordinate 121,866,374 of OX596075.1, read as the reverse complement.
CAAGAGGCTCGGTTTTGAATTTTGAAATATCCGAAACGGCGTAAAATTCCTAGTGAAAAAACTGCAAAATTTTACAATTTTTTAAAATTTGGTTTCACGACTTTTGTACAATACAATTTGACACTGGTTAATGACACGCTAATTAAATCCATGCTGGTCCTTTTCTGCAATTAAATCCATGCTGGTCCTTTTCTGTAAGTGTTTATAGTCTACATTAGAAGAATTGGACACTTATGCTAAAATTTGCGACTACAGCAATAAAAAGAAATAAAAAAACTTGTTAGTTTCAAACACTTTTTTTGGAATTTTTGACTTGCCGGCACCACATGGACAGCGTTACCGTTGAGAATTTTTAAAAAGTGTCCAAGAAAGGGGATTTCAAAATAAAAAGTCGCCAAAAAAGGGGATTTTCTGAAAAAAGGGGGCAATTTGCATTAAAACCTAAAAAAAACTTCTTGTTTATTTGATAATACGACAACAAAAAATTTTGTATTGTAAGAAAACTACAAAATCTGTTTTTAGTAAAAAAAAAAAAAACACTTTCCCCAGGGATTGCTATGAGGAATATAAGTATTCATCGAATCTTTTTTTTATTTTTTCAATCCAGTCCAAAAAGATTCGGCATATGATGATATAAATACCTGTTCAAAAACTTTATTATTATTTTCAGTTACCAACAGTTTCAGATCATTCATAAGTACCCCGCGGACTTTTATATCATTATACTGTGAGACAATCTCAAAATGATGCATTTATTTGTTGAAATTAATTTCAAACAATTTAATTTCTCGTCAATTAGCACATAGTTTTAAAAAGTAGCCATTTAGTCGCCATTTGAAAAAGGGGCCAAAAAAGTGGCCAGGTGGTTGAAAAAGGGGCAAATGGCGACTAAAGTCGCTGCACATGGAACCGTTTCAGGTCTTGAATTTTTTTTTTTTTTGTTACAGCATTAAGTGTTGTCAATATAATTGCATCAAAAGTTGTTTAAAAAAGTCAGAATTTAAAAAAAATATTTGAAGGTTTCATAAAGGCAAACGTAAAAAGAGAATTGCCCATATATGTATAAGTATGAATATGTATATCTATAAGTTAATTCATTGCAATCTATCTTGAATTTTGAAACAAAACGTTAGAGCACTAAATTACCCCTTGTAATAACAATACTACACACCATATCCCATAGGCGGACATCTCTAGTTTATCACTTCCATTAAAAATTTTTATTACTTTCAGGATCGTTTTGCAAAAAATTAACACCTTTAATTATGAATAAATATTTAATTTTCACAAGTTCTGGTATAAGAAGCAAATAATTTTGTAAAATATATTTTCAAAATTGTATCAAATATAGCACCGATTCTCAAGCAAATTTTGGAGTTATAAAAATTGTATTCTAAAATTTAAAATTTTTATTTTAAGCCAAGTATCTACTGCCTTTTAACAACCACTAACTTTAGTTTTCATACACATTTGTGTCTTTTTTTTTTTTTTTAACTATAGTGATATTACATTTAACATCCAATAAACATGTGACATGACAGTTTTATAGGCTACTAACTTTTATTATAAAACTCATAAAAAAAATCTAAAACACAACAAGAAACAAAACATGCAATAACTAAATTAGCCGACAAACTGGCATATGAGAGTGCAACAACTTTGCCGACATCCAACAAAAACATAATCGTAATAATAATCGACCAGATCTATAAAAGTCTAAAGAGAGTGTGATTTTTGCAGTTAAAAAACCAGCAGGAGTTTAATAATAATTAAAACTAGTTTTAATTTTTCTTTTAAAATGAACACAAAAATAATCTAAAGTTTTAAATTTTGCGATTTTAATAATATTTTAATATTAAAATATTTTGTTAGAATTTGTTTAATAAATTAATAAATATTTTTATTAAAATTGGATTAAAGCAATAAAATATGGAATTTAAAATGAAAATATTTTTAGGTTTAAAGAACAAGTTCGTTGTTTAAGTTTTTTGTATTTCTAAGGAGATAAAAATAAATGTTAAGCATAAGCAAATATCTTACCGTTATATTCCTTAGGAGAAAAGAAAGGGTTTTTTAACTTTAATATAAAATAATTTTTTAAAATCTTGTTATAAATTAAAAGCTTTTTAAAAAAATCAATATTCATTAAATATTTGAAAAATTCTCTAGAATTACCTACAACAATTCCTATTGGGTTTATTTAACTTACCATTTCTAAAGGTTATTATACAATATTCCAATACTATTTTATAACAGTTTATTTTGCATTCAACCGTTAAAATATAAATTGCATGCAAAATGAGCATTAATTTCGTATTTTTTTTTTACTTTTCAAAGTTTCAATTTTTCATTCGCATTTGCATTTGAAGTGAAAAAATCATTGGCTTAAATTTCTGTTATTTCACTTTTAAATTATATGATTTTTTTCCTTTTGACTTCAAACATTTGTGTTTGTATTTTATGATCTTAGTTAGATTTACATTGAGTGAACAAACCTTGATATAATTGCCAATTAGAAATACGAGGTGTAAAATACTGAAATATAAATTTTCAATTTTTCAAACACAAAATTCGTTAATGTCATAAATTGCCTAAAGTTCTTATTAAATTAAATAACAAAAGTTTTCAGAAAAAAATAAGCAATAAACTGTAAAAAAAAACTAAAATTATATTGTAATGTTGTAACAATATTATTATTACTTCTTTTGAAAAGAAAAGATAACATAAATATAGATTTTGGGCAAAATTTTACAACTTTATTAGAGGCCACAATTTGTAACTACAGTTGGAGAGTTGAGGGAGATAAAAGAAACAAATTTATTATATTAATAAAATTTTTTTGGAACTTTATTGCTTTGGTAATATAGAATTTGATTACAAAGTACTTTAATTGAATTAAGACATATAAAAAGAAAAACAATAAAACAGATTAAAAGAAAAATTAAAAATATAGGTAAATATAATCCAAAATCTTAATATTTTATTGTATAACAAATTTTAGTTGTTTATTTACAGATTTTCTAAAATATTAAAACAAATAAATAGTAATATTTTTTCATTAAAACCAAATACTATTTTTAATGATTTTATTACTTACATTTATAATTAACATAATTGTTTTAATTAATGTGTTGTGACAGGAATAATTTTAAAACATGCTATAAGATCTTTAGTTCTAAAACTGTAATTAGAACTACTACAGATTATTTAATAACATCCTTAGAACTGCTGATGTCGCAACTCACGGAGTAGAATCTTATTGTGATTCTAATTGGTTTTAAACAATATTCAAAAGAGTAATATCAAAATTAAATTGATATAAAAAGTCGCCTTTAGGAAATAGCCCATTAGAATAAAAAACCGATTCTAAAAAACTAGGTTCTAGTTGTAGAACCTTCATATTAGAATGGATACTGGCTAGCTATATATGAATTCATATATACTTATATGAATTTATACAATTTTGGATGATTCCTGAAAAAGAGCCTTATATGGGAACTATGGTAAATTATGGACCGATCTTTGCAAAGTTTGGCTTTATAATTAATATTCATATAAAACTCATTTATTTCGAATATTAACTTAATACTAACATTTTAATGGGATTTATGCCCATTAAAGTGATTTTCTGAAAAGGGGTTTATATGGGAGCTATAGTCAATTATGGACCGATCTTTTTAAAAATCGGCACACTTATTTAGACTTACATGAACTTATATGTGCCAAATTAAGGACTGCGCACGAAAAAATCCGTGCATGTTCTTGGGTTTAAAACTTTTGATGTGGTGAAAAATTAATAATTCTGTTAACTGGTTTGTATTTGTTATTATGCTCACTTGCCATTTGCTAAGTTTAAAAGTAATAGCAAAGAAGGTTTTTCTTAAAATGGAAGTTGCAAACAAAAAACTCCAAAACACATAATTCAAATTTTTCATGAAATCTTGCATTGGTCATATAAAATAATTGAAAGGAAGGCTGTTGTGCCGCAAAATACAGTTTTTTGGGTCATAATATTATACAAAGAAGTCATGATCACTGAATGGTAACCTAGTAATGGAAGACAAATAGTATCTTCAGGCTGTAGGACTCAGGCAAAATAGAAAGGATTTTGAGAGAAAATCACCTCATCTCTTGAAGTTAAGTGTCACAAAAACTTAATTGCTTTGAATATTTACCAGAAAATTGTAAAGGAAGTCTAGCCTGAAGACTTATAAAGTAAGAAAAAAATCCTAATAGAAACGCAAACAAGAATTTGGAGGTAAAAAATAACATGAAAGAACGTCAAACGAATTTTTTCAGAAATTTTATTTCCGTGTAGTAAACGATGAAGCGTTCGTACAGGGTAACTTCTTTCAACTTCCTAGCCTGGAATTCTATATTGCAGATGCTAGAGGGATTATGGCAGGAAAAGTTCGTGTATCAAAGAAATCAAAATTCCCAAGAAAGTTTTTGATTTGGAAAGTCATATGCATACACAGGAATAAAGATCTTCATTCGTAAAAAATGGTTGCATTAACACCATTCGACACTTATTCGAGCAAAAAAGTGACCGAAACATAATAAAATCTTTAAATAGTATAATTCCGGAAAAGATCAGATATTTCCTTAAAAACCAACAGGAACTAATTTATGCCTTTATGTTTAGAACTTGAACATAACAGTCATTAATAAAAATATCACTTTAAAAAAATTCACCCACTGGTTTAGTTTCTATAAGCAGATTTGCATGCACGGATTTTTTCGTACGCAGTCCTCATATTAAAATACTGCTACATTTAAGGGGTTTATAATCGCTAAAACCTTTTCCGGGAGGACATTTCTGTGGGAGCTAGGTGAATTAATGAACCGATCATAAACAATTTCAATAGGACTGTAAGAAACCTGTGTGCCAAATTTCATTATTTTGTGTCAAATTTGCTACCTGCAGTTTGATTACAAATTTTACATGGACGGACAGACGGACGGACATCGTTAAATCGACTCAAAAAGTGATTCTAAGGCGAGTGGTATAAAATTAATTCAATAATTTTAATAGGCTTCGTCCACGGACTCGAAGAAACCTATGTATCAAATCTTTAATTTTTGTTTAAAAATTGCAACCTGTAGTTTGATTACAAGGTTTACATGGACGGACAGACAGTCAGACGGACGGACGGATATCGTTAAATCGACTCAGAAAGTGATTCTAAGCCGATTGGTATAAATTAAGGTGGGTCTTAGACCAATATTTTTGGGTGTTATATACATCAGTACAAACGCATGGTGGTGTAGGGTATAATCATTAGTCGTAACGTCAAAGTAGAATGAATACATACTGTGTTCATGTATAGTTCTGTGTTCTGGGTAAAAAATAATAACCAGAAATTTAAAAAAGAGCATTTAGCTTCTATTTATACGTTCATTTAATTTTATTGGGTTTATCTAATTATTATTTATAACTTAAGAAGAGTATCGATTAATAAAAATATATCTGAGGAGCTAGGATTGAAGCACAGAGTCTGCTCGCTGCCTTTTACTTTGATTCCCTTTTTGGGAGCTGGTTTGGCACAGTCAGTAGGTTTGGGTTTCCCCTTATTTCCTCCTGCTGATTGTTGTTGGACGCCAGTAGCTCGCAGATTTGCCTGGTCCGGTGCCTCCACTTGACTAACCTGAACCTCAGTCGCTCTCGATTCATTATGACACCGTGGAAATAGGGTGTCCGGAAATTGTAAGGCTTCCAAAAGGGGCACGATTTCTTCTCTGACTTCGGACTTGTTAGGACTTTTGCATTTTATACTTACTGCCAAGTTTTTAAAACTGCTGGGGTCAAACAGACCACCAAGCCGTCCAAACTTTGGAAACAGACGATGATGGATTTTGACGCACACATAGTGTATGGACAATATGGATATAGGAATTCAACGGACGTGTTCCTGGCAAGAATGGAAAACACATTCAGAGGGAACCTCTGATAGCCGCCCCTACTAGGGAAAACAGATGCTAACAGACAAGGGGTAGTGCTAAGTTTGTGCTCGCCATTAGCCCCTCTGGTATGGGTGGCCCTGCCAGTACGGCCTTATGAGTCATTACATTTACGAACATGCATCGTTTCAATATGACTAACCTTCGCGAGGGCGCCAAATGGTAAAAAATACTTTTGTTATTATTTTTGTAATCAGAAAAAGAAGTACCAATGGTATCAATAGAACCTAAACTTTTTTTATACCCTACACCAACATAGGTGGTTGGGGTATTATGCCTTTGTGCTGATGTATATAACACCCTAAAATATTGGTCTAAAATCCATCTTAATTTATATCAATCGGCTTAGAATCACTGAGTCAATTTAACCATATCCGTCTGTCTGACCGTCTGTCCGTCCATGTAAACCTTGTAATCAAACTATAGGTTGCAATTTTTAACAAAAATTAAAGATTTGATAGACAGGTTTCTTCAAGTCTGGGGACGAAGCCTATTAAAATATTTGAATTCGGCACATATAAGTTTCATATAAGTCCAAATAAGTATGCCGATTTTTAGAAAGATCGGTCCATAATTGACCACAGCTACCTTATAAACCCCTTTTCAGAAAATCACTTTAAGGGAAATAAATACCATTAAAATGTTAGTATCAAGTAAGACACAAATAAGTCTTATATAAACATAAATTATAGTGCCAAATTCTACAAAGATCGGTCCACAACTACCATATAAGGACCTCGTTTGGGAATCTTCGAAAAATGAATAAATTCATATGAATGTTAACATCGACGTATGTTTAATTATACACTTAATATGAGTATCAGTCCACAAATGGCCCCAATCTAATAAAAGACCCTTCCCGGAATTTTGATGTACACAATGGTGTAGGGTATAGGGTATCTCGTCCTTAATTCATAAGTATTTGGAAAAAAACACCATTTACTTAATTTGACTAAAATCCAATACAAGTTAAGAATTTTAAAATTTTCTTTAATTTTTATATTTATCTAAAGAAGAAATTGTTAACTGCCTAAATAGATTCTCACCATAATACCATTATCTATAAATAGATGATTCATGCTAGTTCAAAAACGTCAACCATTAAATGAACAAAACTTATAAAAACACTTAAATTATTTTCCATAAAACTTTTTAACATTATATTTTACAAATTAAAAAAAAAAAAAAACTCATATAATCCCCACCTTTTTTAAGTGCGAAAATTTTTAGCAAATTGAAAAAAACACAAGTCAAAATAAGTAGTAAATATTGTAGGTGTTTTAAGGTGTTTTTTTGTCTAACAACTGAAAAGAGCAGCAAAAGTTCAGAGATCATAAGAAAAGCTAAATTATTTGTTTTTTAATAGGGTGAGAAAAGAAGAAAAAATTATTATAATTATATACATGATATAACTCCAAAGAAATAAATAATTGAAAAAAAATGTTTAACTAAAAATAAAACAAACAACTTTAGTTAAACTTATAATTATTTATGACAGTTTTTAATTGTCACCCTGGGACGTATGAGTAATATTTAATTATTAATTAAATCAATAAATAATTTAATGAATATTAATTATTATGAAATTAAAATTATAAAAAAAAAATAATAATACAAAATTTTCCATAAAAATAAATTTTATAAAAAAAAAATAAAAAAATAAAAAAAAAAATTAAAACAAGATCGATAACTTGCTGTCAAATTAAGAGTCAACTAATTATGATAAATTTAAAAAGATGTTGATGCCACATTAAAGTATAATGTCAGTTATGTCCTCTTCATCATTATCATTGTTTTTGTTGTTGTCGCTCTTGTTGTCGTCTTTTAAGTCATAGTCAAAGTCATAATATAAAACTACTTTAATATTTTAAAAACTTTTATAGAGTAACTGAGACTTGAATAAATGTTTGTAGGTAGGTATGTGTATGTATATATAACATATGAGCTGAGATTTATGAAGATTTTTTTTATATTTTTTGCTAACTTATTAAAACAGTCAATGAGTCTAGGTTGAATTAAGTTGATGGTAGCAGAAGGTTAAAGGAATATATTCCTTAAATAAAACAGAATTTTAATGTCGATTGTAAAATTAAATAGACAGAATATCGAACTCATCCAAATTAGCCTAGAATATAGCTTCTGATCTGGTTCTTGTTTCTATAGAAATACTGAAAATCTGCTTATAATATTACTTTTTACTTTTAACACTTTTAGTTATCTGCTCACGCCAACAATTTCATCTGAAACTTAAGTGAAACTAAACTCCTTTAAGCTTTTACACATGTTACTAACTTACGTTTATTTAACAACAAACAAGTTTAAAATATTATTAATAAATGTACATTAGTTTTATATGATGTTGTTGTTGTTGCATTTAACATTCATATTTTTTCTTTTTTTTTATTAAATTCCTGTTTAATATCAAATCCCAGCATCTTATACCTTTAGTCATTTAGCAGAAAACTACGCAAAACTAAATATGATTATATTATGACTATAACTAACTATGTATGACTTCGAGACTGTTACTACAACAACGATGATGCCAAGCCAGATATCTTTTAGACAAGAAACTAAGAAAAATACAAAAAATGTAATTTTTAATAACTTGTTTTTTTTATTTCTATTTTTGCTTCATGATGTAGTGTTTTTCTTAAGTTTAAATATAAATATTAAGTTATTAAATTCATATTAACTTAATTAAGATGATATAGTTAAATGTGTAGTATTTAAATAAATAAAAAAAAAATTATATTAAGGCTTAAAATCCATTTGAGATTAATAGCTATTAAAATAGAGTTTAAAGTGTGATGTCAAAATTTAATGGAAATTTTAGTAATGACTGAGTGATTGACTGACTTACTTGGTGATTCAAACAGCTAAAGCTAAAAAGATGATATATGGACTGTGAATTTGTCTCATAACGAATAGATCCACTAAGACGGGATTTTTGGAAATTCGAAAAGGGTAAAATTGGTAACTTTATATCTCCTAAACTAATAGAGACACAAAAAAAATAAAATTGAATAGGTGTCTGGTACTTCTTTGAAATTCGGCTCTTTTAGGGAGAAAACGGGTAAAAAATTTAATTTGATACTTTTTTGGTACTCTATCTATCTTTTAATCCAGTAAGTATAGAAATAAAATGAAAATCAAATTAGTACCTTATCGAAAATTGGCCAATATAAGTTTGGTACTTTTTAGATATTTGAACGTTTAAGGGATAAAAATCGTACCTGTTTTTTTGTACTTTTTCTTACAAAATATTTTTTTCTTTTTCTGACACATACATATGAATATTTTAACATTAGATTCCAGTACAATTTAGAAAATCAATGAAATACAATCTTTGTTACATTCAGAGGGAATAAAAGTATCAAAAAGGGCATAAAATCGGGAAATTATATTTTATTGAAATGGAATGAAGCATTGTTTAATTATATTAAACCTAAAAACATGACCTTAGGTACATGAAGTTCTAAGTTAGTGAGGATTTAGTATAAGGGATCTTGGGGTACTTTTCTGTTCTCCTAATGGTACCTTTTTGAATTTTCTGATTTTCGTTCTTCCATAATATTAGATTCAATTATGAATATATGGTCCAAGTGAATCAGAATTAAGAAAAGAGGATTTGTGGTACTTTTTTTTTCTAATGGTACTTTTTGAATTTTCCATAATATTGAACCATAAGTAAATAAAAATCTATAACAGGTGCCTTTGTGGTACTTTTTCATTATTCTAATGGTACTTTTTGAATTTTCTGATTTTTGTTTTTCCATGGTACTTTTTGAATTTTATATAATATTGAATCTACAATTATGAATATATGGTCCAAGTGAATAAGAATTTTGAAAAGAGAATTTGTGGTACTTTTTTTGTTCTTCTAATGGTACTTCTTGAATTTTTTGCAATATTGAACTTAGGAACATGAAATTAAAAATATATGGTCCTATGTGGCTAAGAAGTCAAAAGGGGAACTTTGCTGTATTTTTTCGTTTTTCCAATGGTACTTTTTGAATCTTCTTTAATATTGAACCTAGAAATATGAAATTACAAATATATAGCCCTAAGTGAATGAGAATCCATAAGAGGGTACTTTTCGTCATTGAAACAAATAACTTCAGACATAAAATTAAAGATATTTGTTTCGTTCTGTGTTGAGGAGTTAGTCAGGGTTCTCACACAGCAATGAAGAGAATGTAAAAGTTTAGTATTCCCTTCTCCTCTCTCTCTATCTCCAATAAACTCAGAATTGCGGCAAAAAAAAAATTACTGTGTGTTAACCCCGACTTAAGAATCATAGTTTAATTTTATGGGTGTTTAAGTTTCAACAAAACTAAAATGGATAAGACACCACAAATGATAATGAAGTGTGTAGTGGTACCGCCAAACAGAGACAACAAAGCAAATTACAATTACAAATTTGTTTATGGTCCTTCGAACCGGATGTCGGCTTACGACACTATGTAACCACATCATTAACAGCGTTTGCGACGTTAAGTTCAACCTCTTTTTTACTTGCCCCAAACGCCTGATGCTGCTAGCTAAGTCCCTCAAAATTGCACCCAGTGCAAGGCGGCGCCATGTTTAGGTTTCAACGAAACCGAAATGCATAAGACACCACGAATGCTGATGAAGTGTGTAGCGGCACAGAAAATACGTATTCCATTCTGCTGGTGTCTACTTATAGTCCACAACTCTGCTTTGGTACCGCCAAATAGAGACAACAAAGCAATTTACAATTACAAACTTGTTTAATGGGTTTTGTCTTTTGGTATTTCATTTTGTTTTTTCTAAATAAAAAAGCTACCAAGTTTTTACTTGGTCTATGAAGGAGTACTGCAAGATCGGGTTAAATTTTACCTATAGTATAGAAAAGTGAATCATATTCGTTAATCTGTACAATGGAGAGGAGAAGCGCACTGTGTTAATCTATTGGAAATATTATTAAAAAATTTGTAGTTATAATATTATAACTTAAGAAAACACAATTTACAATACAGTATGGTTTTCATTCAGAAAAATCTATGCTTACGAAGTAGCGGGTATGCTGCTCATCAGTAATAATTTGTAAGAGAGAAGATGTGTTAGTGATAATCTAGTTTATATATGAATGAATTACGCTTAAAATCATTTACTTACTAACTGGATTATCAAATTAGTAACGTGTTAAAGCCAAGATAGAGCAGATTTTCGATAAAAAAAAGTAGATGTTTGGAAATTTAAAAGCGTTTTAGCCAAGATAGAATCGATTTTAGATTTCACTAAAAAAATCGATTTTTGGAAAGAAAAATTGTTAATATCAAAATAAAGTCCGTTCCATTTAAACGCGTTTTAGTCAAAATATAGGCGATTTAAGAAAAAATAGATTTTTGGAATGAAAAACGGATGATCACAAAATAAAATCCTTTTTCCATTAAAACGTGTTTTAGCCAAGATATTTTTTAGATTTCACTAAAAAAAATATATTTTTATTTAAACTCGTTTTAACTAAAAAAAAAACCTTTTTTTTACAGACTAACGTCTTAATTTAAATTATTAAATTTTGGAACTAAACACATTAAACAAGTTTGCAATCGTAAATTGCCTTGTTGTCTCTGTTTGGCGGTACCAAAGCAGAGTTTGTGGACTATAATTAGACACCAGCAGAATGGAATACGTATTTTCTGTGCCGCTACACACTTCATCAGCATTCGTGGTGTCTTATCCATTTCGGTTTCGTTGAAACCTAAACACACATTATGTTGTAAAAAGTTTTAGATAATTATCTTACTTCTTCTTTAAAGTTTGCAGCTCGTGTCCATTTTTATTACAATAAAATATTTTTCGCTAGAATTCCTTTATTCATTAAACAACTATTTCTTAACATGATAAACAAAATTGTACTTTTAATATCTACTATTAAATTTTGTTACCTGAATATAAGGACATTTTCAACACAATTTATATTTAATTTTATGCAAATATGACAAGATTTTTCATAGAATTTTTTTCTTAACGCCCTACTCAGTCATATTTAATTAAATAAATGACTATAATCACAGAAATTCTACTTGTGTGATGTATGTAGATGATATTGTGACAACATATTCATATTAATAATAAGTTTACAAAATCAACTAGTGGCTACTGTTTTATGCATAATAAAACTCACTACATCATCATTGTCGTTGTTAGTATTATAATAATGAAAAATTATAGGTCTCGAAAACATATCATAAAAAAATATCTGCTTATAAAAAAACTACTTGCAACTAAATGCGGTTACTTTACACAACTTGTATTTAAAATACATATTTATAACTTCCCTTAGACTAGTTACGTGTCGGAATTTTATGAAAAACATCTTATAGAAGAATTTTTTTTTTTTTTTCTTTACACAAGCTAATTTAATTTGCATTTTGTAGTTTATAATAAAAATAAAAATCAGCCAAGTTCTTTTTTTAATTATAGCATATCTATATACTAAAATGTTAAGCGTTTTTAATTTGAGCATTTTTATTAATATAATTTACATATAAATTATAATTAAAAAAAAAAAAAAAATGTATTTTGTCTTCTTTATGGTTATAACAAAGTTATAAACTTAAAGTAACAGTTAGAATTTAAGAAATCCTACATTTAAATGTAATTTGTAAAGAACTTTAAATTTTGTTTCTGTTTTTCTTAAAGCCCACATTAAACGTTTGTTTAATTTACATCATCTTAGTGACATCATTTGTTTTATTTATTTCGACTGGTCTTAAGAGATTAATTTTATTTTTTTATGTTTCGTAATGGTAATTGCTTTTTAAGATTTTATTATTTTAAATGAAATATTAAAATTAATTTTAAATGTTTATAACTTGGTTTAATGGTTTATTTAGTGGCGCTATGAGATTTTTAAGAGTTTCCGGTAGCAGGTTAAGTTATATTTGAAACTAATTGTTATTTTGAAAAACGACTGATGAGTAATAAAATAAAAATTGAATAAATAAAATATAGTATAAGGAAATTTAATGTTAATTTTGCACTAGAAAAAAAACAAGCAAGTTTTTTACAAAATACTTTAATATTTTGTACTTTACTATTTTAAGAAACTTTTTCTTAAAAACATAATTCAATTTTGAAAAAAAATCTTTATTTTATCTATATATATAAAAGAGTAACGTTACTGACTGACTGACTGATTCATCACCCCACAGCTCAAACGGCTGAAGCTAGAGAGACGAAATTTGGAACGTAGGTAGGTCTCTAGGGTGATCGACGCGGTTTTCCAACCGGTTTTAAAACCGGTTTTTTCAGTCAATGTGCTGTCGGTTTTTTTAAAATGTTCATTTTTCGAATGTCGAATAGACCGGTTTTTTTAAACACAAAAAACCGGTTTTAAAAATAGCATTTTATTTCAGAAAACATGTACTAAATAGTGATAGTGATATTTGAAAATTTAGGAATAATTTTTTAAATATTCAAAAAGACTGATTTCTTATGTTTTTAAAATATAGTTTAAGTCTAAATTGGAATTTATTCTGTAATATTAAACAAATAAATAATTAATAAGTATCCTGTATGACCCAATTTAATTTTTTTGATCCAATATTTCCTTTATTTTTTAAAGGTGTTGTTGTTAAAAAAGTTTCACCTGCAGAATCGTTTCAATTGAGACAGGCTTCCATATTAAGCCATGGTTTCTGTTTATGCTAACTAAAATTTAGATGATTTTTTCTACAATTGTGAAACATAGTTATCTTCCAGTCATCTAGATATATAATTTGCTTAGCATTTTTTCTCTTTTCAGAGCTTTCTGAAGCTACCAAACGACGTAGAAAATTAAAATTTGGCTTAATTATAAAACTATTTGTCCAACAAATCCTAATGCAGCCATATTTTGAAATTTGTATCAGGGAGCGGATATAAGAGGATTTATGTGTCTTTTTCTAAGAATTTTTTCTCTTTCCAGAGCTTTCTAAAGCTCCCAGAAGACATAGAAAATTAAAATTCTGCTTAATTATAACCCTATTCGTCTTACAAATCCTAACGGAGCCAGATTTTGAAATCTCTATCAGGGAGCGAAAATACGTGGATCTATATATATGGATTTAAATATATCTTTCCTAAGCAATGTTTCCCTTCCAGAGCTTTCTGAAGCTCCCAGACGACATAAGAAACTAAAAATCGACACACTTATAAAACTATTCGTTCAGCAAATTCTAACAGTGTGCCAGATGTTTCTATCAGGGACCAAAAAGTCTGTTTTGATATTAAGAACTTTTGAGTTGCTATACTTATTGTTTGCTCTCAAAATCCTATAAAAAACTGATTCTGTATTTCGGCCTGGGAGCGCATTTACGACGATTTTTTTATTTTGAAAGGTTTACGAATTTAAAACATTAATTAATATAATTCCAATAAATTTGAACGGCTTCAAATAATTGACTTCGATTAGGGAGAGGAAGGTGTCTAAATGTTGTTCATATTTTTTTCTTTTAATTTTCGGAATGGTTTGTGCATATTTTCATTATTATATTATTTTTCCTGACATTGTTATGCTTTTACGCTTGTATTTAATAAATTTTAACTTAATTATACGAATTGATTTTTTTTAAAGAAATGTAGTCTTTTGATATAAATATTAACTTCTGCAAAAAACCGGTTAACCGGTTTTTTCTAAATTTCAAAAAGTGCAACCGGTTTTTTTAAAATACCAACTATTTGAACTATTCGAAAACCGGTTTCTCAAAAAAGTCGAATAATCGATCACCCTATAGGTCTCCCTCTGTATAGATCCACTAAAATGGGATTTTTGGAAATTCGAATGTTTAAGGGGTAAAAAAGGGTAAAATCGGTAACTTTATAACTCGCAAAATTAAAAATAATAATACAAAAAAGTTGAATAGTTATCGTTATTCGTTAAAAAAAAAACGGGTAAAAACTGTATTTTGGTACTTTTTTGGCACCATATGTATCTTTGAAACCAATCAACATACAGATAAAATTTATGTCGTATTCATAACTTATCAAAAAATAAGAAACACAAATTTGGTACTTTTTAGAAATTCAAACGTTTAAGGGGTAAAAATCGTACCTATTTTTGGTACTTTTTTCATAAAACATTTTTTTATATTTATTGAAATATCCATACGAGTATTTTAATATGGGATATCACTACAATTTAAAATTTTATTGGGATACAATTTTTAATACTTCGATGGGTCAAAAAAAGTACCAAGAAAAGGGGTAAAGGCGGGAAATTACATTTTATTCAAACTTAATAATGAATTTTCAATTATATTAAACATAGAAACATGAAATTAAGAAAATGTAGATAAGAATTCACAAGAGTGGAATTTGTGGTACTTAAAGATATATGGTCCTGTGGGTAAAAATTCAAGAGGATGTACTTTGTGGTACTTTTTTCTACTTCTATTGGTACTTTTTTGCATTTTCTGTAATATTTAACCTAGAAACATGAAATTAAATACCAATGGTCCGATGTTGGAAAGAATTCACAAGGGGGACTTTGTGGTACTTTTTCGTTCTTCTAATGGTACTTTTTGAATTTTTTATAATTATGAACCTAGAAACATGAAATTAGGGATATGTGGTCCTAAGTGAATGTGAATCTATAAGAGGGGATTTTGTGGTACTTTTTTGTTCTTCTGATAGTACTTTTTGAATTTTCTATAATATTTAACGTAGAAACATGAAATTAAGGATATGTGGTCCTAAATGAATGAGAAACTATAAGCGAGAACTTTTTGGTACATTTTTGTTATTCCAATGGTATTTTTTTTTTTTTTTTTGAGAAATCATAAGAAGGGATTTTGTGGTACTTTTTCGTTCCCCTAATGGTACTTTTTGAATTTTCTATAATTATGAACTTAGAAACATGAAATTAAGGACATGTGGTCATAAATGAATAAGAAACCATAAGAGTGGACTTTGTGGTACTTTTTTGTTATTCCAATGGTACTTTTTGAATTTTCGGTAATATTTAACCTAGAAAAATGAAATTAAAGATTTATGGTCCTAAATGAATGAGAATCCACCATGTTTGATTTGTGGTACTTTTTTTGTTCTTCTAATGGTACTTTTTGAATTTTCTATAATTATAAATCCAGAAACATGATATTAAGGACATGTGATGCTAAGTGAAGAATCCATAAGAGGGGACTTTGTGGTACTTTTTTGTTCTTCTAATGGTACTTTCTGAATTTTCTATAATTATGAACCTAGAAACATGAAGTTAAAGTTATGTGGCCCCAAGTTAGTGAGTATCCATAAGAAGGGATTTTGTGGTACTTTTTCGATCTTCTAACAATACTTTTTGAATGTTCTTTAATATACATCCTAGAAACATAAAATTGAAGATGGAAGGTCCTAAGTGAATCAGAATCCTTAAAAGTGATTTTGTGGTTCTTAATTCCTTATTCTAAAATACTTTTTCGTTATTCTAATATTTGTTTTTCGTTATTCTAATAGTAAAAATCTAATATTAAAGAGATATTGTTATTTATGAATGAGAAGTCTCAAGCTCTATTAGTCACATTCTTCTATACTAAAAAATAATAATAGGAATACTTTGGTAGTTTTTTAACTTTCGAATGTTAAAGATGTAAAAAACTGGTACTTTACTGGTATCCTATCATACATGCCTTTTGTACTTTTCGAAAATCCTATTTTAAATTTATTTTATAGTATGGTTAAAAAAAAAAAAAAAAATCCGCTAACGAAGTAGCAGGTTAACAGCTCGTCCGATATAGGCGAGAATGGGGTAAGTGATCTAATTTGATTCAACTTGATTTTTTTTTTTAAATAGGCATTATATCTCCATAAAATCTGACCATATTAAAAGTAATGTAAGCATGACTTCAAAAAAATAAATAAAAAATAAAATAAATTTATTTTTGGTTTTTTCAACTTTTAGTCCTAAAGTTTATGTAAAATATTTCCTAGATTATGTACAAAATTCTAGATAATCAGGTATGTGATGAAAACCGATCGTTTTCAAACGAATTGGTTTGAAAAGTTATGATGAATTTCAATCGATTTAAAAACTCATTTTTCAACAATGATCTATTTTCCATTAAGGATATACAGCTCATGTGAAAGATAACAATTAATTTTAGGAAAATATAAAAAAAAATATTTAATAAAATCTAATAGTAAGTGATTTAAATATAATTTTTATCAATAACAAAAACTAAAATATAAGTACATCACACATTTTTTCGATTTAAAATCGATTCGTTTTCGAAATCGTTTTCCATCACATACCTGAATATTGTTGCACAAATCATATAAATATACATAGAGAAAAATCTGCCAAATTTTATTAAATTATCTTCAAAATTGTGACCTGTACTTTGTGTACAAGGTTTACATGGACAGGCAACCATCCAGCCATCCAGCCAGTCAGACGGACCGACGTATATTGTGTTTGGTGTTGGGATATTTTTTCTGTACGTTACAAACATCAGCACAAACGCATAATACCCTAACCACCTTTGGTGATATAGGGTATAAAAATCGTTTGGAATTACAATTCAGTCCATAACTGAATATATACGAGTATATTGTGACCTTTGGATTTTTTTCCGTAAATTTGTTAAAAACAAAGTAATTAATGTAATATATATTTAAGAGAAAGTATTTTCAGGGTACAAAAATGGCAGACATCAGACTGTTGCGTGTTTTTTGTCAGTTTTGACACATCATTAATATTATTCTATCCAAGGAAACAAACATTTTCCGAACTGTCAATAATTGTGTTTCAACGAAATGGATAAGACAACGAATGCTGATAAATTGTGTAACGTCGACGTCAATTTGTACACATTGTCACATTTAGTCGACATCGACATAACCTCGATGCTAAATCGGTATAGATTGTGTGACGTCGACTTGTTATTGATAATTTAAAGGAAATAAGTATCATACATAAATATTTTGTGATAATTGTTTAATTTTATTTTGAAATTTATACATAATAATGTGTTTTTTGCACTAAATTGGTCATACAGCGTCATTGGGCTGTACTTCTTCAAAAAGGTCGGCCAATCATTTACCGTGAATGATGTTCGTTATCGCGAGATAATAATGGACTTTGCCAGAAATTCAGAATATGGACCTGGACGATATGTGGTTCCAACAGAATAGTGCTACTTGCCAAACAGCAAATAAAACAAAAGCTCTTTTGCAAAATTGTGCGTTTTGGTTGGACTACAAAGACGTTTTATCCTGTTTTGCAAAAAATGTACTCTGTAACTACCTTTTGTCAACTTTTTGCAGTCACCACCAGTTTCATTCACTACTTTATTATGGGTTAGTTAATTTTTTACCCTTAAACCATAACCAAAAATATAATGATAAATAACACTGGTCGACACAATTTTTTTTTGAGCTCTTTCAAAAAAAAAAAAAAAAAAAATATGTAGACTAGATGGAATTCCGCATGCTAAACTTGAATCTGCTTTCAGTTTTTTTCCCATCGGCTCGGGGTTTTTTTTTATGGGCGTGTCTAATATTGTGCTCTAAATATGCCGATTACTCGAGTATATTTCACTATTACTTGAGAACGGTAAGCACGATTTATATAAATGATATACCACGATATGCGGAATAAAATTAGCTTTAAATCGCTTTACTATCAAATTTTTATCCGCTCAATAGTTTAGGAGATATTTAAAAAAAAGTGTCGGAAAAATTTTTTTTCATGCAAAATTCAAGATTTCTTTTTTTTACTAAAACTTTTTTTTAAAGTGAAAACAACAAAAATATTTAAGTTTATCACCTTTATCTCAAAATACGAGCTAATAAAGCCACGTATCATAAAACTTGAAACACAAATCTTGATTGGATTCACAGTTAAGTTTGGATACCCATGCATACCTATTGCTAAGTGGAAATACACTAGTGGGCAAAAAAAAAAAACAATAATAAAAAAATAGGTGGATTAGATGGAATTCAACGTGCTAAATAAGAATCAGCTTTTACTTTTTTTTTTCTATCACGCATTGATTTTTTTTATGGGCATGAATACTATGACCCCGCCTTTAGGCAGTCACACTTGTATAACTCGAGAACAGTTTGTCCAATTAAGATAAATTAAACTTTAATATATAGCGACCTAAATTCTCTTTGAGCTGAAATTATATAATTTTTGTCCAGTTAATATTTCCGTAGTAATTCGGTAATTAGTACCGAAAATTTTAAAATATATTTTTTTGAAAAGTGGCGAAGATTTTGATCTATAACTCTGAAATTTTTGAGCGAATGAAAAATATTGTTGTCACGTCTTGAAGACAATTTTTGTATGCATCTTTTGAGGTATCACTTAAAAAATCGTGTAAAGTGTTCTTGAGTTATAGGTTAAGTTTGAAAAAGCATTCTCGAATTTTAAAGTGTGACCGCTGAATAAGGTGATGATATTAGTCATACCCATAAAAAAATCAGTACCCGGTAAAAAAAAAAAAAAACGAATGCAGATTCTTGTTTAACTTGTCAACATCCAGCTAGTCCACCTATTTTTGTTTCAAAAAAAATTTTTTTTTTTTTTTTTGCCACTACTGTATTTCTAATCAATTGTATGTAACATGGGTATTTTTACTTAACTGTGAATAAAATTTAGATTTGTGCATCAATTTTGAAGATACATGCCTTATTTTATTTGCAGCATTACTGGCTTTAAGATGATAAACTGTAACATTTTAAATGTTTTCATTTATTAAAAGAAATTTTAGTAACAAAAAATCTCAAATTTTGCATGAAAATGATTTTTTTCGGACACTTATTTCAAAATAACTCCCAAGCTATTGAGCACATAAAAAAATTAAGTTTGAAAAATTTGAAGATATTTTTAGTCCGCATCTTTTGGTGTATCACTTTGATCAATCGTACACACCGTTCTTGAGTTATGAAGAAATATGCTAGAGTAATGGCCTTACTAAGGGCGAAATATTAGACACGCCCATAAACAAATCCAGACCTGATGGAAAAAAACTGAAAGCAGATTGGTGTTAAGCACATCAAACCAATAAGTCCAACTATTCGTCTATGGGGGAGGATTTTTTTTGTTGACCAGTGTAATTTAATTATTATAAACAAAGAAATAATTGTATTTCGTTTTTAAAAATGGTAAATTATCATGAGTTTTATTTAATTTTGCCAACTTTCGTTCTGAGTCGACATCAAAAAATATGTCGACAAAATTAAAGTCGTTTCAACTCGATGTCGACTTTAAGTCGCCTTAGAAAACTACATAATTTTTTCAATATTGGAATTTGTAGTCATTATTGACATCACAAATACCATTTTCGTTTTTTCTGACTTGCTGTCGACAACGACTTACCTAATAGGGGTGAATACGTATTTCATTCTGCTAGTATCTAATTATAGTCCAAAAACTCTACTTTGGTACCGCCAAACAGAGACAACAGGTGTCATTTGGTAAATATTAAGATTTGAATAGAAAAATGTTAAGGAATATCAGCATTTTAAGATTCACTCTTTTAATTAAATTTTTAATTCATTTCAAAGAGTGAATGAAATCTTAAGAATATCTTAAAAATTACAGGGCTTAAAAAGTATTTACTCCTTTATATAATAATAATAATTAAACAGGGTAATTCCTTTTTAAATTTTAAAAGTTTGACCTCTCTGAAATTTTGTCTATAGTAAGTATAACGATAGAGCTTCCTACAAAAAAAAATTATAAACAAATTTTAAGATGGACTTTTTAAGATAAACGTCTTTAAAGATAATTTTTAGAAAAAATGTGTTAAAAAAAATGTTTATTAAATTTTTATATGACATCTTAAAATACAAGCTTTGATAAATTTATTGCAAAAAATTATTTTGATATCTTTTATACAAGAAAAGTTTTGGCCATTTAAAAAAATTAGTTTATAAGACTCAAAGCTGTAGAGTTGTCACAGTTTTAAAAATAAAAATTAATAAAATTCATTTTACATGATAATGAATCCTTCTCTATATATGCACCAAATTTTATCCAAATCGGTAATCAAGGTTGAAAATTTTTTAAATTTAAAATGGAATTACTCAATAGTTAATTTATTTCTCATAAAATTTCATATTAAGTCAAAACAGTAAAACATTTCTTATTATTTTTTCCCCCTCTTTCAATATTAATATTTTTTAAAGGTATGTTCACACTAGTCAAATATTTGAACAAAATGGCGTAACACTATATAGCACTATAATATTTTTGAAATTCTTCATTTTATGGTAAAATATTTCTTACTTAATATTAATTATAGTTGAATTTTTTATTTTTTTTGTTTTCTCTTAGCAAATAATGGCAACAGTTGTTTTTTAAAACTAGTGGTCACGGAAATTTGGTCAAATATTTGACAAATGTGAACATAACTTAAATATTAAAAAAAAGGTATTTGTTTATTAAAAATTTTCATAGTTAAAATTAAATCTGCTTCACATTAAATTATTATCAAGTCAACCAAAAATATGCTCTAAAGAAGTGTTTTACTCCAAAAAAAAATTAAAATATTATTAAAATATATGCTCTTATAAAATACCCAAATCTAATACATTTCATCAGAAAATTTAAAAAAAAAAAAAAAATCTATTAATTTATAAGTTGAAAATTTTTAGAGAATCGTATTTGAGTAACGTTTGCTACAGTCGAAAGAAAATTTATCTTAAATAGAAAAATATATAAGAAATTCCATTGAGAGCAAAATATGCTCAGCTTTTCTTTTAAATGTAAAATATGCAAAATTATGCCTTTTAGTGTTTTATGTGCAAAAATATAACTTTAAGTATCAAATGTGCAAATTATTTATAAAATAAGCTCTAAAATAAAGAGTCTATCAAATTGTTATAAAATCCTGCAGCTGCAAGAAATTTATGCTAAATTCTTTAAATTGTTTGAAACGCATAAATAAATGATTTGAAGGTCAGGAAAAAACTTGATTTTGCATATTTTGGGTTGCCCTACTTATTACTTTAGTTTTGGGTATATAAAATATTCAATTACTATTAACAAAGGAATAAACTATAAGAAAGCTCTCAATGTCATCTAAACTTAACAAACTATTTTGCATCTTTAATAAAATTTGATTTAAATATTTTTTTATTAAATTTACTTCAATGCTCTTTTGTTAATTTATTATTTTATTATTATTTTTTTTTTTGTTATTTAACAATATAATTTATACCACAAGTTGCAACTTTATTTCTAAAAACAATAAATTTGTTGATTAATTTTAATTTATAGTCTTGTTAATTAAAATTGTATAATATGATGAGGGTACTCGTATACAGTAGATATCATAAATAAAAAAGTAAAATACATTTTTATAAATAAATAAAAAAATTCTTCGAATTGTTATCTGCAAAACTTTTTCAATCCTCCTTAAACAAATTTTAATTAAAAATGCAAATCTAAAACTAACAAGTTTTAATTAAATTTAAAACAAACAATAAATTTTTATTATTTAAAATTAACAAAAATGTAATAAAAATACAATTTATATAAACAAAAATAAATTAATTACTGCACAACTTTTGAATATCTTTTGAAAAAATTTTTGTTTTAATAAAAAGGGGAAAGGAGTCATTTAATACAACTCTTAAACTCAAGAATTGCTAAGGAGTGCAGTATGTTATTTTTGTTAAGAAAAAAAAACTTAAAGAACATTTAAGAAAAAAAAAAATAAATAAAACATCAACATGACCATGTTCTTTGGATGCAGCAAAAAAGGTCAATTGGTAGCACAATGGAAATGTTAAAGTTGTTTTTTTTAACATAAAAAATAAGAAAAATTTAATGAAATCAATTGAACAATAGCCATTCAAAAAAATACATATTCTATTTTATTTAACCTTGCCAGCCTTATATAGAGTAAAATAGATATTTATACAAAGACTTGTATACTCTAACATATAGAACGCATACATCTGAATTCAATACATAAATATCAAAAAAATGTAACTGAAATTTAATTTAAAATTAAAAAATTGAATTTATTGCTTTTGGAAATTTTCAATTTCATTTCTATGTTAGAGAAATACTAAGCAAACAAATATAGCAACAACAAAGAAACAATAACGAAGTGGTGCCACAAAAGTCTTCAAAAAACTCAAATCAATTTTTAACCTGAAGCTAACAATTCGTGACACATTTAACCTAATGAACTGTATGTTTTCGTTACAGACACATTTCGTTTCAAACTTTATCTTTTCTTACTTTTTTTGCGATACTCTCTTCCCTTTCTGCTAAACAAAAGTGTGCAAACAAATATTTACCTAGACACTTAAAAAAAAACAAGTCTAGGCTTTAAAAACATCTTACACACACACACAAAGTTTAACGAAAAAGGAAGAAATAAAAGAAAAAAATCAATGAAAGTGTTCAATCATGCTAAACATGCAAAGTAAAAAAAGCTAGAGGGAAAGCATTAAAGTACACACTAATACCATAACAATAGTATAACAGTTGTTAAGCTGCTGGGGACGTTTAGTGGCCTGGTCACATTTAAAGTGAGTCAATAAGCATAAAGTATAAAAAAGTCTGTTGCGGCTAAAAAGTCAGTAAACTTAGTACTTTGTTTTAAAAAGTCACAATTTGCTAAACATTAATATGATTTTTTGTTGTTTTTTAGGTTAAAAGCTTATTTTCATTTTGAACGAAGGTGAGAGGTTCTTTGTGTTGACAGGTTGCGTGTTAAGGATTATGGAAGATTTTTATTTAATAATTCGTTGTTAAATAAATAATAATAAAAGGGAAACTAATAGAAATGAAAAGGGCAGCTGGTATAATAACATAAATTGCATAATTTATTAATATTTTATTTATATTTGTTTGTTAAGAAAATTTTGTAACATTTAATATTAAAAGTTTATGTCTTAAGTCTTTCATTTTATGCTTGTCATTTTGATAAAAGGCTGGGTATAGGAAAATGTCAATTGTTTTTAAAGATTACGTTTTTGCAAACAATTTTAATGGGAAGATCAAATAAACAAATGTTTTCAATTAAGAAATAAAAAACTAAAATTCGCATTAAACAAAAAAAAAAAAAAAAAAAAAAAATAATAATAATAATAAAAAAAATAAATTTAATAAGTTAATATTATACATAATAAATATATAAATTCTTGAGCATTTTAATGTAAGTTTGCTTCTCTTTGTAGCTTCTGAAGGTTATAAAAAATTCAAATTTGGCTTTTTTTAAATTCGCTTTTAATGTCCAAGTGTTTAAATTTGCAATACATATTACTCGTTATCCTGTAGGAGACAGATTTTGTATTTTTATCAAAAAGAGCAGAATAATGAAGAGGCTTATCTACTAGTGATTATATATTATATGTATATTATGTAATTTACGAGTTCTTCGCTAAGAGTCTTATATGTGAACTTTGGTCAAATGGTCGAATTAGGAAGAATTTAGTCTAGCATATGTTAGGAAATTAAATATGTTTTCTTTTTTAGAATAACAAAAAAATGTTCATAACTTTAAAAAATGTATAAAATCTTTATATAATATAATTTAAGTTTTTTTAAAAAATTAGCTTAGTTAAATGGGATTTTATGTAAATTAAGTCGAAATAACTAAAGCTGCTCCTTTTTCCATTTTAAGATAGAAATAAAAAGAACTAAGGAGTGAGATCGAAAAATTCTTAACATACATTTTGCCTCATAACTTTTTTCGGAATCAATATTCAACATTTTTTTTTTTTTTTTTTTTTGATCTAGTTATCATGGAAAAATACTTCAGTTATTATTTTTAATAACAACCATGTTAATTTGTCCTTATTTTCATCAAAATAGGTGACGAAAAAGATTTACGTCCTACAAGTTATTAAAAAAGTTTCAAAAAATCCAAATAGGTCTTACAAATAATTGGCCACAGAATTTAATGTCGTCGGTAAAACCGTTTCTAATGTTATTAAACAGTATCAGGAAAATTTGACTATTGATGTGAAACCTAGTTCGGTAAGAAAAGAGGACCACATGATATTGGGAAGGCCACAAAATTGAAGTCATATTGAAAGGAACTCCAAACATATCTGGTAGAAAATCAGCTCAGTTTTCTCAGTGCTTCGACTATTTGGTGCGAAAATTTAAAGCTAATGGGAAAGTTGATAACACATAAAGTTCAAAAAATTCCAAACTGGAATTCTGCAAAAAAAAATACAAGCCAAAAATAGGACTCGGAATTTAAAACCAAATTTCATACAAAAATACTCAAGCTGTATAATTGACGAAGAAACGTAGGTGCTGGCAGAATCTTCGCAGCTTGTGTCTCAAAAATTTTTATTGCTAATGCTCGAAGCAATGTTGGAGATAAGTTTAAGATCCAAAAGCAGCAAAAATTTCTTACAAAATTCATGGTATGACAAGCTTTTTGCAGTTGCGGCAAAACAGGAAAGTCATTTGATACATTCGGATCTATAAATACCAAAATATGCATAAAGGAATATTTGCAAAAAAGTCTTCTTCTTTTCTTAAGAAAGCACAACGTGTCCACATATTTTTGGACCCATTTGGTATCATGTCACTACGGTGAGAAAGCTCTGGAGTGGTACCAAATCAATAACATAACAAGTTTTAGTACCAAGAGAGGTCAATTATCAAAATTGTCCATAGCTTAGACCAGTGGAGAGCTACTGAGCTCTTGTGAAAAGTGAATTCAAGTGCGCAAAAAAGGTGTCCCAAAATACCGAAGATTTTAACAGAAGATGTGTACACTGTTCCAAAAAAGTGACTGAAGCAACTATCAAATCTCCAAAGAAAGAGTTTTCAAAAACGGTCCACAATTTTATAATTAGTGGTTAGAACCATACAAGTTATATATTTCTGTGATCTGTGCTAAATTATCAAATGACTAAAGAAAGAATAACAACTCTAGGATCAACCGTTTCCAAGTTATTGAATATTATGTATGTTAAGAATTTTTTGATCTCACTACTTATATTTCATAAAAGTCGCCACATAGACGTGAATTATTTACAATTAAGTGAAGGTTTAGGAGGTTGGAAAAACTTTTTTATTGAGTTGTCATCACTTAGTTGTGAATAAAGCCAACTTGGATGCATCGATCCAGTTTTATCCTTGAAGAAAAAATTTCATATTTCGTAATGGAGTTTTGATATTTTATAATTTTTGGATATATTTTTTCGCTTTCTTAACCAAATATAATGAAAAAAAAATAAGACTCAAAATATTTTATAAATTTTAAATCCAAAATTGCTTATATTTGTACCAGGAAATAATAAGCTAAAAAAAATAAAATTTTCTTGAATTTTTATGAAAACGTAAACTTTTCAAGCTTTTTGTGACCCCATTGCTACGCTCCTGAGTTTTTTATTTTTATTTTCCAAAATTAAAAATTAAATTTTTTTTTTTTTTTTGTAAAAAATTAAAAATTCGATTTTTTTCTCAAAAAAAAATATTTTTTCTAAAGAATTTGGGTTTTTAACATTAAAGTGATTCCATGTGAAAACGGACAGCAATCGAATTGGACATCTCCGATTTCAATGAAATTTCAGACCCATGTTTTTTTTTTTTTTGGTCCGGAAACATGAGGGTTTAAAAAACGAAAAAAAATTAAAAATTTTACAAATGAAAACTTATTCAACTTCTAATAACTTCTTAAATATACATGGTAGATCTCTAGTTGTTAATGAATATTAAAGACAAAGATATTACCTTCTTAACAATATACACAAAGTTTTTTACATCAAAAGTTCAAAGGTTAAAGTTGGAAATAAAAAAAAATTAGAACTATTATATCTCAAAAACCGGTATTTTTAAAATTCTGAAAAAATTATATATCGTTAACATAACTTTTTTTCTATACGGATATAAAATTTCAAGCAGGAGCCTTATTTAGTTTAGGAGTTATAGAAAAAAATAAAATCCAATTATTAATAGATCTTGAGCTATAGAAAATAAAAAGTTAATTTTAGTATAATTTTAAAAACAAGGACAATATTACCTTAAAAATTATATATAGTGAGTTACTTTAGATCGAAAGTTCAAAGGTCAAAATAAGACTTACAAAAAATAAACCATTATATCTCCGAAAACGATATTTTTAAAAATGCTAAAAAAAAAAAAATTATATAATATTAATACAACTCTACTTCATGATTATGCAAAATTTCATGTTGGACACTCATTTAGTTCAGAAGTTATGTTACAAAATATAAACTGAAATAAAATTTTTTACGTAAAATTTTATTATTATTATTTTTTTTTAATATGTGCTCAAAAAGAAAATAATTTCAAAATAACTTGTAAATAATTTAAAATTTTACATACAAAAAATTGTGCATTTTTTCTGTATTTTGCTTCATAACTCTTAAACCAATACAGGCTCCAACTTGAAATTTGGCACAAATATAGAGAAGGGTTTCATTTTCCATATATGTAGTTTTAAAGAATTTTAAAATACCGTTTTTTGAGATATTTAAGGCTTAACGATTATATAAAGTAAATGTGTTTTTCTATTAAATGAAGTAAAAATAAGAATTGTACAATGTATATTTTAGAAGTTATAAGCAATTAAGTGTGATTACTTTTGGAAAAAATACAATCGCTTTTCGTATAGTGATATAAAAAAACATAGAGAATTAATAAATGAACTGACACTATTAGAAACTAAAAATAATAAAGTTTATGAACAGCTATTTAAATTATCATATACCGAATACTTTGGACCAGATTGTGAAAATTAAAAAAAAAATAGATTTGATATATCCTAATTCATATTTTTACATTCCTCATAACAGTGCCTCGTGGAAACATTTTTTCTACTTAAGTCAACACTTGTGAATCCATGCGTTAAGTCCTCAATTGGTTAGACGTGGATTTGAAAAAATGGAGTCCGAGTGAAGATCTCGCTCAAAAGAACAGAAGTTTAATTAATGAAACTATGTTAATTATTTTTATAAATAAATCATTATTTTGGCAATAATAAAAATTGTTGTAAAATAATTATAAATAAATTATTTTGCTATTAATAGAATTGAGTTTAGTAGTTTTTTATAAAATAATCTGTTTTAATAATTTTAAGGAGCTTTTTAAGTTTCGAAGCAGTTGACCCCTTTTTTTCAAAAATGTCCTTTTATTGGCAACTTTTTATTTTAAAATTCCCTTTTTTGGACACATTTTAAACATTTTCAATGGTAACGCTAGTAACAAATAAAATAAATAAATAAATTTTGTTTACAAGGAAACATTCCTGAATGGTAGCAATTATAACACCATGAGTAATTTTTACACATGAAAAAATCAAAGACAGAAAATAATCATTATTCTTGTAATTTTAAACAAAAAAATCAGATACAAAGAAAAATCGAATAAATGTTAAATACTGAAATATAATCCACAGAATAGTTTCAGATTCTTTAATAACATCCTCAGAACTAGTGGTATCACAAACAATTCTGACACTTATGGAGTAGATCCTTATTTCGATTCCAAATTCGTTTTAAGGAATGTTTTAGAGAACCAGTACTTAAGAACTAATTCTGTATGACTTCTACATCACTTCTGAGAACAAATTTCTGGTTCTCGAATGACTTCCTAGAACTGTTTAAAATACTTGAATAAAATATTTCAAAAATTAAAAAATATTATTTACAAAATTAAATTGATTTCAAAAGTGGCTTTTAGGAAATAGTCCATTAGAATAAAAAAACAGATTCTGAATCCGTTCCCTAACGTTTCTATGGAATTGGTTTCGAATGCGAAAATTTCGAACAAAAATCACCGATTAAAGAACTAGTTCTAGAACCGTTCCATAGAAAGGGTACCCCGGCAAAAACTTAGCTTCTATTTTTAAAAGCAACAGCTTCCTGTATGCATTACAATGTAACCTTATTCGCCACTCGCAGCATTACCTAATAGTACTTCAATAACATGTATTTAGTAAATATGAAAGTAATTTGATTTTTACGTGGTTCAGTTGTCTAGAGAGCCTAACTGAAAAAACGTGTACTTAAATTCAAAGAGAGTTCAACTCCCACTTGAGGCACATATTTATTTTTTATAAATTGAGTTTATTTATTTCCCAATATCAAAACCACTTTTTAGCACATACAAATATAATTCAATTGTGGTGTAGCGAGTAAGACGCCAGACTAAAGGTATGTTCAGATTCAAAATGATGTAACCACTACATAAAATATTTTCTAATCATAGCTGCCTTTTTACCGGATCTTCTTTGATGCTGTTTTCTCTTACAAAACATTTGCAAGATCAAACAACGACAAATTTTTATTTTATTTTTTTTTTTATTTTTTTTTTTTTTGTAGAATTAGTGGTCACGCAAATTTGGTCAAATATTTGAAAAATGTGAACATAGCTTAACAAACACAACCAATATTCTGACGCGTTGGTTCAATTCTCAATCGAGCCTAATGCTTTTTCTTGTGCGTAAAAAAATCAGCATCCAAAACAACTCTTTTGGAACCCAAATAAAAACTTATGAAATTTTGAACATCGCGAACAAAATTTATCAGTTACAGCAATAAAAGTAGAAGCTGATTTTATACCCTGGTATAGGTGGTTGGGGTATTATGTGTTTGTGCAGAAGTTGTAACGCAGAGAAAAAATCTTCCGACCCCCACCTTAAAGTATACCATTCGACTCAGAATCACCTTCTGAGTCGATTTAACAATGTCCGTCCGTCCGTCTGGTCGGCTGGCTGTCCATGTAAAGCTTGTGCGCAAAGTACAGGTCGCAATTTTGAAGATAATTTGATGAAATTTGGTACACATATTTTTCAACACATGGACGAATCCTATTGAATTTGGTTATGATCGGCCCATTATTTCACCTAGCCCCCATACAAATGTCCTCCCGGAATAAAGTTTTAACACTAATAGATGCCTTAAAAATATGAATATTTTAATGAAATTTAGCACCAATAAGTTTTATATAAACAAAAATCCGTCTGCCGAATTTTATGAAGATCGGTCCATAACTGACTATAGCTCCCATATATACTCCTCTCCTGAAAATCACTAACGTGCATAATCCCATACAAATGTTAGTATTATGTTAATATTTAACCACAAGTAAGTTGTATATAAGTAAAAACAAAATCATATAGTCGGACTTGACCGATTATATCATCTTCTCTCGTTCATACTGATTTCGCTTATAAATCACGTTATTTTGTAGGCGAAGTTTTTACTGGGTCCCAGCAAAAACTTAGCTTCTATTTTTAAAAGCAACAGCTTCCGATATGCATTACAATGTAGCCTCATTCACCACTCGCAGCATTACCAAATAGTACTTCAATAACTGGTATTTAGTAAATATGAAAGTAATTTGATTTTTACGTGGCTCAGTTGTCTAGAGCGCCTAACTAAAAAAACGTGTATTTAAATTCAAAGGGAGTTCAACTCCCACTTAAGGCAAATGTTTTTTTTTATAAATTGTGTTTATTTATTTCCCTATATGAAAACCACTATTTGCATATAAAAATATGAGTCGATTGTGGTGTAGCGAGTAAGACGGCAGACTAACAAACACAACCAGTATGTTGATGACTTGGTTCAAATCTCAACCGGGCCAAATGTTTTTTCTTGTGCATAAAAAATCAGCATCCAAAACAACTCTTTTGGAACCCAAATAAAAACTTATGAAATTTCAGACATCGCGAACAAAATTCATCAGTTATAGCACTAAAAGTGGAAGCTGTTTTTCTTAGTGATTTCGCTTACAAATCGCGTTATTTAGTAGGCGAAGTTTTTGCTGGGGTACTGGATAGCCAATACTTCCACAGAACTGGTTCTGGAGGTGACAATTTCAAACAAAAATCATTGGTCATAACTAGTTGTAGAATTAATACAATTTTTCCAGGGTATATGAAGAAGTTTTATTATATATAAGCTAACGTAATAAAAACTAACTAATTTCGAGTTTTTCTTCATAAAGCTTTAGAATGTTTGTTTGCAATTTTTAAATTTAAATATTTTATAGTAGTAAAATAAGAGTAGTAATAAGAGGTAAAATGTAAACAAGTCTTTTTAATGTTTAATTATGTATATTATGATCAAGTATGTAGTTATGAACATTACATAGAACTTCATTTAAACTAATTCTTATTACGCTCGTGCTACTTATTACATACAATGTTTCAAGACAAAATTTTGCATCATATATCGGCAAGCACAGGCCAATATGAAAAAAAATCCGCATCAATATTTCAACTCTAAAATTTTTTTTACCATTTAAAAAGTTTATTTAAATAATTTGAATGCTCTAAAGGAGTTTTCATTTAACATAGTATTCCTCTTATTGTGCATAAAAAAAATTCAGCTACAATTGAAACAAAATTGTAAAAAAAAACTCCATATAAATAAACAAATAAATACAGTCGTAGAAATGCAAAAAATAGCAATTTATCTTATAGCAGAAGTTAAACAGAGTAAGGTTTTTTGTAGCAAAAAAAAAAAAGGAAAAATTTGCAATGCAAAGTATGCAGCCAGCATAGAAATATTGAACTCGTAGTAAAACATTAAAGTCATACAATAAAGCAGAGAGACAGACAGACATAAAGACAAACTTTTAAACATATAGTCTTACTTATATAGCACACACACATACAAATAATACAACAATATTTAGAATAGACCAAAGAAGTAAAACTTATACAATAAAGCCAAAAAAAAAAAAAAGTAGAAAAAATTATGGAAAAACCACCGTATTTAAAGTCATAAACATAAAAAAACAATTCAAATAGCAATACATATGTACATACAAACATCCAATGAGTGAAAATGTTGAAGAGGACAATTGTTCGAGTAAAGTCATCCATAAGAACAAAAAAACATCAAACAAACATTTAAATGACAGCAGACACATGTTGCAATATTTAACCAAACAAAACTAAGACAATATGTAAAATTGTTATAGCTGCATATTTAGTTTTTTGCTAAAGATTTAACAGTTCAAAATCTATAAACAGAAGAAAAAAAAAAAAAACTACGTCAACAATTTTAAAACCTAAAAATTTTAAAACCAACAAAATAAGAAGAAAAAAAACCTAAAGAAAATATAAAATATCTGCAAGAATTTATAAAAATGACATGATTGAAATTGCTGTAATATTTAAATATTGTTTTTATTTTTTGTTTCATTATTTTATTTTTTAGCAAAAGAAGAAAAATTTACTGCAATCATTTATTTCATTCAAAATTTTTATTTTGTTATATACAAGCACAAACAAATAAACCAATGAAAAGTAAAAATTCATGAAGGAAAATAAAAAACAAAAGACTTAAGACACATGCAGACAAAACTTATTTACATTTTCATTGTATCTCTTTATTACAATTTTTTTTTAGCTTATGTTTGTAGAAATGTTTAGACTTTTATGTTGTATGTATGTTGTATGTAAAGTTTGTTTTAATTTCTGTGCTTTAGTTTTTTTTTTTTTTTTTTTTGGAGAATTGCATTTAAATTTTTTCTCGTCCAAATGTATATTTACTGTAATCTGTATTGATTTTGTTTGTTAATTTAAAAAATTTAGTCAATGACATGTGTTTGGCTACTTGTAAATTACTAAAACAGCATGTATTCCACGTCACTGCTTACAAATTTAGTTGGCATTTTTACATGTCGTAGTATTTTTGTGTATTTATTTTTATTTTATTCCAAACTTATTCTATTATAAATTATACGCAAAACTAATTTTTATTTGTTGTTAACTAGAGCAGATTTTTGTGTTTTACATTTTTGTTTTATTTTTTTTTTTTTTTTTTTTTGTGTTAATTTGTTAAAATAAAAGAAGTTGGATAGAATTGTATAATTGAAAATGATTTGGAGTGCTTAATTCAATTGCATATATAAATAAACATAACAATAACACTTAATTCATGTAATTTTTAAAGTTTGTGTTAAGAAAGTTTGTGTTTGTTTAATGAAATTATAATAAGATGTAATTTTTAATTGGAATAATTCAGTATTTTCTTACCTCTTATGCATTTCTGTCCTTCTTTACATACGGCACAGGTATGTCAGTTTATATGTTAAAAATGTTCAATATATAACATCTATTTCATTATCAGCTTTAGATATCCAATATGATGATTATATAATTTATATCTTTAATTATAACAAAACACTTTATGTAGCTATATTGGACCCCAGTAGATCTATTGGTCAAACAGCAGACACTTAACAAATGCTACAGTCAGATGGCAATATTGAGCCTTTAGACAAGCAAGTATATTAGAAACCACCAAAGCTGCCTATATACTTCGTAATCCTAGACTATTCCAGGGACCGTAAGGGTTATAAGTGACATCAAAAATGTTCTCGTATAGAAGTTAGTTTGTGAATTTAAAAATAAAAAAATCAAGCTAAAATTTATATTTTTCAACGTAAAAAAGTTAGTTTTTTAGCCGTTACAAAATAAAATTCGTTTGAATAACTTCTATGTTCTTTCAGAATTATTAATTATTAATTTTTTGGAGTTTTGGGTAGAAAAGATGATACATTACATGGCACAGTGTGTTTTTTACCCCAGAAATAAGATTATCTGCTCTTAAATTGTGTTCAAATCCTTCCACAGAAAATTTTTAATTTTGTTCATTTATGTTCATTAAATTAAAAAAAATAAATTACTACACACATTATATCCAATAGACTCCATAAGAAACAGACTTTAAAAAAAGAAAAAATAATCAAAAAATTAAAATTTAGATGGAAAAAAATAAAACTCCTCAAAAGAGTTTTATTTTATGACGATAGAATAAAACCCTCTTTTTAAGAGTGTCATTCGATATATTAATTTCGTTGAAAAATAACTCACCACAATAGATTCTGAAAGAGCACTTCAAGACGAATCTATTGGTATATAACTAAAAGATTTGTTTTTGAGTTAAAGGGGTATAAATAATCTACTTCCCAGCATAAATCTCTACATCTATACTGAAAAACAATGTTTGTTCTTCAGAATTTTTAATTCAAATACTTTATGGGCATACGAACAAACTTAGCAATCTAAAATCTGATTTATTGGCATTAAAATTGTGGTAAATTGAATAAGATTAGATAAATCCCTTATAAGCGTAATTTACTTAATCTTCTAGTCGATTCCGTGAATCAGAAAGATCATCATCCTTATTATGACTCTCAAAATTATTTCTGGGAAATGTAGAAGCAGAAATCTCAAGACACAAAAAAATTTGTTATTCATGCAGCAGATTAGGAATCCAGTCAAAAAGGAATAAGTTTTTAAATTCCAATCAAGTTGCTTAGCATATAAAGCTTTTTGACAGCTTCATTGAACTATCAAATATTAGCATACACTGAACCAAAAAGGTACATAAATACAATTAAAAACTTCATTGTTACAATGAATTTGTGCAATAATTTTGACCCTATGTACAGGTTCATTCAAACAATGAATCATCATACATTAATATTATAATTCAATGTACAAGATCATTGAATAAATTTATTTTTACATTGAATCATTCATTAAATAAAATAAATAATTTCAGTGAACAGTACATTGATTTCAATGAACTCATATTTTGTCCCAATGAAACTATTCATTAAAAATGTATTATAATAATAGGCGTGTTCTGTATTTCTGGTTTTTATTTTTTATTAAATGATTAAATTATGTGATATTGAGTTAATATAAACAAAAATTAAATATAAATATAAAAATATTATATTTCAATAAAAAATTTAAGTAAACAAAATGCATGTACAGATTTGATCGTGTTCGCTTTGTCATTTATAATAATATAGTAATTCCTGTTGTCCTCTATATTGCTCAATGATGGTATGGAATATCCATTTAGATGCCACATTATAAATGAAATGTAATATTTAAAAACTGTTTAAAATCATAAACATTATTAAACTTACGTGTTATGAAGTCAAGTCTCCAAATTCCTTCTTTTGGGTAATTAATTTAATTTGGTGTATTCAATTATGCTGCTGGACTTCTACTTTGCGAACTTATTATATTTATGTATTTTAATAATTCGATTTATCTTATTTAGTTTTAAATTATTTTCGTTTTTAATATAACACTCATTTTTTTACTTTTTGCTATTGTTTAAAACGCGTCATTTCTTATTAAAAGATAAAAGAAAACTAAGTTGTATTTGATTTCATTTTACTTTATTTCCCGTTAGAAATCATTTATTTTGATATAATTGAATGGAATTTATCATTGTTTCAATGCTTTTGTTCATTGTGTAATGCTTCTTCTTAATTAAATCAATGTATTAGTACATTCAATAAATTAATTCAATGAACTAATACATTAAATCAATTAACTGATTTACCTATTGTAATAAGAAATAAATTTAACGAATGGTTTCAATGTAATGTTCATAATAGCGTTAATAATTTCATTGAATATTTTCATTGAAGCAATGAATTTGTACCTTAAGTTAATAAATTTTTGGAAAAAAATTAATGAATTTCATTTAATGTACTTCATTCATTGAAATTATTTTTTTCAGTGTAGGAGACATAATCTCTTACTTAAGAAATTGCAATTGGTTGAACTTTCTATGTCCGTCATGAAGGACATAGAAAGTTCAATTAACCAAAACGAAATAGGAAGACATTTAACATTCTCATGATGAGCAGAATTTAGAAAAAGGAAAATTAAATTTTATAAATTTTAAAGCAGAAAAATATTTTTTGATAAATAATTCTATAATAATAGTTTTAAGCGAATTTCTTCAAAAGAAATGAATTAGAAATATAATAACTATAAAGAAGAACACCCTACCAATGACAACCATGTTTAAATAAAAAAAAGATTTTCTACAGCTCTTTTTCCCCGCTAAGTACTTTCTTTCAATGACAACACAATGTTAAATTCATGACTTTTTCAGATCTTTCCCAGTTCTTGTTTTTGCTGGGTCCTTACCGTAGCTTAAGAATATTTTCTTAAAAAAAAAAAAATCCAGGTTTTTTACATTGAGGGAAAATATTTTTACTCAATTTTTCTCTTATTTTACAAATGAGTAGCAAACAATTTTATTTTAATTTTTTTCTTTCAAACATTTCGGTCCATAATCTTTCTTCTATCTTCTACTACCAACCTATATTTTCGAAAGTGTTATAACTTTGTAAAAATATCATTCGTCATTTTAATCTTTTCAATTCTATTTACAGGTGATACAAAAGGGCAATCAGGAAACAATCTAGTCTACAATATAAAAATGCACATTAGAACACAATCAAATATTTTTGGAAACAAATTTGCAACTTTTAATTGGCTGCTTAGATTTTCGTATAATTTGACAAAAGCGTAGCAGAGGATTGTAAATTTCAATTGAAGAAGGTTGAACCCACATACTTCTCAGGAGCGGAGCTGTGGGGGCTCAAAGTATGGTACCTCCGACATAGAAAATGTTTAAGCCTTTGCCAATTTATTGTTAGTTATTCAGTTTAATATATAAAGTTCTCAATAAAATAATTTATAGATTTATATTCTATTTATCTCTTATAGTTTTCGAGTTATTTGCATCTGAAATTATAACTACCTCAACTTTGCAAGTTCTTAGTCCAGTTTTTTTTTCATATACTTCCTAGTATTTCCAACCTAATTTATTAGTTTTTTCTTTGAGTAATTAAAGCACAAAACTATCTAGTTAATAAAGAAAACTTTAAGTCGTTATATTTATTGGGTTCCAAATAAACGACTAACGATTTTTTGCGTTTTTTGGCCGATGTCAACAATATTTTTTCTCAAAAATATAATATTGTTTAACAACATATAATAACTTTATTCTTTTTGGAAAGGCATCCTTACAAAGATAATTCTAACATAGAAAAGAAGCAAAATAACCCCAGCGATTTAACTATACACCCTTCCGAATTTAACCTATTTTATATGAAAGTTTTAAATTCAGTGTATAAAAAATCTAAAATCTCAAAGAATGAATTTGCAAATAGAATGCAGTTTGGAATCTAAGGAGCGAGATCGAAGAAATCTTAACACACGTTTTGCCTCATAACTTTTTTCGGAATCAATACTGAAATTTTTTATTTGTTATCTGGTTATCATGAAAAAAATATGTCAGATAATATTTTTAATAACAACCATATTGATTTGTCGTGATTTTCATCAAAATGAGAGACGAAAAAGATTTACGTGCTAAAAATTATTAAAAAATTTTAATAAATCCAAATAAGTCCTACAAATAGTTGGCCACAGAATTAAATTTCTGCCGTCAAACTGTTTCTAAAGTTATTAAACAGTATCAGGAGAATTTGACCATTGATATGAAAACTGGTTCGTAAAGAAAAAAGGACCACATGATATTGTGAAGGCCAGAAATTTTAAAGCATATTGAAAGGAACTCCAAACACATCTTATAGAAAAGCAGCTCAGTTTCCTCAGTGCGTCGACTATTTGGAGTGAAAATTTAAAGCTAATGCAGAGTTGATAACATATAAAGTCCAAAAAATTCCAAAAAAAAAAAAAATGATGCCAAACATTTAGAAGCCAAGAATAGAACACGGAAATTAAAACCAAATTTCATACAAAAATACTCAAGTTGTATAATTGACAAAAAACGTATGAGCTGGCAGAATTTTCGCAGCTTATGTGTCAAAACTTTTAATTGTTAATGCTCGAGGCAATGTTAAAGACATGTTTAAGACCAAAAAGCAGAAAAAAATTCTTACGAAAATCCTGGTATAACAAGCATTTTGCATTTGCGGCAAAGCAGGAAAGTCATTTGATACATTCGGATCAATAAATACCAAAATATGCATAAAGGAATATTTGCAAAAAAAAAAAAAAAAAAATTCCTTTCGTAAGAGAGCACAACGTGTCCACATATTTTTAGACCCATTTGGTACCATGTCACTACGGTAAGAAAGCTCTGGAGTGGTACCAAAACAATAACATAGTTTTTGTACCAAGAGAGGTCAATTTTCAAAATTGTCCATAGCTTAGACCAGTGGAGGGAGGAGATATATTGTGCTCCTATGAAAAGACCACTAAAAATGTGTCCCAAAATTCGAACGCTCTCCTTAATTGAAAAAGATATTGACTTTTAAACGATGTGTATGAAATGTATTTACTTCGAAAATTAAAAGGTCAAAGTCTATAATGATCAAAGCTGAATATCTCGAAAAACGGTATTTTAAAATTCTTAAGAGATATAATTATTGGATTATTATATGTTTGACTTTTAACTTTTGATGACCTTTGTAAAATTATTAGTAATATTTTTTGACCAAAAACTGACTTGAGTCTATTTTATGATTTGAAAAACACTTCCAATTGCCAATATCTGTATTGAACTTCATAGACATCGGGGAAGTCAAGTCCGATTCAAAAAATTAAAAATAGTATGAACTCGATTTTTTCTAAATAAATCCTGATACAATTTAGAATTATATCAGCTAGGTAGCATAGTTTATTTTAAAAAATCGTAAACCCCGAAAATACAGCTTTTAATGCTAAAAAAAAGTATAAAAAACTAAGTTGAAACTTTTGTGGATTTTTGATACTTTTTATTTTTTACTTGCAATTTACATATCTTAGACTCAAACCATTAACAAATCGGCGGACCAGATGTATGACATTCATACCGCGAAGTATGAATTTGCATTATAAAATATACAAATAATTTAAATTAAGTAAAATAAAATATTGCTTTTTATTCAAACAAACAAACTTAATAAACTTTTAAAATTTTACCTATAAAATCAACATAAAAATGACAAATTACTTTGATTTTCTCTTTACCACTTAACAAAATGACTAATGTTAAAATTTACAAAGAAATTTTTCATAATACCATCAAATTACTGACACCATGTACCTACTAGTTACCTTTGTAACCTCTTTAGGAAAAAAGACAGCAATGACATTTTAGTCACTTTAGGTAAAAATAAAAAATTAAATAAAAAGAAGCCACAACATAAACTGTGGTTGGTGTAAGTAAAAATAAATAAAGCCCAAGAAAAAAAAGTTAGTAGATTTTAACAAAAAAGAAACTGTCTATACAATTTATATTAAAATAAACTAAATGTCTTTCCTAAAAAATTGCGAATAAAATAAAAACAATATTCTAGATTCATTTTTGATGTTCAAGACAAAAACTTATAAAAATATGTTTTAAACTAAATGGTTTTTTGTGGTTTTTGACCAGATGTTGCTTAAAACAAGAAAATGAAAAAAAAAAAAAACAAAGAAAATATAAAATAACATTAACTATTTGTTAACTGTAGACACATCATTAATAATGGTTTAAAGGCAAACATAAAAAAATCCTTATAAAAACAAACTCAAAAATAAACTAATAAATGTTTAAAATATTAAATAAAAATTTTCCTGATTTTTTTTTTTTTTTACTAGATTTCCTATTCCTAAATTTTCAATCAATATAACATATTAACGTTTTTAATATTTATATTTATGTAGAAAAAAAGGTTATGAGTTTAATGTTTATAACATCATTTTAAAGACCTTGAAGCCATTTTTTCTGGCTGACCAAATAATAGAGATTTTCTATAATGATTTGGTCAGGTTTTATTTTGAGGAAAAGACAGACTTAAATTTTTGTTTGTTTTTTTCGCCAACATAAACCATATTTAGTTACGCTTTACTTTAATAGCGCAATTATCATACTCAAAACATAACAAAAAAAATGTACTTGTACACAAACATGTTCATGTAAAAAACATTTTAAAACCTACAAAAATCTTAAATAAAAAAAGTTCAAGTCTTTAGTATTTAGGATTTGTTTTAGCCACTTGGGTGGTATAATTTGGAGGTTGTAATTCAAATATTATCAACAATAATAACAGCAACAATAACAAAAAATGTAAATAGTTATAAACATATGTTGTTGTTTTTGGAGTTGTTAGAGTAATAGTTAAATATATAAATATTTATATATTTCTAATACTAGATTAAAGCTTTAAAAAAAAAAAAAAAATTTAATTATGGATTTCAATTTTTATGATTGTAGTCGTATTAATGTTTTCAGTTTTTTTTATATATAAAATAAATTTATATTTAAGAAAAATCAAATCAAAATAAGTAAAAACAGTTTTGTGTCTTAAGTCTTTTGTTTGTTGGCTTGTCTGTCTTTGTTGTTGTTGTGTGTCGTTGCTGGCTTGTTTATTTATTTGCTGTGGCAGAGAGGTTATATGAGCTTGAGTTGTTACATGACAGTTATAAGAGAGATCATAAGAACAATTTAAATAGATTTTCATCATGAAATAAATACAGACAGAGTTCATAAATTTTTAAAGACAATTTAATATTTTTCTTGCTTTTTTTTTATGCGAATACATTGAA
Source organism: Protophormia terraenovae (assembly GCA_951394005.1). Lineage (NCBI taxonomy): Eukaryota > Metazoa > Arthropoda > Insecta > Diptera > Calliphoridae > Protophormia > Protophormia terraenovae. Next base: position 121,826,133 of record OX596075.1, on the reverse strand, counting down.
AAGATCTTTGTCAACTTAAGAAACTAGTACAACAAATTGACACAATTCGTGTTATGTCGTTTTGTTTTTTTTTTTTTTTTTTTTTCCTTGAGGGGTTTTCGCAACAAAGATTGCACTAGTTTTTTATTTAGACGACTATTAAGTATTGAATTACCCAAAAATAAATGGTCTATATAAGAAGTTGTTTAAAATAGAGTGACACTATGATAAGAGGGTCAGACATAAGTTAAAATAAAAATATTACAAGTTTTAATTATAATAGTAAAGTAAGTGTAAACAGTGGTTAAATTTAGGAAAGGAATATAATATAATATAAGAATTACTCAAGTTCACAAAATAAAAAGAAAAACATTCTGCGACTCGGGGTTTCTCAATCAATTCGGATAAATTATTAATTTATGAAATTAATAAGGATTCGAAAATATTAAAATTAAAATTATTATTCTTTATTCTTTAAAGATAAATAGCTGGAGGAAAGGAATAAATATAAAATTTTGCCGGAGGCGATCAGAAAACTCATGTTTCGTATTAATTCGACCTTTGCGACTTTCAGGTCTGCTGAGCTATACTGTGAGCATAGAAATATATTTATGAGTTTTTTTTTTTAGCTATAAGACAAGATCTTTGCTTACCTTTATCTTTTACATATAATGTTTTATATGTTGAACCTGGAAGTTTGAATCCTAGGGTTGCTGGACTATGAAAATGTCGAGGTCCTTCTCAGCTAGAAGAATCCTCAGGTTGTCTGTAGCACATTTTGGATGTTGCAGGTTAATTGGATGTTGCAGGTTCATTGAGCTGCATGCCTGTCAGCAGATTATTGGCCAACTCCAATTCATCTGCAACGCCAGCTCCTGAATCTGTGGGACGGGAGACCTTAACCTTGGCGTCCCTAACCCTAAAGTGCACTTTTAGACCCGTCTTCTCTAGCTCAACTGAGCTGTTCTCAGGTTATAAATAATTTGTTAATAAACAACTTCTATGTAATGCAGGCGGTATGTTGTTGTCATTACAAAGTAACTACATATCATTACCAAGCTTTTGCTGGGAAGTTTTAGAAATTCAATGAAATTCTATTGTCTTCTTAGAGTTTTAGTTTTAATTTATTTTGTTTATAAATTTTACTTCAATCATTAATTATCATATGGCTTCAATTTAGCTTTAATCGTAGTTTACTTCAGGGTTTATGTTTAGCTTCAGTCATTGTTCTTTTTAGATATCAAATGAAACTTTAATTCTTTATCATTTTGGAGACCTAATGAATTTTCAATCAATGGTTTTTGCTAAATTCGAATTTACGTTCAATTAGTTCCAATCAAAGGGGATTTTAGAGATCTTATTTAATAGAAATCAAACGTCAATTAAGGCAATTTTCTTTTTAAATTTGAGTTCTATTTCAATTGCTTACAAAATTATCTTCAAACTATGACTTATTTAGGTTTCGAATTAGATTAACAAAAGATTAACAAATTACATTTTACTCACAAGAGTTTTTAGATTCCAAATTTATCATCAATTATAATTAAATTAAAGTCTCAAATTTGGCTTCAAGCATTTACTTTTGTCGAGTTTAAATTTAGTTTTAATTGGTTTATAATAGTTGGTTTTTTTATTTTTTTAACTTCTAATTCAGCATTAATATTAAGTCAAAGGATGTTTATAAATTAGCTTCACTCAATCTTTACTGAGTTCCATTTTAAATTTAATTTCAGGGGTTTTTAAAGTCCAAATGTAGCTGAAATCGTTGATATTTTAAGAGTTTTAACTTAGATGAAATAAGTGATAAAGTTTAGCTACAATCATGGCAGATTTTATAATTATAATTTAATATCACTCAAGGTATTTAAAATAGCTTCAATCATATTTTTCTTCCAAATAACTTTTTGCTAAAATTAGCCTTCATATTTATTATTTAATTTTATTTAGATTAAGGTTTAAAATGTGGCATTACTTAGTTTCTAAATTTAGCATCATTTTCAGATCTCTTTTGGTTCCAAATTAGCTTTAATCATACCTTTATTCAGTGTTTTAAAGAGGTTATAATAGGTGGTTGTTTGGAGTTCCAATTAAGTTTTAAATAGTGGTCTAGTTTAACTCCACTTAAAGGCCATTTAAATTTAATCATTAGTTTTGCAGAGTTATAAATATGCTTTAATCAAAGTTAATTTCTGTACCATAATCTTCATTTCATCTTTAATTCATTCATAGTATCTATTGAGCTTACATTTAGAGTATAAACTAGCTGTAATCGTAAATGTAAAAATTCGCAATCTACTTATGTCTAATTACAAGAGTATTTCCAGAGAACGTATATAAATTGATTCAAATTAGTTTCAATCGTATGTCCTTTCAGAGCTCCACTTTCTTTCTATTTGAAGATCAGGAATTTAAACTAGAACTAAGAACTTTTTGGAAGTATCAACTTCATAAGTCTTAAATTATACGTGTAGGTTTCAAAATATCCTTTCAATTCAAGCACGACACTTCAATTCGTAATTGTACATTTATTTACATATAATACCTCAGTCAAATAATTATATGTGCATACCTATAAAGTATTTTAATTTCTTCAATAATAGAATTTTCAAATTAAAATCTTTTTTATGTTTATTAGAGCTTTAAAATTTAAAATAAAAAATTTATTTCTTAGTGTTTTTTGTGGCAAAATTTAATTGATTTTAAAATTCTTCATAGAAAATAATTATATGTACACGACAAGAATTTTATAAAAATCCTTTATTTAAATAAAGTTAATTTTCAATACTCATGAAAGTTTTTAAGGAATTGTGTTGTCCTAATATAACGTTACCAGATGCATCCTTCGTTATACCAATTCGTCCTTTTTCCTTTACATATATATAGTTTAAAACTGTAGTATACTTATACAAAATCAGTTTGAAACATTTGATATCGTCATATAGCTCTGAATCTAAATATATCTCAGCATACAGTATTCTTTGGAAATCCTTATATCATGAAGGTCTGAGGATTATTACTGGTCGCTGCAGAAATATAATATTTTGTGACTTAAAAACCGATTTTGAGGCCCGATATAGTAACATCGTCACATAAGTTTACTGAAAAATCTAATTTTAGTAGGAAATGCATCAACGAAGCTATTGGATTTTTTGTCCAGTAAATTTATGTTGTGCTATGAATTAATTTTGCTACGTCCAATAAATATTTTCAACTTCTATCTAGAACTGAAATTGACTTACATTATGTGCGATTCGACAATATGATTACGCTTCAAGCATGTCTTTTATAGACGTCGAATACCCATATAATATGTTTGATAAACACTTGGATGATTTAAATACAATATTTTTTATCCCTTATGCTCATAAACTCATGGTGTAATTAAAGCTTTTAACCAAAAAATTATATATATCATAAAATCCTGCGTGTGGATTTTTGTACCGTAATGTTTTTGCCACCCAAAAGTCATCATTTTAATCTAAAACCTCTTTTATTATTTTATGCTTACGACCAGTTATTAAAAACCGTTCATTTCGCCTTAATTTTTCTGTAACACATGTTGCTTTTCGTCGAAAAATGTCCTTAAGTTCCGGTAATCAGCAATTGATTATGGGTTACCGCTCTAAGAATGTTAGCAATTTTTCAGATTTTTTGAAAATTTTCAACAGTATTATGATAAATATTTTCTGTATACATCATTTTTCAGAATTTTACGTAAATAGTCATCTTACTTTAATGATTTCAGCACTTCAACTGACAGTTCATGACATGGTGACATATTTTGGCTATAAATTTAACTAGAAAATAAAAAAAGGTTGGTTTTTTAGGTCCAATTGTTTTAAATATTCCCCAAATGACTTTAATTTTAACTTTAATTGGTTAAACGGTTCAAACTGTGGACTTCATGTCAGTCTGTTGAGTAAAAATGTTAATTTGCACATACAATTATTTTCTATTACAATTTAGATAATGATTTGTTTATTTTAACGGTACTTTGAATACAATGCCAAGAGGAACCTAAAATTTTGCGAATAAGGACATTAGATAAGAATGAAAAAAATTATAAACCAAAGAAATGTTTATCACTCTTGGAATATATAAAAACCAGAAAACAAACATTGCACATATAGTTATTTGACAGGGGTAGTTATAAGGTCCTCTGTCCATATCGTCAGCCTTTTATACGTATGTCCCTAATCCTTCATGTTCTGTCCGACCTAAAACCAACCCACTGAAAATCAATCCCTGTCAACCTCAATGCTCTTTTCCTCTCTTTCAGCACATTTAATTTAGGTTAGGTTTTCCTAATTTAGTGTTCATTTTAGGTCTTTCAAAGAGTTTTAATTTGTCATTGATCCCATATTTTTCTTGAATTCCATATTATCTTCATTTGAGAGTCCTTATTTAACATTAATTCTAGCAATTTTCAGCTATAGAAATTATCTTAAATCGTAAAACTTTAAAGAGCCCAAGATAAAAGGTCTTACCAAAATAGCTTCCACTGCAAGAATTTTCAGAATTCAAATTCTACTACAAGTTTTTAAATATTTTAAACTTAAATTCAATTACATGACTTAAAAAAAAAATAAATAACTTTTATCATTAGAATTATATTCCAATCATTTATTATTTACTAAAAATTTGACCTTAATTAACCAAAAATATTTCCTAATCTTTAACTTCACTTGAAAAAATCAATATATTAAAAAATTTTTCTTAATTAATTTTTTCCCCCCAAATAATATCTCTTTAACAAGACATAAATGTCTTAAATGCGTTATAAAACAAAACGACACTTGACACAAAGTCATTGATATACATATTATTATAAAATATATATAATACAATTTAACTAACATACACAGAAAGCGAGACAAACTAACAGACAGACAAATATCAAATTAAAATTCAACTAGGTGGAAACTGCTGATAAATTATGATAAATTTTTCAGCTACAAAAAAAAAAAAAAAAAAAAAAAAAAAACACCCATTTTTAATATGATTAACTTGTTAAATTCATAGTATTCAATTAAAATTTAATAATATTTAAATGATTTGACAAATAATTTTAAATACTTTTAAACACTGTGCATACACCTAAATAACCTGGCTGCCAATACAAAAAATTATATAAATCTACTCTAGATATACAAATGTAATTATAAAACAACTTAATAATAAATAACTTCAGAAAAATATAATATATAGACAACACAAATTGGACTTTCTAATTTGTTAAACAAATTTGTTAATATTTTGTTTAAATCATTTAAATGTCTTGTTTCTTTTTTAATCTTTTTTTTTTAATTCAAAATTTAAATTAAATATTTTGCTTTAAGAAAACAAAATGGAAAAATCAACTCTTAAAAAAACATTCAACATTCAACTTGTCTCTGCCTAAAAACTTGTTTAATGACAATTTAACCAACTCCATCAATAATTTGTTTATACATAAATATATCATTTTGTTAACACTTCATTTATCACTTGTTATTATTATTTTATTTTGTTGTTTTTTTTTTTTTTTTCATATTATTTGCAAATAAATCATCATTTGTTTAAATTACTTTACTGATTTTTTGTATGTGTGTCTGTGAGTTTTACTACTTTTTTTTTTTTTTTTGCTCTCTTTAACTTAATGCTTACATATCAATCAAAATTATATATTTTTATATCATTTTCTTATTAGTGTGTTGCTTTAGAGCTTTGGTGTCTAGCCATCACTTTTTTGCCTTTAAGGTTTTAATCATTTTTCTATTACTCATTTGGTAATTTTTTTTTTCTTTTACAACGTTTTTTTTTATACTTCAATGATTAGAGAAGAAAGAAAAAAAGTAGTAGACAAGAAAACTTGTTATATATTTTTTCTTATCGCTCATCTTGGCTTATGTTAAACAGATGCATGATTAAAGTTAGAGATTTGTTTTTTTTTTATTATTATATGGGGAGTATTCCATAGAAATATAAGCTTAAAAATGGCGCAAATTTAAATGAATTCATCTCATATGTTTAAAAAAAAGTTAATGCATTTTTACGGTATGAATCGTGACTTAATAATATAACTCCACTTAGTCCTAACCATAGGTCCTTTAAGAGTTCCAAATTGCCTTAATTCAGCTAACGTTTTTAGTAAATGTTGTAAGTTATACATTTTAATTTATATTGAAAGTATAGAATTTAGCTTCAATCCTATGTGTTTTAAAGCTTAGCCTAAATAATAAACTTTATTTCAAAGTTCATTTTGCACTTATTTGAGTGCAAATTTAGAATGAAAAGTAAGACTATCTCAGTATCAATTTTATTTCAGTCGTTTAACTTTTATGATTTAGTATTTAGCTTCTTTAGTAGGTTTTTAAAGAGTCCTAATTAAGTTATTATTTTGATGCTTCTTTGAATCTTTATATAGCTCCATCCGAAAGTTTTTCAGGTTCTTAAATAAGTACTGGTTTGTGAGACTGGACAACTACCTTGCGTTATTTGTTGTATCAAAAATATCTTCATTATTAAATATTAGCTTCATTTTAGTGTTATGAAAAAGATTATGCGAACGACACCTGTTAATACTCGTATTGTCTGGGTATATGGGTCTGCAGACCGGCCCGGGTGTAGGTATTATATTTTGATGAAAATTTTATTTTTAGTAATTTAGATTTATTTATATACTTTTTTTATATTATTAACACGTAATTTTTAATTTAGTTTTATACATTTTAAATAATCAAACCAAAAAAGAAAACCGCTAAAAATCGTTGTTGGAAGCATTATAATGCTTTTAAATAAAATTTATTAAATTGAATGAGACAAATACATGAAATAGGTACGTATTTAGGAATCTTTTAAGTCTAATATGTAACAAATATCAATAAAAAATGCCAATTTTTTTTACGGGGGGTCATCCGATTTTGTTCATATTTGGTACGCATTTAACCTATATAGCCACTTAAATATACCAAAAAAAAGGTCAATATGCAACCTAAAAACTTAACGTTATTTAGCTTCAACTGTTGGTCGCCGAACAAAGATTGGAATTTTATAGTCGACATAACTATATAAAGTTTAACAAGGACATGCCGATAAATTATGCTATAAGTTACAGTTAAAATATATACATTTATTCCATATGCTGGAATCTTTATCAACCAATCTAGGTCTTGTCTGGTAATATGTAGTAACTTTACAAATTTTGAAACCAACTAACCATTAAAAAGGTTCCACTTTTAAGCAGTGTTTTATAATCCAAAGAGAAAAACGGTCGCACTACAATTTTATGAGATTGTGTTGAACAACTACAGCATTTGTGTCAGAAACGTGAGGCTACATTACACATAGGGCATTTGTAACCAGGAGTCCACTTTAGTAAATATTGTGCCACTAATAGAACGTAGAATATTTATTATAGAATCGCTGCTGCTAATAAATAATATGGAGATGATAAAAAGTGCTAGTGCTTAGTGCTTCGCCCATTTCAGTTTTCCGAACTGATCGTAATAGGCGTTTGTGGAACAACCATTGCAGCACCCAAACTATAAAATATTTAAATGCAATTTAAAATCACAAAATCACAAGCGATGGACTGCTTGTGATTTTGTGTTTTTACATATAAAAGTTTTTAGATTTATTTAAAACTTAGTCGGGGTTCACACATAGCTATTTTTCTTGCGGCAATTCTGAGTTTATAGGAGAAAGAGGATAAGGAATACTAAACTATTACATTCTCTTTACCTCTCTTGCCTACGAAGTCACAATGGTGGCAAGCAAAATTGCTGCGTGTGAACACCGACTTAGTTTTAATTCCATATTAATTTATTTCATATTATGAAATTGAAATTAAAAAAATAAATAAATAAAAAACGAGAGAAGAAGATATAGTCGGTCAAGACCGACCCTACACCATTGCGTATGAGCACAATTTTTTTTATTTCATAAAATCAAAAATCTCCAATACTCCCTTGAGGTAAAATAACCAAAATATGTAAAGAAAAATAAAATGATAATAAAACTTAATTTAAGAAAATTGAATTGAAAATAAATAACTTTTAAATATTTATGCACAGAAAAAAAAAAACATTTTCGAAAAAAATCAAAATGATTTCAAATATTATTATAATTAAATAAATTACTCAAAAATAAAGTACTCTCACAAACAAAATTAAAATTTTACATAGAAAAATATAAATTCTAATTTCAATTACGAATAATACATTTTCAATTATTTTGTTAGTTGAAATACAACCTACGGAAAAAAATAGTATATTCAATTACTCAAAGTTTAATTTGATTAATTTATTAATTGATTATTTTATTTTTATTAAAAATATCAGAAAACTTAAATTTTGCTAAAATGAATAATTGATATAATTAAAAAATTAATTAGAATAAAATCGTTTAATATTAAAAATAGCTCAAATAATAATTTTATTAAAAAATAATATAAACACAATTATAGGAAAATAGCTTGAAATACAATGAATAGTAAGAATCATGAAATTCGCCCTATCAATGACAACTAACGGTTCAAATGGTTACTTTTGCAGCTCTATTTCAGTACTCTTTCTTTCTTGAAACATTAAAGAATTATGAAATTTAAACAATTTTATAAAATTCTATTTTTTTATGTGTCTACTACAAAACTTTAAAAATTATTATTAAAGTTAAAAAAAAAATAATAATAATAATTTTAAAACTACGAATAGTTCTAATAATTATAGACAAATATCAGTTTGATTTTAGCTAGCTTGGCATATCATGATTAATTCCTTTTATTTCAATACGGAACTCTTTTATAAATATTTTGTTGAAAAATTACCAACTTGTCATGCCACATATTACCACTCTAGCATTTTTTTCTTTTGCTACTTTTTTTCTTTTTTGCTTCTTAACATATTTATATTAACTGCTGAAAACTTAAGTTGTGTTGTAAAAATCATATTGCCCAAGGGTGAATATAGACATAAATGTTTTATAAACTGAACACATAAGTAAATGGCAGGGAAGAATAGACTTTTAAACGCATGGCAGGATGGATGAATGGAAGGACGGACATTAAAAGAAACAAATATGTAGACATATGACTAGCTACTTGTTACAACTACTTACTTAATAGTGTTTTAAATATGTTGGTATTTTTCTTATAGTTATTGCTAAACTAAAATTATTAAGTATAGAAGATTTTAAGCATATTTACTAACTAAATAAACCAGTTAATGACACAGCACAGCACAAAGTCTTAAGTAGTCCGGAGGAAAAAATATGAGAGGCGCTATTTAGTTTAAACAGTTTGAGAATGTGTTAAAATAAAGGATGCTACCTGTCAACACATCGTTGCTAACAGGTTTAAAAAGAGATTTTCACTGTAAAGTTATTGCCATAAGGAGTTATTATTAAACGCATAAATATAAATATTTTGAATTTAAATAATGGGGCTGTTAAGGAATTATGAATAACATGCGAATGAGTTTGAATAACATGTTTGTTGAAAATTATGAAATGTTATGAAAGAAAATCCTACTTGGGTGTTAAAAATGTTTAAAGAATTTAAAACAATTTATTATTTACCAAAAACTTAAAATTTAAAACAAATTTTAGATTTTTTTTTTTTTTATTTTCAAATGCTAAAGCCCAAATTACAATAGCGCGTAGTCAGCAGCAGTGTGTGCTGCCATAATCAGCTGATTATTTAGAATGCACTGTTTGTTATGGTGTTGATTACATTTAGTCAGCAGCAGTTTGCAGTGCTGTTTCATTTAGCCCTGTTTCTAAATTCACTGCGCTGCATTCAGATTGAGAGCGAGACAAAGAGAGTGAGCAAATAAATGAGAGGCTAAAATACACAAGTAGAACAAAGCTAGATGGTGGTTGTAAATTGTGGCTGCCTACGCTGGATTGTAATTATAACGGCAGCAACATGTTTTGCTGACAGTGATCAGCTGATAATTTTTGCTGATACTGTAGCTGACTAAGCGCTATTATAATTTGGGCTTAAGTCCTCTCTTATAATTTCTTTATTTATTAATATAAAAACCAAAAGTGATAATTTTAAAATTAATTATAAAACTTTATATTTAATTTAATTAACCCTGATTTCAATATGTGACATTTAATTACTTGTATAAATTTTTTTTTTTTTTTTCAAATAATTTATGTAAAATTAAACGCTTTGAAATATAGGAGTCTGTATTTTTAATACATTAGAAATAAATAACAAAATTAAATAAAATTAGTAATTTACGATTGAACACGATGAAAATGAAAAAAAAAATAGAGACGTAATAAAAATTATATTTAAATTTATTGTGTATGTTTTAATCATATAATTAAAATAAAATTGCAAAAAAAAAAAAAAAAAAAACACAGCTACAACAAAACCTACACATTCAGTATTCAAAATGATCTTTTGCCACAGCAACAGCAAAATAACACTAAATTTATGTAACAATTTTGTTGTTTCTAATATGAATGAAGCAGAATAAAATCGAACAATGAGTCACTTTTGTTTTGTTTACAATTTAAATATTAGACAGTTAGACTTTTGATTATTTTCCAGGTTTGTCTATGAGAGTATCTATGTCTAGAATAGTTAAAGTATATGTGTGTGTGTGCTTGTGTGCATTTACAGAAAAATTCAATATGCAATATACATTTTTTTAAATTTCAATGACTAGAGGCCACGCATTATTTAAAGTGCATTAAATACTGTGAAGCATTTGAAAAATGCTACGAGCATAGTCTGACTAGACTATAGTCTGATTAAACTATCCTTTTGGTACACTATCCAAAGTTTCGGATTGGAGAGTATCAAGGGAAATAAGTTTTTCTGACCATAAATATATTGACTTCAATGTTAAAATTTCAAATGAGGATACTAAAATACTCTATAGGAGTCCAAAAACAATTAATTGGAATAAATTTAAATTTAGTTTAAAATTTAAACGTAGAACTTTAAGTTATGCAGATACAAGCGATGTATAATTCTCTCTGGAAGTAATTGAAAACACTCTAATTTCTTCCATCAAAGACCAATAAGTAAAGTTAGTGGAAAGTAAAAAAAAGCAAGCTTGGTGTAATTCAGATCTCCAGATACTAAGAAAAAGCCTAAGAAAGTCCTTTAACAAAGCAATGAGAGAAGATAAGGATGAATTATGGACTGAATACAGAAATAAATAAATTAAAATATTTTAAAAAAGAGATAAGAAGGGCAAAGAGAGATTACGATGAAAATACTATAGCTGAACTTATAACTATAAAGGACACATCAAGGTTGAGAAAATTTCTTTCAAAGCAAGAATACTCAATTGGTAACCTTAAGACTTCGCAAGACAATTAGATAGACACATCAGAGAAATCTCTAATGATTTTATTTTGAACTCATTTTCCAGGTTGCACATTCGAGAAGGTAGATGAGGAATTTAGAGAATTTAATCAGGAGAATTGTTCAAATTTAGATAATATTATTACACTACATAGTTTAAGGTGGTCTGTAAACACCTTTGGTCCTTATAAATCACCAGGATTGGATGGGATTTATGCAAAAATGATACAGGAAACAATTGATGTTATTGGAGATACTCTAATAAGAATATTTAGATTCTATCTTAATAGAACATACGTTTCTAAACCTTGGCGGGAAGTTAAGGTCGTTTTCATACCAAAGGTTGGCAAAATTCAGCATTATATGCCTAAAGATTATATACCAAGCAGTATATCTTCGTTTATGCTGAAAATCTTAAAGAGAATTTTAGATGAAACTATTAGAGACTGAATTATAAAAATATTTATAAAAATCAACATGCCTATGTTAAAGGCAAATCAGTAGATCCTGTATTACTTTCTGTGGTTCATGTCATTGAAAAATTTTTTCAATCAATGAATTTACTCTGGCAGCTTTTCTGGATATTGAAGATGCGTTAACAATGTTGAATCTTCAGCTATTCAACGTGCTCTTATTCGAATGGATAAAAACCTAACTAAACTATAGCCTGACTAGACTATAGTCTTACTAGACTATAGTCTAACTAAAATATAGTTTGACTATAGTCTGACTAGACTATAGTCAAACTAGACTATAGTCCGACTACAATATAGTCTAACTAGACTATAGTCTGACTATAGTCTGACTAGAATATAGTCTGAATGGACTATAGTCTGACTAGACTATACCGACTTACTACACCATAGTCTATAGTAGGAATAGTCTGACTAGACTATAATATGACTAGTCTGACTAGACTATAGTCTAACTAGACTATAGTCCGACTACAGTATAGTCTGACTAGACTATAGTCTGAATAGACTATAGTCTGACTAGACTATACCGACTTATTACACGATAGTCTATAGTATGACTAGACTATAGTCTAACTAGACTATAGTATGACTATGACTAGACTATAGTCTGACTATGACTAGACTATAGTCTGACTATGACTAGACTATAGTCTGACTAGACTATAGTCTGACTAGACTATAGTCTGACTAGGCTATAGTCTGACTAGACTATAGTCTGACTACACTATAGTCTGACTAGACTATAGTCTGACTAGACTATAGTCTGACTACAGTATAGCCTGACTACAGTATAGTCTGACTAGAGTATAGTCTGACTAGACTATAGTCTAAATAGACTATAGTCTGACTAAACTATACCGACTTACTACACCATAATCTGAACAGACTATGGTCTGAATTGACTAAAGTCTGACTAGGCTATAATCTTACTAGACTATAGTATGACTAGATTATAATCTGACTAGACAAAATTATAGCCTCACTAGACCATAGTCTGACTAGACTATAGTCTGACTAGACTATACAGACCTAATATTACTTACTTACTGGTCGGACTATAGTCTGAATTGACTAGAGTCTAACTATGCTATAATCTTACTAGACTATAACTAACTAGTCTATACTCTGACTAGACTATAGTGTGACTAGTCTGACTAGACTATAGTATGACTAGATTATAGTCTGACCAGACTATAGTCTGACTAGACTATACAGACTTACTAGACTATTTTCTGACCAGGCTATAGTCTGAATTGACTAGAGTCTGACTAGGCTATAATCTGACTAGAATATAGTATGACTAGACTATAGTATGGTTAGAATATAGTATGACTGGACTAAAGTTTGACAAGACTATAGTAAGGTAAGCATATAGTCTAACTAGACTAGACTATAGCCTTACTAGACTATACAGACTTACTAGACTATAGTCTGAATTGACAAATGTCTGACTAGGTTATAATCTTAATAGACTATAGACTGACTAGACTAGATTATAGACTTACTAGTTTATAGTCTTACTAGACTTTAGCCTGACTAGACTATAGTCTGACTAGAGTAAAGTCTGACTAAACTATGGGCTGACAAGACTATAATCTGACTTGTCTAGACTATAGCTTGACTAGTGTAGACTATAGCCTGAATCGTCTAGACCATAGTCTGACTAGGCTAGACTACATTCTTACTAGACTTTAGATTAGACTATGACTAGACAAATTTGCAGCTCTATTCAAATTTCATTTAGTATATTACACACATGCCTCATAGAATATATCTCTGTTTATTTTCCTAGCATTTAGACACTTGCACACTCACATGTGTGTATAAACTACTAAGAACAAGTACTACATGTGTATGTCTATAATTGTAGTCTTTGTTGTTGGTGTTGGCAATCATTTATTCTTTTTTTTATTAAAAAAAATTTAAATTAAAATGTTGTTTATAAATTATAATATTTATTTTTTTTATTTCTGTATATTTTATAGAGAAGCTCATAGACTGATTGTATTTTGTTAATATTGCATGTTTATAGGTAATTTTTATAATGTGTTTGAATGAAATATTCAATACATATTTAATATTTTATCGTTAATAACCAAAAATAACACCAAGAATAATATCAATTTAAAATAAAAAGTAAAATAGTAAAAAAAAAAACTCTACAGAAATATTTTTATCATAAAAATGTATTGAATCATAGATTTAAAAACTTAGTAGTTACTTAAGTAAATATTTAATATTGAAAACAAAATATGCTTGGTATGCTAATATTTTATCTGATTTTAGAAAAATATTTATTTACAAATATGTACATATCTTGTACTGTGACCTACAATTAGACGGGGTGTTATGGAACTAAGTAATATAAATCATTTGTGAGAGTTGCATATTTATACACATGTTAATTAATTGTATTAATTTATCGATTTATAATGTATGGGAAATATAATAATATTTTGTAAAGATAATATTAGCAAGCAATAAATAAAAATATGGAAATTTTATAGTTGAAATTATTATTTTTAGATTGAAAGTGGAAGTGGGTGAGAGATATAGAATTCCCACCGTTGATAAATTATTTATGCATAAAATTAATTTTGTAATTGAATTCATTACACAGAAGGATACCGATAAGGGAAATTAATAAAAAAAAGGGACCGTAGTGATTATGAGTTTTAAAATAAAAATCAACAAAAAATCATTTTTTTGTTTTTTATTTTTTCGCTCAACTTTTAATTATTATTTTTGATTTTTATTTATTTTTTTTTTTTTTTTTTTTTTTGCTCGACTCATAATGATTATTTTTGATTTTTACTTTTTTTGCTCACAATATAAAACATGAGAAATTAAAATTTTATCTAGTAAAAAATTTTCTTTAAGTAAAAACTTTGATTTATTGCAAATAATTTTATTTTTAATAAAAAAAACTGGATTTTTAATAAAAAAAATAAATAAAATTTTAGAAAAAAATTCGATTTTTATAAAAAAATTGGATAGTTTTTAAAAAATCTGATGAAAAATATATCATCACACTTGCCTTTTAGTAAATAATTCTACTTTACGATGAGAAATCTTTTTTATTAAAAATTGCGTAATAGTTTCATTTCTCATGTTCAGTTTTATATTGTGAGCAAAAAAAGTAAAAATCAAAAATAATCATTATGAGTTGAACAAAAAAATAAAAATCAAAAATTATCATCAAAAGTTGAGTAAAAAAACAAAAAATCAAAAAATAATGATTATGAGAGCGAAAATATTGATTTTTTTTCATAAAAATCAAAAAAATAAAAACCATCCGGATTCCAATAGAACCTGTTCTGAAGATTACATTTTTGTATTTAACACTTTTATCTGGTTGTTCCTTGTATCCGATTTTTTTGTTTAAAATTTCAAGAATAATGATTATTTTCTGTCCCTGAAAAAACAAATTACTCTAATGCTGGAAACATATCAGTATTTACATAAAGGGGGCACAGAAGTTGTCATTTATAGGTACTGTTGTATGGATTAGTCTAAAGCTTAATATATTCTAGTCTAAAGTCTAGTCTAGAGTTTAGTCTACATTTCATTCTATAGTTTTGACTATATATAGTCTAGTCTATATTCTAGCATATATTATAGTCTATGGCATTGTTTGTTGACAGTCTTAAGATTTTAAGGAAATGCTATAGGTTGCTTATTCTCAAATTTAAATAAAACTTTCAATTTAAATCTTTAGTGGTATTCAATCATTACTTACATTGTATTTTTAAAATATATCTTCCTTAACATCTTATTAAACTATTCAAATTTCCACATACCAACAAAGAAAAAGGAAACAATACTTTTATAACAAATAAATTTAAAATATTGATAAGCATAAATAGCATTAACTCACATCTGGCACCTTTTTAAAAATATACAAATAATAAACAGTTAGTAACCAATTTTAATTTGAATTGCTTCAACTTTTTATTGTTTTTGTTAATAATTTAATCAAAAATCATGAATCAAGTTTGCTGCTTAAGTCTTTTGTTTTGTCAAACAAAATTAAATTTTAAAAATACAATACTTTACCACCGATAAAGCTCTACACCAATAATTTGAAATGAATATGTGAATTAAATAAATAAGAAACAACAACAACAACAAGAAAAAGAAATAATAATTTATGTAAATACATAAATTTTAATTAACTTCACATACCTCAAAATCATTATTAAATACAAAACCATAATAAAAGTAAGCCCAGATAATATGAAATATTTAATTGTATTTAATATGTCTTTACTTTAACAACAATAAATAGTTATTTGCATCTTAATACCCGTGTTTAGATGTTTGTTTTCATTTAAAATTCTATAGAAATATAAGTAAAATAATTGAAGTGCAATTAAGTGAATGCATTTAATATAATTAACAATTAAAATAATTCAAACAGAAATATTAAATACAATTAATATTTTAACACTTGTTTTCAAATAAGATCATATACCAAACACCAACAAACAACAACACCAATTACATAAATTTAAATTAAAAACGAAACCAATAAAAAAAAAAAAAAAGAATAAAATACTTTAGAATAAAGAACAATCGATTTCAAAGTGTTTGACGGTTTTTAAAGAAAAAAAACCAACTTCCCAAGTAACTTGATAATTTTGTTTTAAAACTTGAAGTTTATTCTATTGTTCTAAAATTAAATTAATTTATATTAAAATTGATTAGCTACTGCAATTAAGATTTAAACCTTTAAGTATTTTCATGTATATATGAAATAAGCATTTGTATGGCAAGTTAATTATAATAGAAAATTAACAAAATTACTCACATACACTATAATAATAATGTTATTTCCTTTAAGCATAACTATCTAGTTATTTTGCTTATTTATTTCATTTTAGTTTTTCTTTTTTTATACAATTGTTTTTAACACTTAGTGCATTGACCAAAATTAAATGACAGTTTTTATTTTGTGTTCATTTGTAAAATGCCCTAAAAATGCATTCTTTTAGCATATTGACACTTTAATTATTGTTTTTATTTAATTAGAAAAAAATCTATTCAATACACAAGTATTTGTTGCTTAATAAACTTGAGTTTATGTTAAATTAGTTGAAAAATTTATAACACAAGCTAAAAGGCATTAAGTGATTGTTGGAGACTTAAAATCATGCTGCAGTAATAAGAAAATATTTTATTATATTAATCACATTTTTAATCTGAATGAAATTAAGACAATAAAATATTTTACTGAAATTTATTAAAATAAAAAAAAATATGTAATAACAAAATTACATTTAAGTAAAAATTTCAGACTTTGTAAAATTTAAATTGTTGTTGTAAAAGTTTTAATTAAATAATATTAATTAAACACAGGATGGGACGTTATATGATGAAAATTGGTAGTAGAACCTCTTGTAAGGAAGAATGTGCACGTTTGATAATTTAATAACCATGGAAATCACAAATATATATCAAAATGGTTTTAAGCGCATTAAATATATATTAAAAAGTGCCTCTTAATTTTTTCGGAAGCAATATTTAATTTTTTTTATCTAGTTATCTTTAAGAAATAAGAAAGTTCCCTAAAGTAAAGAGAACCGGTTCAAAACTAGTCACATGACAGGTTCTTAGAGCTAGAGACCGGTCCCAGAACTTTATATGAGGGGAACCTGTCACTTTTACATAAAATTGTCATTGAAGGTGGCTGATTAGCCCCTTGGGACAGGTCACAGGATAGGTTACAGACTGGTCCAAGAGAACAGATTTAGTGTCGTTAATATAATAAAAATTTGAAAAAAAAAAATCGGTAATTGTTTATTTTTTAAATTATGTTTATTTTTACTTTATAATTTTTCGTTTATATCGGTAGCGGCATCTAACGTATGTTATGTTTTATAGTATCCAACGCTAACCACTCCGCCACTGATTGTTATTGCGCACTTAACAAGCATGTTATAAACTGACTCTCAACTGTTAAATAGTGACTGTGTTTGTTTCAACTGGTTCTCAATTGGAACTTTGGTAACGTGTTAGGTGTCATTTGGTACTTAACTGGTACTGAGGGACCCGTCCATTACTGCAATTGCCACAAATTTCCCGCAGGGTTATTATTTTTCATGACAACCATGATTTTTTGTGGGTTTGATCAAAATGAGTGACGAAACAGTATTACGTGCTAAAATTAAGAACAATTTTCAAAAAATCCAAATTGACTCTACAAAAACTAGGCCAAAGAATTTAAGATCTGCAGTCAAACTATTTCCAATGTTATTAAACAGTATCAGGAGAATTTGACCACTGATATGAAACCAGGTTTGGAAAGAAAAAAAATATCCACATGATACTGACAAGGCCGAGAAAATTTTAAGCATATTGAAAAGAGCTCCAAACACTTCTGTATCAAAAGAGGTCAATTCTCTAAATTTTCCGGACCTAAGACCAGTGGAGAGATATTGAGCTCATTTGAAAAGAGAAAATTTTAAAAGGAGATGGGCAAATTGTGCCAAAAAAAGTTGTTTCCGTCACTTTTTTTGGCACAATTTTCCCATCTCCTTTTAAAATATTCTCTTTTCAATTTTCTTTATCAAATATCTAATGGAAGATTTATCAAAAAAGGTCCACGACTTCATAAGTAATAGTTAAAACTATAAAAATTATATTTTGTTGTGAAGTTTAATACAATATCAATTAAATATAAATGACAGAAAAAGATATACTCGGTCAAGCCCGACCATATGATACCCTACACCATTGTGTCCATTATTATTCGGGGTGGGGTCTTTTATTAGACTTGGAGCCAATTGTGGACCAATACTCATATTAAGTGTAAAATAAAACATACGAAAATAGAATATTACATCGATACTAACATTTATATGAATTTATTCACTTTTGTGTGATTCCCAAAAGGGGGCCTTATATGGGAGCTATGGTAAATTATGGACCGATCTTTGAAAAATTTGGCATTATCATTAATGTTTATATAAAACTTTTTTGTGTTGAATATAAACTTGATACTAACATTTTAATGGAATTTATGCCCGTTAAAGTGATTTTCTGAAAAGGGGTTTATATGGGTGCTATGATCAATTACGGACCGATCTTCATGAAATTCGGCACACAGATTAAGACTTATATAAAACTTATATGTGATAAATTTCAAAAATATTTCTATATTTAAGGGATTTATGATCGTTAAACCCTTTTCCGGGAGGACATTTGTATGGGAGCTAGGTGAAATAATGAACCGATCATAACCAATTTCAATAGTCTTCGTCCCTTGACTGTAAGAGTCCTGTCTGACAAATTTTATTCAATTTTGTTCAAAATTGCGACCTGTAGTTTGATTACAAGGTTTACATGGACAGACAGACGGACGGACATCGTTAAATCGACTTAAAAAATGATTCTAAGCCGATTAGACCAATATTTTTGGGTGTTACAAATATCAGCACAAACGCATAATATCCTCCTCACCTATGGTGGTGTAGTTTATAAAAAGCCAAAACTCTAAGATCAACCGTTTCCAAGTTATTGAATTTTATATATGTTAAGATTTTTTCGAAAGTACTCCTTATCAGAAAGCTATCCAACTGACTTTGCAGAAAATTTATGTTTAACCCCATATAAATCAATTAAATTAATAAATTAATAAAATTATCGGACCCCCACCTTAAAGTATACCGTTCGACTCAGAATCACTTTCTGAGTCGATTTAACAATGTCCGTCCATCCGTCCGTCCATCTGGTCGGCTGGCTGGCTGGCTGGCTGTCCATGTAAACCTTGTGAACAAAGTACAGGTCGCAATTTTAAAGATATCTTGATGAAATTTGGCATGAATAATTATTTTGATACAAGGACGAAGCCTATAGAAATTGGTTATGATCAGTTCATTATTTCACCTAGCCCCAATACAAATGTCCTCCCGGAATAGGGGTTTAACGATCATAAATGCCTTAAATATAGCAATATTTCAATGAAACTCGGTACGGAGGAGTTTTGTATAAGTGTTAATTTTTGTGCCAAATTTCGTTAAGATATCTTTAAAATTGCGATAATTGATCATAGCTCCCATATAAACCCCTCTTCCGAAAATCACTTTAACGTGCATAAATCACATACGAATGATAGTATCAAGTTAATATTCGACACAAATAAGTTTTATATAAGTAGAAACAACATTGCCAAAATTTATGAGAATCGGTCCATAATTTAACATAGCTCCCATATAAACCCACTTCCGGGAATCGCCCTTAAGGGCATAAAATCATATAGATGTGAGTATCAATGCATTGTTCTGTATTTGTATAATTTATTTTACAATGAGTAAAAGTGTTGGTCTTCAATTAGCCACAGGTCTAATTTTTAGCTAATACAGAATGGTGTAGGGTATCATATGGTCGGTCTTGACCGACTATAGTTTCTCTCTCGTTTTTATATATAGTAGGCTACCCCATTCGTTGGCCCTATCCGTCATATTCATCAATGCAATAATGATAAGAAAGTATATCACCATAGTTTAAAAGCTCTCTCTATAATAGATCTTTAGATTTACCACTAAAAATATTTTCTTTATATGGGGTGCAAACATTCCATTTGCAGCTGAACTTAGGGAAGCTTTTAAGAAAGTTACTTTTAAAAAATTTACCGTTTGCTGTAATAGTTCCTAAGATATACGATATTCAATATTGTCGTTGTATGGGGCTACCATTTCTCCTGGTCCTATCCATTCCATTTTCATTTTAAGTTTGATAGTTTATGAGAAAGATATTCCCGCTAAAAAATGTTACCTTGTTACTGTGTAACATTTTTTGAAGGTTACCTTGATCCTCATAAAATGGTACCCTTTTTATGATCACAATAGAACAATTTGTCAAATTTTCGATTTTGTGTGAAATTTGTTATTTTTCATGAAATTTCGAATTTTTTGGGAATTCTCGGTTTTTATGTAAAATTTTGGATTTAATTTTCGAATTTATTTATTTTTTTTTTTTAGTTTTGAATGTTTGGTGATATTTTAATTTTTAGTGAAATTTTTAGTCTTTTGAGATTTTTTATTTTTATTATTTTTTTGAAGTTTCGATTTTTTGGTATTGTTTGTGATTTTCGGTTTTAGGTAAAATTTTGAATATTTTATGAAATTTAAAATTTTTGATGAATTTTCGGATTTTTTGCGTAATTTCGGATTTTTAGGAAACTTTTCATATTTATGTGAAATTTTAGAATTGCCGGTGAAATTTCAATATTTTTTTTTTTTTTTTTTTTTTGTAAAAATTTCCATTCATAGTGAATTTTTGTGAAATTTTCAAAATTTGGTGAAACATTAATTGACTTGATTTGCATTGAACATAATGAGAGAGCAGCAGTCAAATGAAGTAGTTTATAGTGTACATGTGAAGCAACGTTGCGTAAGCAGCATTTGTAGTCTAAACTCTCGAGTCAGGAAATTTGCAAATTGCGCATCTCTAATTTAAATCACTAAATATTAAAAATAATTTCTTCATACAAAACATTTGTCAGTTTGTTTTTAATAAAGTGCAGCATGTTCACAAGAATGTCCCGAGGAAAGTCTTTTTCGTTATTTCGATGTAGGAAGAGAATTCAAACGATGCGTAAAAATTTGCTTAATACGAAAAAAATATTTAAAAATTTTTAAAATTAGTCTTCAGTTCCCTACCAGCTATTGAAAAGTTATGGGTCTCATATATTTAGGTAAAAAAAGTTTAAATTTTTCAATCAAAATGGGTACCAAAAAATTCGTAATTTCATGATGGTTAGGGAAAAAATATTTAAAAAATTTTTCCATTTGATGAAAAATTTTTTGAAAAAAATTGAAAATTATATATTATCAACTGTAATTACTACCATGCACATTTTTAGTATTTTAGCCTTAAAGGAAACAAATTTATAAAATTATTATCCATCTTTTAAGAAAAACATCGATTTTTTTTTTTTTCTTTTTTGCATGATGTACTAAAATGACGGGTTATGGACCAAGAATCTTACCAAATTTTAATATAAAAGAAAAAATTGAATACAAATCAAATAATTATGTAAAAATTAACATATTTGCATACCTAACTTCACCGTTTTATTATGCTCATATACAAACTTTATGCAAAATATTATTGCCTTATATAGTGTGTTTATTAATAAGAATTGTTTGTTATTTTCTAAATATTTAATATGACTACAAAAACCTAACATATATTGCAAAAAAATCTAAGTATGACACCTGTTGCTTATACCCATAAGTTGCCTAAAAATCTATTTCTTTAATCATTTTTTTTTTTTTACTTTTAGTAGAGCCTTCAGAAACCTACTAACTAAATGGCGTGGTCAGTTACTTAGTTAAAATTAAATAATTCAATTTTTTTTCTCTATTACTATAGACTGGGTTTAAGCTCAAATTGTTAGTTTTTAATATAAAATTTATAAAATTGAAATAAAGCGCCATCATATCTTGCCACAAGATATAAACAAAAAATTCATACTCGTTCATACAATAAAAATGTTTTTTTCTTTTTATATATATATATATTTAATTTACTATGTAGTACTCATACTTGCTTATATAGAAACATAAATATAGTATACAAATATACACAACATTTTAGATAATTTTGTAGCAAACATATTCTGCTGATAGCTGCCAAAATTCATGCCATGTTTTTTTTTTTTTTTTTTTTGTTTTCTTGGGTATTTATTTCATATTCTCTATGGCAGGGAGAAGGAGAGAACCTTAATTTTGGTGTTGTTTAGTTAAGAAAATAAAAAAATAGAATAAAATTTACTAATCTTACAAAGTATTCAAATATAAAATATATAGTGAGAGAAATTTTTAGGGTGATAAGAAAATATTACAAAGTCTTTTCTGAAGGTCTTAATTATAAGTTTGAATATACATTAGAGTATTCATTTTACTCGAATTTTTCATTGTTCGTATAATCAAATAACTCGAAAATGCAGTTTTTAAGTTACTCGAATAATCGAATAAATCTTTTAATTTACTCGAGTTATTCGATTAATTTATACCTTAAAATTTTACTCGATTTTTCAATGCTTATCAAAAAAGAAAACAAAAATATAGCTTAAAATAAGAAATAGTCTTTCCAAACTAATGCTTTGATAATGCCGTAGTTTCTCTATATTTAATATATTCATTGATAAAATAAATAGGTCTAACAAATTTGGTCTATCAATTTGAACCAAATTTTATATTAAAGGTAGTCCGAAGTGCTTTCGTAACTTTTGTGACGCTATAAAATAACTAGTTTTTACACTGTGAAAAAAAGTATACCCATTTAAAGGTAATTATCAATACTTTTGGTAAAAATTACTGATGAGTTTTATTTTGCAATTTTGTCTCAAAACCTCACTTTTTAATTTGAACACATACTAACCTATGTACAACAGAGGTTTTTATTTATATAAAAAATTTTTGTACAATATTTTTAAGTATCGAAGATCTACTAAACCTAGATTTATTTTGGGTATAAGGTTTTAAAATGTTTTATAATTCATTGTTCAATTATGTTCAATATTTAAAAGGCATTAAGATGATCATTTAAGATTATACAAATGTATACAGTTTCGTTTTATAGTGATATCGTGACTATGTTTTAGTTCAATTTTTTTTTGGAAAAATGTTTAACAATATCAGTGTAAAAATATAAGAAATTATATAAACTTGTATAATAAATTAGTCAAATATACATTTAGTTAGAACTACTTACTTTCTCCATTTAACAAATTTATTGTAAATTTAAAATAAATAATCCCTTCTCCCAAATGTACGCGTAGGAATTATAATTGACTCTATTTTTAATTAAAACACAATTTCTACCAAAATGTAAAAAAATAACGACTCAGTATAATATTTTACACAAATATTATATGGATTTTTGTCCATTAGAACTGTGAAAAAATATTTATTAGTTTCTGATTTATTGCATTTTGAAAATGACAAAAACACTTTGGACTATACTTTTTTTAGATAAAGTAGTTCAGCGATTCTTAACATTAAGAACAAGTTTACATGCTAAACTTAATTTTAAGTCCAAATTCCTTCTATATAACAAATTTCATTGAAACCATCACCATCATATCTTCTACACCAGACTGATCATTATTGGTATATAAACTATGTATTTTCATTCCTAGAACCAATAATATGTTTTACCAAATCAAGTTTAAAATCCTTCAATTTATTTCTTATTATTTATTATTAAAATTATTTTAATTTTACTTTATAATTTTTTAAAGTGACGTTTATATTTTTATTTAATTTTTGTAATTAAAAAACGACCTTTAACCATGTATTGTAATTTAGGCATATATTCGGTTCTTTTTACTAAATACATTTTTTAATAAAATTACAATTTGTGGTACCACTTTTAGATTCGAAACATCCTATACAAATTTTGAAACATTGTTTTTAAGCTAAATTTTTCAGAAAACTAAAATTAAAACATCCTAAAAACTAGTTAAGAAAGAAAATATTTAAAATATTTTTACTCGAATTATTCGATTAATCGGCATAATTTGCTCGAATAAATTGTTACTCGAAATTCTTGATTTTAATTCAATCGAACAGTCGTTTGATTTTAATTTGTGGATTAATCGAACAAAAAATTTTCGAGTGAATATTCTAATATACATTAAACACACTTCTATACACGAAAAAAAGTTTCTTAATTAAACTATTTTGTGAGGCACTACTTTTAAATATTATTTATATTATTTTTAATAAAGACTAATTGCAAAAATTTTAAAAAGGATTTGGAAAATTTTGGTAATTTTCTGAAACTATTTCCTTTATTACAAATCAATTTCAACCCTTTTTTTGCTCAGTGTTTAAAATAACAAAAAAATTATACTTTATGTTGCATGCAATCTATTTCTTTTTTTTTTTCATTCTTGCTTAATTTTGACGCAACTAAAACGGCCACAAACAAACCAACTTAACTAACAAAAAAATGGTAGAAAAAATCTAAATTAAATATTATTCATTACAAAAATTTAAAGTAACTTATAAAAATTTTATGACTTTTTTCCCCTTCACAGCATATTAGCCAAAATAAAAAATCTTACAAAATTAAATAAATAAAACGAAACTAAATTAAGAATTACAAAAATTAAACAGAACAACATTTATTTGCTTTGGTTTAAAGCGCTTTTGATTATTAATAGTAACTTAACCTTTTGCTATAATTGTGAGCACAAAAAATCTAAATGCAAAAAAACCGAAAAAAACATATAAAAATTAAACGAAAAACTCTATCAATTATTTAGGTCTCCATGATTACGTGAACATGTAAATTTAGACAAACCAAACAGCAGTTTAAAAAAATAAAAGCACAAACAAATCACAGTATTATGCTTAACTTTAACTTAAACTTGCTTAAGACTTTTTGTTAAATTAACATGTTTCGCTACGCATACAAAACCATAAATCTTCAAAATAATGAATAAAACTAAAAATATCGTAACTAAATATTAGAATAATAACAAACAAGTACAATTTAAAATAAATTATATTAAAAACCATGTACAAATAAAATATTTATATTTAAATGGTCTATTAATATTATTTGTTTTGCTGATTTTTAATGGTTGAACACGACACTTTGTGCCGCATGGGATGTTTGTTGAAATGAGCAGGAATGTTTAAGTTGATGAATGAATGTTGTTTGGAGGAAAAAAACAGGTCAGGGTTTTGAATGTAATTATAATTTTATAACAATGAGTCACTTTTATTAGGCTAATATATTAAATTGAGATTAAATTTATTAAATTTTCTTTTCAATTAGTATTCTAATAGGAATAGAAATTAAAATTTAAACAATTTCCTATAACAGGATGGTCCAAATACAAATGTAATTTTGAATTTCAAACTTTCTTTCATGATTACCATCTACCAACTTAGGCGAAATTTTTGGTAATTTTTCGAAACGAATTAAGTCGCTTCACGCTTAATCAATATTGTGTAATAGTGAGATTTAAAATGGCTATATACAATTCGATAAGAATCACAAATTATCTGTCCCAGAAATATACCTATAGTATATGAGAATTGTTCAAACGGTGCACCAGTAATAAGGAGTGAGATCGAAAAAATTTTAAGACACGTTTTGCCTCTTAACTTTCTTCGGAAGCAATAATTAATTTTTTTTTATCTAGTAATCTTTGAAAAATACGTCAGTTAGTATTTTTAATGACAACCATATTTATTTGTTGTCAGTTGGACCAAAATGAGTGACGAAAAATAAGTACGTGCTCTAAACCAGCGATATCCAAAAAGAGAGGCACTAAAATAAGTAAGTGCTAGTGTATTGTACTTTTCCAATGAGAATTGTTGCACACATACACATTATACCTACCCAGCAGGAAAATATGTTAGTGCTTCCTCCCAACAGGCCTTTCTGAATGCCTCCCAAAAAATTTTAAACACATTCCTTTTTGCCTTCTGTAAAAATTCCTTAAAGAATGCCTCGACTTCCCTTAAAATGAAATTCGGTAGTAATTCTAGTTTCCATTTCAATAGATGCGAAATAGAAGGTGTCACTTACCTACTAACTTTCTCATAACAAACAGAAAAAAATTGTAATTACGAGACTCAAAACTCATTTAGTCTTGATTTATGTGTCGATAAAGAAGGTAGTCCGCATGTCTTTTTTTTATATATTTCATACTCTTTTTTAATAGCATTGAAAATATAATAGAGCAAAAGGCAAGGACTTTTGCCTTTTCGCTTCTTTTTGGAAGGGAGAAGGGAAGGCCGTGTAAAAAAGAAATAGTGTTGCAATGCGAATGGCAGACCTTGTAGATCCTAAATAAGGCATTTTAGAATGTATCTTTAGCCCTTCTATTTCCGACTGGGTATTTTAAAAAACAAAGCGACATAGACCTGCTTTGTTAAAAGCTAACATGCTACTTAATGATTTTTTCTTTGTTTTGCTCTCAAAGCTGAGTATTTCGTTGACGTTCGTGTTATTATATTATATATATATTATTACTGGAGCTAAGTCGAAAAGCAGCCCGGTTACATCAGTCCTTTGAATATATGGTGTGAAAAGTTAAAGTTAATGCGGAGTTGAAAACATACAAAGTCCAAAAAGTACCAGACAGGTATGCTGCAAAAAATTAAAAAGCCATTAAAGGGCACGGAAATTGAAATCAAATTTCATAAAATAAATTCTGATGTTGTATAATGGACGACGAAACGTATGTGCTGGCAAAATTTGTGCAGCTTCTGGGTCAATATTTTTATGTTGCTAATGCTCGAAGAAATGTTGATAATTAGTTTAAGATTCAAAAGCATAAAATATTTCATAAAAAATTCCTATTAAAAGGAGTGAGATCTAAAAATTCTTAACACACATTTTGCCTCATAATTTTTTTTTTTTTTTTGGAATCAATACTCAAAATTTTTTTTGATCTAGTTATCATTGAAAATACTTCAGTTATTATTTTTAATAACAACCATGTTAATTTGTCCTTATTTTCATCAAAATAAGTGACGAAAAAGATTTACGTACTACAAGTTATTAAAAAATTTCAAAAAATTGAAATAGGTCTTACAAATAATTGGCCACAGAATTAAACGTCGTCCGTAAAACCGTTTCTAATGTTATTAAACAGTATCAGGAGAATTTGACTATTGATGTGAAACCTAGTTCGGTAAGAATAATGGACCACATGATATTGGAAAGGCCAAAAAATTGAAAGCATATTGAAAGGAACTCCAAACACATCTGGTAGAAAATCAGCTCAGTTTTCTCAGTGTTTCGTCTATTTGGTGCGAAAATTTAAAGCTAATGGGAAAGTAAATAACATATAAAGTTCAAAAAATTCCAAACTGGAACTCTGCAAAAAAAAAATTACAAGCCAAAAATAGGACTCGGAATTTAAAACCAAATTTCATACAAAAATACTCAAACTGTTTAATTGACGAAGAAACATAGGTGCTAGCAGAATCTTCGCAGCTTGTGTCTCAAAAATTTTTATTGCTAATGCTCGAAGCGATGTTGGAGATAAGTTTAAGACCCAAAAGCAGCAAAAATTTCTTACAAAATTCATGGTATGACAAGCTTTTTACAGTTGCGGCAAAACAGGAAAGTCATTTGATACATTCGGATCTATAAATACCAAAATATGCATAAAGGAATATTTGCAAAAAAGACTTCTTCTTTTCTTAAGAAAGCACAACGTGTCCACATATTTTTGGATCCATTTGGTATAATGTCACTACGGTAAGAAAGCTCTGGAATGGTAAATTTGGTAAATCAATAACATAGTTTTAGTACCAAGGGAGGTCAATTTTCAAAAATGTCCATAGCTTAGACCAGTGGAGAGATATTGAGCTCTTGTGAAAAGTGAATTCAAGGGCACAAAAAAAGTGTCCCAAAATAACGAAGATTTTAACAGAAGATATGCACACTGTTCCAAAAAAGTAACTGAAATCTCCATATTTTTAGACCTATTTGGACAGAAAGCTGTAGAGTGTTACTCAAATAGTAACATAGTTTTTGTACCATGAGAGGCCAATCCCCCAAATTGTATAAATGTATAAATAAATGCACGTGATTGCTGAACATAACTTCTGTCATGGTACGGGTCCAAGTTCAATTCTTAATTGAAAATCAAACGATAATTCACTCTGTTACAGTATTGTCTTGGAGTTTTCTTCAATTTCGACGTAGTTTATACAGAAAGATTTAATGCTAAAGATTACACTATTCAACAAATTGATGATCATCGCATGGGGGCAGAATCATTCCAATTGCAATTTATAGCTCTTGATATGTGTAATAAACCCTCTAAAGGATTTTTCGCTAGTAGGCAAAATTTTTTTGGTTTTATGACCCTTAAACTTTTCTATTTTTGCACCAAGGAAGTTTCATATAAATAGAAAAAAATAATATAAATAAGAAACTAAAATATTTCAACATAAATGTTTACATAATTTAAATGGCAATATTTCATTATAACCTTCTATTCGTCCATCTCTGATTATATGGGGTCATTTTTAGTCCGTTTAAACAAAATTAAACAAAAGTTCATTAAAACTTGAGTTTAATGGGTTAAAATATTCTACAGAAATTTTCTATGTCGAATTTCATTAGGGCACGAAAATTGACACTTATACAAAACTCCTTTGTACCGAATTTCATTGAAATATTTTTAAATTTAAGGCATTTATGATCGTTAAACCCCTATTCCGGAGGAAATTTGTATGAGAGTTAGGTGAAATAATAGATCGATCATATCCAATTTCAATAGGCTTCGTCCTTGTATCAAAATAATTATTTGTCCCAAATTTAAAATTTCATAAGGTTTACATGTACAGACAGATAGCCAGACGGACGGACATCGTTAAATCGACGCATAAAGGCGAGGGACCGATAATTTTTTCTGTGCATTACAAACATCAGCACAAACGCATAATATCCCAACCACCTATGGTGGTGCAGGGTATAAAAAAACGAATAAACATAAGAGTGTACCGTGGATATGCTTTTCTGTGATTTCGATGTATTGACACCTCTCAAATGATTCGTATTAATGGCCAAACGGGAAAAATATCTAAAAATTGTTTTAAATTCATTTTCTGTTCTTCAGTTTTTATATATTTTGCAATAAAAATATTAAAAATTTTGTTCGCATGATATTCTACTATATTTTTTTCATAACTGACTTAAAATTACGAATATTTTGATACCCATTTCCAGATAAAACTCAAAATTTGGACAAAATATACTAGACCCGTGACTTTCAATTGCTGTTAGGGAATTGAGGGATAAATTTTAAAATGTTTAAAATATATTTTCCGTATATAAATAAACAAAAATCCTGCTTGTATGAAACGATAATCTCATGTATGTCAGGCCGATTGCTGCTTATTGTCATAGAGTTATGACTTAAAAAACAAAAGGATAATAAATTAGCGGAAAGAAATCGTAATATTTTGGGAACTAAGGAATATCACCTCAGTCAAAAATATATATAGCCTAAAGTCGTTCATGTGTGGTACATAGTGTTGTTTTGATCAATTTTATCCAAAAGATTTATGTTTTAATTAAACTTTAGAACCCATTGTTAATTTTGATAGTCTCTATAATTTCGTTTTTAAAGAAATATGTACTAATGACATTACAGTTTAAAAATCCACAACAAATAATAACATTTTGTAGATTTATTGACAGCTAGTTAACCTCATGAACCTATTCATCCAAAAATACAGCTATTCCCCTAAGACAATTTGTTTGATCAATGTTGGGATTTTCTTCCAAATGCTTCTAGTCTCAGTAGATGATCAAATAGCGTCGTATGTGTTCAATTACCTTGAGCTTCAAGTTCAAATCGATGTTGTACGATAACAGACTAATGTTCAAACGCAAAATTAGATATTTGAAATTTGAGAAATGTCGATACTTTGTGTACTACTTGGAAACAAATGCACGGCTTATACTATTCAATCTCATGGATGACCGATATTTTCGGTCGTTCTTGCATACTTTTAACGTCCGCGTTATGCTGATTGTTTACCAAACTAGTCGTCTCCAGACAGACCACTAAACGCCAATGTGTTTTCCGTAGAACCGGTCAGGGTTGTCAGATTTTTTTGAGCCTCTGTCGCCAAATTGTTAATCAGAAATCGCCAAAAATCGCCAAAATTAAATTTTATATATTTTTTTAAGAAAAACTAAAAACAAAATATTTATTGCTTCAAATTTTATAATGTAAATTCAGCATCAACAAAGTCAATGATAATTTCAGTAGCTAATAATAATTGAATAAAAAATATTAATTTCAATACACTTTTCTGACATATATAGCTCAATTTTAGGTCAACAATTTTAAAAATTTATTAAAATTGATTATACTTTTTTAACAGAATAATTCTAAATTTATATAATTGTCCTATTAAACTTATAAATTGTTTCGAAGAATTAATTTATTCATGAACGTTTTCTTTTCATTATGGCCCATAAAATCTTAATATTCATATTTAAAAGATGATGGAAAACAAATTGTCAAACATTTATTGAAGAAATTTATAAATTAGGGATATTTATTTTGTTAGTCGGGTTTCATAACCTGCAATTTTTCTTGTTGCAATTCGTAGTCGATAGAGGTAAAGTGAATGTAAATGTTTAGTATTCCCTTCTCTTCTCTCTCTTAGGAACTCAGAATTTTAGCATGGAAAATTGCTGTGTGTGATCCCCGACTTAGATCAGGGGTTTTTACAAACTATTGCTTCGTGCCTTTAAATTTGATAATTTAAAGGTATTTCTGAAAGTACGTATGTTGAATTTCAAGTTTGAATAAAAATGAATATTCATTTGAAAAAAAGTGATACTTTCTCAATTTCATATCAAATATTATTTCTAAATAATTCTGAAGCAAAAAATAAATTAATAAAGATAAAAATGAATGGCATCCCAACAAACCAAGAAACGATACAGTATCATTAATGATATCATAATTTTTAAATTATATGATAAAATATCGAAATTATTTTTTCCTTAGAAAAAACCAAATTTTTTCAGGAAAATAAAATTAAATTGAAAATATTTTTATTAAAAGAATATTTTATGTATGTTATGCATAATATGAAAATTATATTTTTACAGCTAAATTTAGTGGAATCGCAAAAAATAAAAGAGGATAAGAAAACAATATCAGCCCGGATTTAAAGGGGAATTACAAAAGTTTCGTTTACAATAAAATGATTTGGAGCAGGATGAACTTTAGTTTATTATGTTTATTTTATTAATTTTTGATAAAAAATTTAGAATGTTATATATTGACCCAATCTTAGTATATATGTATGTATATATTCTGCAATATATTGCTAAATTATCGCGCTGCTTAAATTTAACGATATCATTACTAATTTCGTTATTTTGAAAAATTATGATATCGTTTTCGAGTGTACCTTTTAGAAAGCAACCTATATCATTTTAGAATTATAAATGATATCATTCTCGGGTTTCTATATCACCGAAATGATATCGTAATCATTACGATATCATTTGGTTTGTTGGGATATTCTCAATTTGATACCAAATGATTTTGTTAAATCAGACTATATGTAAGAAAATAGTAAAAACATTTGATTTCAATTAATTATAAATTTAAGATAAAACCTTTGTATTTAAAAATGGATTATAAAATTGCTAATAAATATCTTATAATAGTTTTATAATTTTTACTCTATATTTTTTGCAATTTTATTTTATAAGTATGGAGAAATTAATAAACATATGTGTGTTATCTGTTTAAAGAAATACTTTTAATATTATGTTCAAGAAAACGGTCTTAGAGACCACCTAAAAATCTTTATACGGACCCCTTGTTGAGAACCGCGGAGCCCTATTTAAGAACCGCCGTTTTGGATAGAAAAATACTAAAAATAGAAGTTGGCTAGTAAGAAAACGTAATAGTTTTACTATGCGAATACCTATTTAATAAAATTTAAAAATTAGCCAAAAGTCGCCAAAAAATTCGCCATGTCGCAAAAATGAAAATTCAGTCGCCAAGAGCTATTAAAAATCGCCACGTTTGGCGAAAAATCGCCACATCTGACAGTCCTGGAACCGGTGTCGATTTTTTTTTGTCGATTCCAATAACTAAAAATTTTGTGCACTACTTTAATATGTCCTTCTCAGTTTAATTTGATATAACGTTGAAAAATTTTTTTTTTTTTTTTGACAAAATTATGAACATTTTAGCAGCTATATATATAATATAAGTCCCAGAAACAAACTCATCTAAATTTAGACAATTTATGTGTCACTAGATAATAAAGTAGATTTTTTTCGTTCATGTAATATTCCATTATCATATGTATAAATTTCGATGAGCTAGTTGATACTTAAAATAATTCATATATTATCGTCGATACCCTGCTTGATTACAACTCTCAAATAGTGCAAAATTGCAATAAAAAAAAACTAAAATAAATTGTAACAAAATCTATTGATTTTTAATTCCACTAAAGCACCTAATTGGTTTCTGTTCAAAAACATTTTCTTAACCATAAAATACTATTTGCAAACACGTAAATTCATTTAAAACGCGCAGCACTACAAATTTTCATTCATCTTAACTCCAAAATAAACAAAAAAAAGCACTTGTAATAAAATGCATGACCATTATTTGTTGGTTCATTGGTTCATATTTTTTTTTTTTTTTTTTTTTCGATGGCTTAACTCACGTTTTAAGTGAAATTGAAATCTTCATGTATTTCAAGCCACACCAGGGCAGAGTATTTTGTACGTAAAGACTATTTAAGCCTAACTATTAGGCTTAAATAGTTTTACTGTGTTTTGCTTCATGTTTGGTTTTATTTATTTTCAATTTAAGCTTTAAATTTTTTCGTATTTTTGTTCTTCTTTTAAAGTTGTTTTACATTTGGTTTATTACGAAAGTTGCCATGAATGTTATGTCCATTTGTCCGTTTGTATGTATATTTTAAAGTTATGTTTGTTGGATTTTTTTTTCTGTTTAGTAGGTTAGTGTTACAACTGGGTTTTGAGATCATTCATTTATTTCAATCCAGTGTTTGTGGTAATTGATTGTATTGAAAAGAAATTAAATATAATTGAGTAATGTTTAAGCCAAGGATGTTATTTATGTTAGTGAGGAATTTTTTAAGGGGTGATTAATATAATGATAAGATATAGTTTTTACAGGTATTTTTGAAATAAATTTAAAGGCTAGTGATTTAGGAGATACAAATTTAATGTTGTTTTTATTTTAATAAATTAAAAGAGTAATAATTTACTAAATAAAAAAAATATTGTTATTAAGCTACGATATTAAAATTTCAAAGTTTCTTCTTGGAAAAAAGTAGTATAGAAACATAAACTATTGTCAGACTTGGCAAAAATTTTGTTAAAACTGAGTGACCAAAGAGTTAACTTCATTTAAATATTACTATATCTAAGGGATTTATGATCAATAAATCCCTAGTCCGGTAGGACATTAGTAGTTTCATCCTCAGGTAATAATATCCCTTTGTACCTCATTTTACTTACTTATTTTTAAAATTGCGACCTATAGTTTTAAAACAAAGAATGACAGATGGATGGATATTGTTAAATCGACTAAGGTTAGATTAGGTTATACTGGCAGCCGCCCTGGGCTTAGCTCACTTGGGTCCAGAATCGAGGTCCCGTTGTGTTACCATAAATATACCGCTGCATCAAAGTCCTAATCTTCTTGACCGTTTGGTCCCATGAACCACCTTGTGGTCACAATAAAGGAGTTCAACCTTAATGGATCGACTCTAGAGGGACATGATTTGTCCATAATTGTTTTTAGACCAAAAAGTTGATGCCTCTAGTCCTCAAAGATTGGGCAATGACAGAGAAGATATTCTGTGTTTCCTCCTCCACTTCGTCCTTGCAGCATCTACAGTAGACATAGTGATGGAGTCCTAGCCTTTTTGCATGTATGTCGAAGTGCCAGTGACCTGTAATAATACCGATCAGGTTCCTCAGATGATTTCTTGACAGATTTAGAAACTGCGCTGTGCGCCGCTCTTCCATCAAGGGCCATATTTTCCTGGTCTCCACGCATGTGGATTCTATAGGCTTAAGATGAAATTCGCGTGATATTAGCTACATGCATATCGATAAAGGGGCGCCGATATCACATATGTGACCTTGTTGGTTCCGTCCGGCTCCTTCACGTGCCAATTAATCGGCTACACAGTTACCATAAATGTCTCTATGTCCCGGAACCCACACGAGGGTAACCTTTGAATGACCTCTTCAAGAGACATCCGGCATTCACGGACAATCTTCGATGTGGTGTACGCACCCGACAAGGAGCTTAAGGCCGCTTTGCTGTCAGTAAAAATACGAATATCTTTGTTCGATATGTCCCTATACTGAATACATTGTATGGCTGTTCTGATGGCCATGATTTCAGCCCGTTTCAAAAATAAAATGGAACTAAATCTGGAATTTCCAAACGGCTGGTCCGATTTCAATGAAATTTCAGACAGTGTTAGTAGAGGTGTAGGCGAGTTTAAGTTTTGAGTTTGGACCTTATAAGCATAACGGGGGCGGGTCCAGATGGTCCTAAAGTTGGACACACAAAGTTGAATCGAGATCTACAAAAAACATCGTCGTATGTGTAGGTTATCTCTTTTAGTTTAAGAGATATTTGGCTTCAAATATTAAAATTTTTATTTTTGGTAAAGTTTTTTCACTATAGTGGGTCCAAATTTCACTCGATACTTTGAAATATTTTTTTATTTTATTAACAACAAATAACAAAATTGTGTTGACAAAATGTTTACGGAATCAAAAGTTATAAGCATTTGAATTTGAATTAAAAAAAAAAAAAATGTTTGCCGTTTTTTTGCGAAAAATGTAGTTACGTTCTTTTTGAGTTATAAAAAAAAATCTTAAGTAACATATATAGTATTTACACATTTCTGAAAGATTACTTTATGAGGAATTGTGAAGGAAAAAAATAATTAAAAACTTTAATACTGCGTGAACCAGGGTCTCTCAAAATTGACCCATTTTTTTATGATTTTCCAATTTTCGCCTTAATTTCTCAAATCTCAAAAATGGAATTAAAAAATAATTATTTTTTTTACAAAGCTGGATGTGTTTTTAATCTTTTGGTAATAGAAATTTTTGCTCCCCGTTATTGGTGGGGAAGATATAGCAAAAAAAACACTTAAAAAATTCCATTTTTGCAAATTTTTTAAAGTTTTTTTTTGGATTTTCGGAATTTCTATTGAGAAATCAAAAAAGGGACTGAAAGTCCAAATTCAGCATCAAAAAATCTATCTAAGTGCAGAATTTCATTTAAAAATATTTTCTAACAAAAATGTTATTCCAAATTTAAAACTGAATAATTTTGTAAATAAACCAATTTAACACTTTCTCGGCACATTTTCGCAAAAAATATGCAGCGAATTTTTTTATTATAAATTATTTTATATATTTTTGAAAAGAAGACATATTTTTCTAAACATTGGTGTATAACAAGTCTATATACTCTGTTTTGCGTATACAATTAAAGGATTCAAACTTAATAATTACATGTGATTTGGTTAATTTGCTTACCCAGCAAAAAATTTGTAGGTATTGGTAAGCAGTACAAAATTATTCATGTCTGCCGATTGCACATCATTGATGCGCATTTGAGTAAGCTATAAAAGGAAGCGAGAAATTTACATTAGGATCATATTTTTTTACCGAATTACAACCTGCATCCTCTCGCGCTTACGTAGATGCAGGATTGTAAGCGAATGACTTACTTCTCGCAATTTTTATTTACGATTTGAAACAAAAAGTTCTGCTAAGTTGGATGATTAGGATCCTTGCTAGTCGCCACTACCGCCACATCGTCCGCATATGCAATAGTCTTGCAGCAGGTATTTTCCATGGCTTTAAGTAGAGTGTTAATATTAATGTATTTGTGTGCAAAAATATACTGTTTACATTGTTCAAATGTTTTCTAAAACAAGGTTTTCTATGAAAATAGGATAAAATATGCAGCAAAGTCCAAAATATTATGTGAAGTCCAAAATTAGCAAACATATGCTAATACTATCGATTCCAAATTTCTCAAAATTATCTGAAATGAATAAATGACATTATTCATTTCAGTAACATAAAATTAATTTGAAGCACATTTTTGGTGGTCCTGTTCATTACCGACTAGTTTGCCATCGTAAATTGTCTTTATGTGTGTGTTTGGCGGTACTAAAGCAGAGTTTGTGGATAACAATTATAATGTAATACTTATTTCTGCTCCGATACACACTTTATCAGCATTCGTCGTGTCCATTTCAGTTTCGTTGGGATCTAAACTTGGCGGTCGCCTAGGCATTTGGGCAACTAAAGTAGAATTTGAACCTAACGTCATAAACGCTGTTTAAGATGTGGTTACATAGTGTCGTAAACCGACATCGGGTTCGAAGGACCATAAACAAGTTTACAATCGTAAATGGCCTTGTTGTCTCTGTTTGGCGGTACCAAAGCAGAGTTTGTTGATTATAATTAGACACCAGCACAGTGGAACACTTATTTTCTGTACCGCTACACACTTCATAAGCGTTCGTGGTGTCTTATCCGTTTCGATTTTATTGAAACCTAAACAATATTCTCTGAACGTTTTTGCTTACACTTTAGCTGCTTCATTTTTTTAATAATAATTGACAACGTGTGTAAAAGTATGGATATAAATAAAATAAACTTATAATATTTTCTAATTAAGATTCGACTTAATATTTCCTACGAATAATAATATTTTAATTTAATTTTATGAAATCAATCTTAATAATGTCTAAAAGAGTCAATTTCCTTCTCGTATTTGAAATATCAAAAATAAAAATTAAAAAAAAAAATAATAAAAAATCTAAATAACTATTTACGTATTTAAACCCCACATGTGTGTTTAAGTTATTATACGTTTGTGCTGATATTTGTAACGCACAGAAAAAAAATCGAACCCCCCACCATGAAATATATCAATTAAATCAGAATCACTTCCGGAGTAGATTTGAAGATGTCCGTCTGGCTGTCTGTCTGTCTGTGTATCCATGTAAATCTTGTAAACAAAATTTTGAATATATTTTGACACGAATGGCTATATTGATACAATCATGAAGCCTATAGAAATTGGTTATGATCGGTCCAGAAATGTCCTACCAGAATAGGGCTTAACACTCATAAATACCTTTACAATACAGCGGCCGAAATAAATATAAGTTCACTTTATAAAATTTTGGTTTTTAACAAAGAAGCGGGTATATATCATCTTTTTTAATTCAATAAAATGCTGTGGCGAATTCTGTAATATACCGTTATATTTTTTTATAATTTAGTGTTTAGTTTTAGAGCGAAATAAATATAAGTTCACTTTAGATAAAAGTGGTTTACTTGGTTGATTAAAGGAAAAAGTATTATAAAATTATTATTTAATTATCTGTCAACATATTAACATTCTTTTAGTTGCAATAGTTTGCATTAAAATTCTTTTCCTTAGACGTTTTTCTCAAATAAATCTTGGAAAGCCGTTGTCCGCAGAAGAACCAGGAAAAATTTAGATTTTTAACCATTAAACGCTTTCCAACTGCGCTACCACTAAAATAAAAGGCAGATCTTTTTATGTTGTGTATAATTTTTTGAAATTAAAATAAAATTCTACCACTAAAAACAGTTCCGGTCGAGATCCAATGCTGTCTCTGCACCAAAAACGGACTATTAGTCGATCGGAATACCATCTTCTAGAATTTGGGTCTTAAATTAAGAGTTAGTTTTGATTTCTAGTAATGATTAGAAGAGTTTAACAGGTTTTTTAGAGCTCAGAACACCTTACTTTTACAAAACTAATGGCGTACCGCTTTAACATAAGATCACAAAAATAGGCCTTTGAGTTGATCGAAAAAATCACAAGAATTACGGCGAAATAAAGACTGGCGTAGATTTGAATCAGAATGAATTCCAAAAATAATGCGGAACTGCTAAAAACATCGTTAATTGAAAACAGTTAAAATTTAATAGGTTTTAACTTAATTTTTCAGCAGTATAATGCAGTCATTCACAACTCCTGGCAATTTAGAGAGTCAGTTTCTCTAAAATCATTAACATTTTGTAATTCTCAACCCGTAGACGTCTACTAAATTTTACGGAAAACTTATTGGAAATCTTTGTGTGCAAATTGTATGCCAATAGTGAACGATATGAAGCCGTAAAAAAAATAAATATGTAGTAGTAACGGTATGGTTCAAAATTCTTTTAAAAACTTTGGAAAACTTGGTAAACTCAATTCAATTTAACATTTTTGACATGATAAAATGCAAAGGAAATGAAATAAATTACAAATTGTTAAGAAAAATAATAATAATTAATATTTTTGTAAGCTTTTGTTTAGTGAACTTATCTTTATTTCGTACTTCATTTTTATTATTCTTGAAAATTTTTTGCTTAAAATATTAAAAAAAAAAAAATATTTTTAAGTTTTTTTTTTAGAGTAAATATTAATAAAAATATAAAACAAAGAAAAAAAATTAAAAGCAAAAATTCAACAATCGATTTTTGCTGAATTTTGTTGGTGAACTTATATTTATTTCGGCCGCTATAGCATATAATTACAGGAATTTGGCCCAGAGAGGTTTTATATAACTATTCATTTACAAATGTAAGAATTAACTTTATAATCGAAACAAATAAGTTTTATATAAGTGGAAAAAAATATTTTTTTAAGAATCGGTCCATAATTTACCAAAGCCTGTATAAAGCTACCTTCGGAAGTTGTCTTAAGGTGCATAAAATTATATGGTTGTTAGCATCAACGCATTAATATGTATTTGTATATTTTATTTTACATTTTCTAATTGGTACACAATTAATCACAGGTCTAATATAAGTCCCCATTTCTAATTATTAATACTCATAGAGAATGGTGTAGGGTATCACATGGGTGGCCTGAACCGACTATATCTTTCTTACTTATTTTTTTTTTTTTTTTTTTTTCTTAATTTCGTTCCCCTTGTAAATCGATTAAACAATATTCCATAGATTTAACACAAGTCAAACATTTTTGGCAATCAATAAATTTTGCAAATCGGAAAACTTATACAACATGATCATACTTATATTACATACATATCAATATGAAGTATATTACCAATATAAAATTGTAAAAATGTCCATAAATCTCAAAAACACATAGACATCGTCGTAGTGAGTTTAAAAAAGGAATATTTAGCCATTATTTATTTTTTATTTTTTCCAAAAAATTTGTTGACTATGTTAATATATGCCGCACTATGTACATATATGCGCCAAAATATTGTATCTTATATGTTTCGATAATATTTTCTTGAGTTTTTTTTTTTTTTTTTTGTTATGAAAAATCATATTTAAAAATTGGTAGCATAAATTTTATGTTTAATATGCGTTTTAATAGTTTTGCCAGTAAATGAGACACGAGGCAATTTATTAATATTTTATGTTTCTATGAATTTTTCTATGTTTAACATTGAATAAAAAAAAAAATAAAATTGCATGCCGCTTTTTAAGAAGTAAAAAAATAAATACTCGTGTATTAACTCTACACAGTTATGCTTTAAAAATATCCATAAAGTTATTAAGAAATAAAAAATAGCAAATACAGACTTCATACTTAATAAATAAATAAACATTAAAATTGCCAATAAAAAGTAAAATTATGATTAAAACAAAAACAGTTGTTATCTAAGAGTTAACACAAATAAACAAAAAATCTATTAAAATTGCAAAAAATAAGCAATTAAAACGAATTTTAAATACCCTTTAGCATTGAAATTTTAATTAAAAATACTAAAAACTTAATAAAACAAGTAATAATTACTGCTATAGAATAAAATATAATAAAATCCAAAAATTATATTATTTCATATTTCACAATTTTATGATATTTAAAAGGAGCGTTATAGTTAAGAATATATTAACTAAATTACTTAATTTACATTTAAAACCCTCTACCCATAAATTTTTAAAATTCATTTGCAAAAAAAAAATATTGAATTTTTTAAATTCTTTTAAATCCAATATTCATTATAAAATGTTAATTATTTTTATTATTTAAATTTACTCAATATACCTTTAATCATTAGCAATATGATATATATATAATTAAGTGCAGATAACTCTCAAATATTGTAAATAAGTTAATTAAAATTGTAATTTTAATCAATTAATGGCCGTTGTCATGGCATTAACAATTACATACCGCACCGCCACTGCGTTTACCCTTAAGCATAATTGGCATTAGCTTGGCGTTTCTTTATTTTTTTCAAATCATTTTATGTTAATTTATGAGCTTAATTTAAATTATCGCTGAAGAAAATCTTTAAGTAATTATTTAACCAAGTACTTTTCAAACTAATTACATACTATTTTGAATACTTATATGATTTTTATGCAAGAAAAAAATAGTAGAAACGAAAAAAAGAAAAAAATCTTAATTGGAATTCAAACAAAATATGTGAATATGAAACGAGTATATGAAACTAAGAAATTTATAAACGTAGCTACAATATTTGAAACTGTTGTAACACATGACAATTAAAACAGGTGTTTTATGTTGATAATGATAAGAAACTGATGAGGGAGAGAGAAAAAAAAATATGGTTTAATTGAATATATTTTATGTGAAACTTGAGATAATTAATATTTTTAAAATAGATTTTTTTAGTAGACGATAATATTAACCCTAAAAGACCAGGGGTCTTTAAATTGTCTTTAAATTGTAGAAAAATTAAAAAAAAAAAAAACTAATGAGTGGTCCCACGAAATTTTTTCAACAGGACACTTAAATGATGAATTATGAAGCGATCTTCTTTCATAATTTAGTTGTACTGATCATAAAAAATTTCAATAGGCTTCAACCTTGTACCAAAATAAAAAAAATCAACGTTATAATAGTGTCGCTGTCGTACTCAATGTCAAAATGTAGAACTACCAAAAAGGTTTATATATATAACCTGCCGTCCAGACGTCTACTCAAAAAGTAATTTTGTGTTGAACGGTATACTTTAAAATGGAAATTCAAAAATGCTTGTTGTTGCAAACATAAGCACAAGCGTATAATGCCCTAACCATCCATGCACCGTAGAGTGGTGTCCCGTAGAAAAAATTTCGTTGGAAGACCCTCAAACCATACTTAATAAAGTATGATGAATATGGAAAAATAATTTAAACAAATTTTAAAATTGATCTATCAGCGATTGAAATTCACGAATCTAGAACATTTTTCCCAAGATTTTGCCTCGAAATGGAAATCAAAAAATTAGTAATTTTGAGTCATTTATTAAAAAATATTAAACAAAACAAATAGTAATTTTAGTACATCATGACAAAAAAAAAAAAAAAAAACACACAAATGTTCACAAAAAATGCACCAAAAAGTTTTTTTAATTCCGCTAAATATTTAAATTCGTATTTTTTCCATAACCATCTAAAATTATGAATTTTTTTACAATTATTTCCCGAAATAATTAATAATAATTATAATCTTTTTTCTCTAAAATGTACCAGACATGAAATTTTAATAAATTTTTTTCTGTACGTATTTTCTGTCAATGCAATTTTTAAAATTTTATCATTTTTGAAATCTGCTTCCTTGTATTAAGGAGTGAGATCGAAAAATTCTTAACATACATAATATTCAATAACGTGGAAATGGTTGATCTTAGAGTTTTCATTATTTTTTTAATCATTTGATAATTTAGCACAGATCACAGAAATATATAATTTTTATGGTTCTAACTACTAATTATAAAATTGTGGACCATTTCTGAAAACCCTTTCTTTGGAGATTTGATAGTTGCTTCAGTCACTTTTTTGGAACAGTGTGCACATCTTCTGTTAAAATCTTCGGTATTTTGGGACAGCTTTTTTGTGCTCTTGAATTCACTTTTCACAAGAGCTCAATATCTCTCCACTGGTCTAAACTATGGACAATTTTGAAAATTGATCTCTCTTGGTACTAAAACTATGTTATTAATTTGGTACCACTCCAGAGCTTTCTTACCGTAGTGACATGATACCAAATGGGTCCAAAAATATGTGGACACATTGTGCTTTCTTAAGAAAAGAAGAAGTCTTTTTTACAAATATTCCTTTATGCATATTTTGGTATTTATAGATCCGAATGTATCAAATGACTTTCCTGTTTTGCCGCAACTGCAAAAAGCTTGTCATACCATGAATTTTGTAAGAAATTTTTCCTGCTTTTGGGTCTTAAACTTATCTCCAACATTGCTTCGAGCATTAGCAATAAAAATTTTTGAGACACAAGCTGCGAAAATTCTGCCAACACCTACGTTTCTTCGTCAATTATACAGCTTGAGTATTTTTGTATGAAATTTGGTTTTAAATTCCGAGTCCTATTTTTGGCTTGTAATTTTCTTTTTTTGCAGAATTACAGTTTGGAATTTTTTGAACTTTATATGTTATCAACTTTCCCATTAGCTTTAAATTTTCGCACCAAATAGTCGAAGCACTGAGAAAACTGAGCTGATTTTCTACCAGATGTGTATGGAGTTCCTTTCAATATGCCTTCAATTTTCTGGCCTTCCCAATATCATGTGGTCCTTTTTTCTTACCGAACTAGGTATCACATCAATAGTCAAATTCTCCTGATACTGTTTAATAACATTAGAAACGGTTTTACGGACGACGTTTAATTCTGTGGCCAATTATTTGTAAGACCTATTTGGATTTTTTGAAATTTTTTAATAACTTGTAGAACGTAAATCTTTTTCGTTACTTATTTTGATGAAAATAAGGACAAATTAACATGGTTATTATTAAAAATAATAACTGAAGTATTTTTCCATGATAACTAGATCAAAAAAAAATTTGAATATTGATTCCGAAAAAAGTTATGAGGCAAAATGTGTGTTAAGATTTTTTCGATCTCACTCCTTAGTTATATTAAATAGAAATTTGCCCTCATTTTTCCAGGGTTTTGTGAGGGTTAATTGAGAAATTTTTGATTTTTACATCTTAAAACTTCTACAAGTTAGAGACTTGACTAGTACCACATTTTTGTAGCCCCATGTTTTAGCTATAAAACATGAGGCCTAAGGAATAATATTTTTACAGAATTATTGGAGATAAACCTTTTTTAATTTTTTTTTTTTTTTTTTTTTTTTTTGCGATTTTGTTGAGAGAAAAAAAAGTAAACAACATAGAACAATAAATTTCACAGATAATGATAACTCAGTTTTTTTTCCTAATAACCGGTAAAATGTATTGCAAAAATAAAAATTATTTATTTAATTTTTTTAACAGAATGCTAATATTCGTCCGTCTGTACATTAGAGTTAAATGGGTAAAAAATTTTGCGGATAGGACTCGATCGATACAACCGAGTGTGACGAAATTTAGCTCGAATATTTATCTTATATGAAGTTTGTTTGGTATTGAAAATGAGAAAAATCGGTTAATAAACAAAACAGTTATGGGCAAAATACTAGAAACGGTGAAAATAAACGAAATATTGTACAAATAGTTCAAGGACCAATTTAAACTCGGAAACGTAAAATTTGAGAAAGTTGATGGTGGGTATCTAGATTCGGCTGAGCCGAATATAACATTCGCGCTTGTTATATTAATCAAGAATTTAAAAATAATATATTTTTGGAATTTTAAAGAATTCTAATGTCTGTCCTTCCGTCCGTCTGTTTATTCATTTTTGAAAACTTGCCAATTCCAAATCGTTTATTTTTTGACTCAGTAAAAATATCGACTTCATATTTTCTTTATTTAATAGACAATTTTGTTCTTTAATAAACTACACTTTTTTAAAAATGTAAAAAAAAAAATGACAGCTTCTTATAAGAAAACAATACAACCTAACTTAAAGATTTTAATTGATGTTTATACATAATTTTGTCTTTTTCTACTCGGTACCCAATTTTATTATAAAAGTTTTAATTTCAAAATTCAACTAATTTCACTTTTGACACATTTTACTCCAACGTGCAGAGTGCGGCGAGTGACTTTTTGGCAGCCATTATAAATATATAAATTACAAAAACTAAAATTTTTGGATGATAGGACGAGAATATTGAACAATTTTTTGTTAAGTCTTGGTCAGCACTTGAGATTTATAATACCAAATTTTTTCACCTCAAGCTGAAGATGTAAATGTGGAGGTTTTTCTACATATGAACGTTTGTTATTATATCCATATAATCATGATAACCACCTAAAGGGTTAATAATCTTTTGTTGTTGTCTTGTTTTAATGAAATGAAAAAAAAAAAAAAAACATTGTTTATGTTTAGTCGTTAATTACATTTAACTACTCACTATATATTTTATTTGTGTTTAAACTTTTTTTTTTTTTTCTCTAATGTATTTAAATATAATTTATAATTTATAATTATTTTATATCATTTAAAATTGCTTACTAAATTGTGGGAATAAAAAGTTGTTCTAATTTCTTATAATTAGCAAAAGTAAGCACAAAAAAGGGTAAATTAAAATTCAGTTCATAATTTATGAGGGAAAAAAATAAAATATTTATCTTAATGCTCAAATAAAAAACAGCAAATTATTTATAATAGTTTTAAAATACTTTTCAAAAACATAATACACATATGATGCTTATTAAAGAAAAATAAACAACATTTATCATTATAAAAGCCACTATTTGAAAATAATATTTTTACAT
Source organism: Protophormia terraenovae (assembly GCA_951394005.1). Lineage (NCBI taxonomy): Eukaryota > Metazoa > Arthropoda > Insecta > Diptera > Calliphoridae > Protophormia > Protophormia terraenovae. The sequence continues at coordinate 121,781,175 of OX596075.1, read as the reverse complement.
TTTCAGTCATTTAAATTATGACTAAGACATAATTGTAAATGAATTTATTTTGAAACCATAATAATTTTTTCCTTTTTTTTATTTTTAACTTGCAACTGTGCCAGGAATCAGTCTAAATAAAAGTGTTTTGTTATTTGACCAAAAAACATTAATAAAAACATGAATGTCGTGTGCCATAAAAATTGTTTTAAATAAAGAAAAACAATTAATGTTAATGTTTTGATCTTTTTCTTCCATTATAACAATTTGCTTATAACAAAAATATATATCTTTCTTTAACAAATTTTTAACAAAAAGTTTTTGTTGAAAATACTTATTACAATTTTCTTAAAGTTATAAATTAAAAGACCCCGCTGAAAATGCAAATGGATTTTTTGGTTAAAATACATAGGTATGTTTTTTTTTTTTAGCTAGAATCTGTACAAATGGTTTTTTAAATACATACTTTTAAATGTTGTTATTGAAAATATTTTATTTTTGTTGTTCTTGTTGATCGGTGTGGCTTTTTACGATGATAAATTTATGGTTATTGATGTAAAATTCAATTTTGCTTAAATTTAATTAAAAATTTTGGTAACTAAATATGTAACCAATATGTTTCATATACATACTTATACACTTATTTATTCAAAAAAAATCTTTCAATGTTATTGTATTTAAAATAGCAGAATTTTAAAGGACTGATATATTTAAAAATTAACTTTAATGTAAAATACCAAATATATATTTTAGATATTTTCAGTAGCATGAATATTCATAACAAATTTAATGAAATTTGCGGAACTACCAAGGTAGTTATAGGGGCAAAAAACGATGCTTTTCATAATTGATTATTATTACTCATACGTTCCCATGGCTAAATTTAATATACCATTTAGAAAAGTTCTAACTGACATGAGTTTGAAAATTCAACGTTAGAAATTTCCGTACTTTATTACACACGTTATATAGTAAGTAGTGTTCATTATTTTTAAATGACGAATATGTAATAAACTCTGTAAAAAAGTTTGCAATCTTAAATTGCCTTTTAATCTTTGTTTGGCGGTACCAAAGCAGAGTTTGTGGACTATAATTAGATATCAGCAGAATGGAGTACGTATTTTCTGTGCCGCTACACAATTCATCAGCATTCGTGGTGTCTTATCCATTTCGGTTTGTTGAAACCTAAACACTCAGTAACTACTATTATTTTTTTTTTTTATTTACTATTAAGTAAAAAATCCAATTTTACAATTTTATTTTTCTAGGTAGAATAGTAATGTCTATTCGTCTCTACATAAAAGCTTAATTCAGGGAAAAGTGATATGAATACCTTAATATTCACATTTAGTTTTTACATTGATCGAAAAGTAAAAATATATGCAGTGGCTCTCAGTTTAAATTATGCAGTATACAATTTTATTTTTTAAGCTCCATAACAAAGTAACAGACTGGAATTAAAATTAAAATTTGGTATCACTAGAAAGACGAAGATTTCTAGTTTAACATAAAACCATTATTTGTTGTAAAAGTTTATCTTTAAGTACCTTGAAAATATGAAAACAAAAAAATCTAATATTTTTATCTCATAGCTTATTCTATGCAGCCAATTATAACATCTAAACTGCAACCGACGAATAGTTGGACCTGATGTATTTTGATGTGCTAAACACGAATCTGCTTTCAGTTTTTTTCCATCAGGTCTGGATTTTTTTTTATGGGCGTGTCTAGTATATTTCCTCATAACTCAAGAACGGTAGTGTACTATTGATCAAAGTGATACACCAAAAGATGCGTACTAAAAATATTTCCCAAACTTAATTTTTATACGTGCTCAATAGTTTCGGGAATATTTTGAAATAAATATCCGAAAAAAATAATTTTCATGCAAAATTTTAGATTTTTTTGTTACTAAATTTTCTTTTTAAAAGTGAAAGCATCAAAAATGTTCCAGTTTATCATCTTTATCTTAAATCTGGTAATACTGCAAATAAAATAAGGCATGTATCTTCAAAATTGATGAACAAATCTTGATTTTATTCACAGTTAAGTAAAAATACCAATGTTACATACAATTGAGTAGAAATACAGTGGTGGCCAAAAAAAAATTTTTATTTTTTCTTGAAACAAAAATAGATTGATTCTGACGAGTTAAACAAGAATCTGCATTCACTTTTTTTCTATCGGGTACTGTTTTTTTTTTTTTTTTATGTGCATGACTAATATCATCAACTTATTCAGCGGTCACACTATATATAATTCGAGAGTGGTTGGTCAAACATCAAAAGATGCATAAGTCTTCAAGGTATGTCAACAATATTTTTCATTCGCTCAAGAATTTCAGAGTTATGGATCAAAATTTTCACCACTTTTCAAAAAAATAAATTTTAAAATTTTCGGTACTAATTACCGAATAACTACGGAAATATTAACTGGACAAAAAATTATATAAATTCAGCTCAAAGACAATTTAGGTCACTATATAGTCATTATATAGTATATACTAAAGTTCAATTTATCATAATTGGACAAACTGTTCTCGAGATATACAAGTGTGACTGCCGAAAGGCGGGGTCATAGTAGTCATGCCCATAAAAAAAAAAAATCAATGCGTGATAGAAAAAAAGTAAAAGCTGATTCTTATTTAGCACGTTGAATTCCATTTTTTTTTTTTTTTTTTTTTTTTTATTTAAGACGAAAAAAAAAAAATTTTTTTTTTTTTTTTTGCCCACTAGTGTATTTCCACTTAGCTATAGGTATACATGGGTATCAAAACTTAACTGTGAATCCAATCAAGATTTGTGCATCAATTTTTATAATACGTGGCTTTATTTACTCGTAGTTTCGCCAGCTTTGAGATGAAGGTGATAAACTTAAATATTTTTGATGTCTTCACTTTAAAAACAAAGTTTTATTAAAAAAAAAAAAGAAATCTTGAATTTTGCATGAAAAAATTTTTTTCCGACACTTTTTTCGAAATATCTCCTAAACTATTGAGCGGATAAAAATTTGATTGTAGAGCAATTTAAAGCTAATTGTATTCCGCATATCTTGGTATATCATTTATATAAATCGTTCATATCGTTCTCAACTAATAGTGAAATATATTTCAAATCACATAAAAGGTGTTCTATGCACAAAAAGAATATAAAATCACGTGCTTTCAAATCTGTCAACTTTTTAGTGTCGATTTCAAATCACTTGCTTATTTTTGCTAACACTGTGTTGTTAATAAAATGGCTTATGTAAATAATTTATTATGTTCTTTATCTATTTTTGTTTGAAAATTTTTAATTTTATTGAAAAATAATAAAAAAAAAAATAGTAATTTATTAAAAACACCTTTAAGTAGGTCTTTGTTTAAATTTTTCTGTACTTTGGAAAATAAAAAATTAGCTTTTTGCTCATGATTTCTTAAAATTAAAATCACTTCGAAAAATGTAAAATCACGTGATTTCCAGAACAGCTCAAAATCACTTGCGTGATTTCAAAATCGTCCGTGATTTGAAATAACCGTGATTCTAGAACAGGCCTGTTTGGTTTTAACATTAATCGAAAAGTAAGAAATATATTTTGGAATTTACAATTTTTTTGAGAAAATTCTTATGTCCGTCCTTCCGTCCGTCTGTTTGGTAATTTTTGCAAAATTTTCAAATTCAAAATCGTTTATTTTTTAGATTCAATAAAGATATTGACTTCCTTTATATTTCCTTGGTTCGATAATTAATTGTGTTCTTTAACTAAAGTTGAAGATGTTGAGCTGTATATATGAAAAAAACTCCACTAAAATCTTGAAATTGAGATTATTGAAATTTTAAATGCATATAACTCGAAAAATATATAAAATAAATAGTATATTTTTCAAAGGATGTATCAAGAGGTTTATGGTGATGTAAAAATCTTTAAAATCGGGTAAGAAACAAAAATTCGCAAGTGATTAAACAATTTCTATATCATTAGTACTCTATTTTGTGCACACATAGCTCCACTCCTTCCAAGCTTAAAAAGTTATTACCCTCTGCTATGCCTATGTAAAATATTATATAAATCCAACTAGCCGATTAGAAGTTTATTTACAAAAATATAATTTATAATTTACAAATACTTGAAGAAAAGTATACTTAAGTACCTGAAGTTGATGCTTCTGTTTTAAATTTTTATTATAAAATACCTTTTATTAAAAAAAAAAAATTACACCGAAAAGTGATAAAAATTTAATTCTTTGCAGTTTTTCCAAATTTAAAATGTTTCACTTTGACAGTTCCGTACAAGAAAACAACGCAACCCAGCCTGATAACTTTAATTGATATTAACGCATAATGTTGTCTATTTTTATTCGGCACCCAACTTTTAAAATTCAACTAACAGCCTCTTTTGACACATTTTACCCCAACATGCGCCGAACCGATTTTAATGAAATTTTAAAGTGAAAAGATACAACTTGGGATATAAACTAATTACATTTTGATAAAATATTGAAGTTTTTTGCACTTAAACTTAAATTATAAATATTATTATTTTTTTTTTATAAAATTGGAAGTTTGAAAAAAGTACTATGTTTCCCATATATATTTGAGATAAGCTGGACAAATTTCAAAATATTTGTTTATTAAACCTAAAATGAAGAAAATATGTGAACGATCTGTTAAAATACTCTTTTTAAACTCTGATTTTTTTTCAAATAAAACAACATCATTTACCACAAAACAGCAACACACTACTATTTATGTACTTTACCTGAGACCTAAACACTTTCAAGAACAACCAAAAGAAAAAACAACAAGATGTTGTTGCACGTGTTTTCTAAAGTCCATAATACTTTGGAACACATACTACATACTTATATGAATATGAACAAATCTTTGTTTCAACTAAATAAGAATAACACAAAACTATAACGGCAGCCAAAAAAAAAAATACTAACAAAAAACATAATTTTGTAATGCCACTCACTCTTGTGGTGAGTTGTTAAAAAATATTCATACCCACAAAATCGTGTTTAGCTATTGGGGGTGTTGAGTAAATTTGGTCAGTAATTTAACTTAAAGAGGTTAAAAGTTTATGTTATGATTTACTAAAAAAAAAATTGGAAAAATATAAAAAAAACAATTTAACAATTTATTTTTTTAAGACAACAAATAACAGAGTTAAAAAATAAATCGAAAAAGCCAAAATCTAAAACCAAAGAATACTAAGAAGGGAAAATAGTACTCTTTCCTACAACAACAACATTTCTCACTCTTCACATACAAGTTCTGTGTGAATTCAACAAACTTGTGAGAGAGAGAAACAACACAAAATAAACAAATATTTTCCTTAAAATTTAAGGAAAATTACACACGCGACACATTTTTCAACAAACACACGATATTTTTATTATTTTTTCACACGCGTTTATAGTATTTTAACTCCCGTTAAACGAATATTTTCCACAAACCGAAAAAAAATATTCTTGTATACTTTTGACATTCCTTTTTTTGTATGTTGAAATTTAAATTGAACGAACAATGTTGCTACTTTTGGTATTAAAAATAAAACAGATTTTAAAATAATTTTAAATTATTTTCATATTCATCAACAAAAAGCAAAGAATCAAAAGATAAAAATCTGCGAATATAATTGTGATGAATTATATTTAATAATTTGTTAATACTCTTTTGTGCAACTATGTATGATTATAATGTGTGGTGAAAGTGGTTTCAGCACTAATACATATAAATAAAATTTGACTAACACAATCTTAAAGTTAGGTTTTTTTGACAACAGAGTCAGGTTTTTTTGACAAGCCTTCTATTCTTAGTATTCTTTGACTAAAACATTTATTCATCAATAGCAAAAGACAAAAATTAGGAATCAGTTTTTATGTTATTTTTCATATAAGGTGGTCGGTCAGATTTTTTGTCTGCAGAATGACATAAACAAATTGCTTTATTTCTTTTTTATAAATGTTGGCCAAAAAAATAATTTTTAAAAATCTATCTATATAAAATATTGGCAAAATTGTAAATAAATCTTATTTTAATTGCTTGGTGAGTCAGAAAAATTACGCAGGATATGCTTAAAAGTAAAATAAAAATAATAAAAATTTGGATACACTTATAATGATTCTATATTTGAGTATGATTTAATAGAATGTTAGATACTTTAAGGTTCCTATTGCGTTACTAAGGAGAATCAGTTTAATATTATTTTTCTTAAATAAAATAAATATTTTCTTTTATTTTCAACATAAAATATTTATTTCATTCCTTCTTTTTATATTGCAGGTTCCTATTTCGTTCCAATATAATTACTATTTTAACTTATTATCTTTTAAAACTCTTTTATAATCTAATTATATTTTGTGTGTATAATTATTGGCAACTAAATATCTAAAATTTGAAAAATGTTAATAAATTATGTTCGAAACAATTCGTACGCCAGCTAAATTTTATTATAGTCATATACTCATCTCTACAGTAGTAGTAATCAATTACACGTTTATGGAATATAATCGCTAAAGAAAAAAATAAAAACAACTACAAAATCGCGTTTTAACCATAAATTTGTTTTAGCCATAAATGCATAAATACTCTCGTAAAGCACAAATATGAGAGTATTAAATGTCACCATTAGTGGTGGTGCAATTGAAATGTTTTGCGATTATAATGAGACCAACTAAGTGGATTTTAGATTATAAAATATTAGAGTAACAATTTTGACTCAAAATAAAATACTTTTAAGTTGGATAAGTAGTAATTTTTAAGATAAAATTAAATATGTTTTTACTAAAAACCTTTTTGTGAAATAATTATGAATAACTTCCATAAAAGTGCAAAATATTTAAGCACATATTTTTACTTTTCATAAAAAATTTTAAAAATCACTACTTCTCCACCTTAAAAGTATTTTATTAACTTTTAACAAAGTCAAAGAAACGTAAAAACATTATTTTAAGATGATAAGAAGTGAGATCAAAAAAAACTTAACACACATTTTGCCTCATAACTTTTTTCGGAATCAATATTCAAAATTTGTTTTGATCTAGTTATCATGGAAAAATATTTCAGTTATTATTTTTAATAACAACCATGTTAAATTGTCCTTATTTTCATCAAAATAAGTGACGAAAAAGATTTACGTCATACAAGTTATTAAAACATTTCAAAAAATCCAAATAGGTCTTACAAATAATTGGCCACAAAATTAAATGTCGTCCGTAAAACCGTTTCTAATGTTATTAAACAGTATCAGGAGAATTTAACTATTGATGTGAAACCTAGTTCGGTAAGAAAAAAGGACCACATGATATTGGAAAGGCCAGAAAATTGAAAGCATATTAAAAGGAACTCCAAAACACATCTGGTCGAAAATCAGCTCAGTTTTCTCAGTGCTTCGACTATTTGGTCCAAAAATTTAAAGCTAATGGGAAAGTTGATAACATATAAAGTTCAAAAAATTCCAAACTGGAATTCTGCAAAAAAAGAAAATTACAAGCCAAAAATAGGACTCGGAATTTAAAACCAAATTTCATACAAAAATACTCAAGCTGTATAATTGACGAAGAAACGTAGGTGCTGGCTGAATCTTCGCAGCTTGTGTCTCAAAAATTTTTATTGCTAATGCTCGAAGCAATGTTGGAGATAAGTTTAAGACCCAAAAGCAGCAAAAATTTCTTACAAAATTCATGGTATAACAAGCTTTTTGCAGTTGCGACAAAACAGGAAAGTCATTTGATACATTCGGATCTATAAATACCAAAATATGCATAAAGGAATATTTGCAAAAAAATCTTCTTCTTTTCTTAAGAAAGCACAACGTGTTCACATATTTTTGGACCCATTTGGTATCATGTCACTACGGTAAGAAAGCTCTGGAGTGATACCAAAACAATAACATAATTTTAGTACCAAGAGAGGTCAATTTTCAAAATTGTCCATAGCTTAGACCAGTGGAGAGATATTGAGCTCTTGTGAAAAGTGAATTCAAGAGCACAAAAAAACTATCCCAAAATACCGAAGATTTTAACAGAAGATGTGCACACTGTTCCAAAGAAGTAACTGAAATCTCCAAAGAAGGGGTTTTCAAAAATGTTCTACAATTTTATAATTAGTGGTTAGAACCATAAAAATTATATATTTCTGTGATCCGTGCTAAATTATCAAATGATAATGAAAAAATAATGAAAACTCTAAGATCAACCGTTTCCAAGTTATTGAATATTATGTATGTTAAGAATTTTTCGATCTCACTCCTTAACTTGAATTGTAGTGAATAAGTATCTTATAAAATAAAATGTTTTCAATGACAACCATAAGTTAAAATCATTACTTCTACAGCCCTATCCCAACACATAGTATTTCTATGTGATGATAACACTGTGTTAGGTAAAAATGTAACGGCACTTGGGTCAACAATTGGGTCCTTTTTAGTACTGCAAGGACAGAGCTAAATACTTAAGTATATGCCACAAATCATACCAAACTCTAAATAAGGCCCAACATTCGTTTAAAATTCAGACTACTCTGAATGCCAGGAGAATGAAAGGATTCGTAGGAATACATGAGAAAATTTGTTAAGTGAAAGACTTATATCTACCACAGCATCGCAGCTTCTACAGAAATCGTAATGCATGACCCCAAGTCTGAAAGCATGACGACCAATAATATTACTAATCCGAGTGGATGGCCATATAAAGTTAATTTTTCGAGAGTGACGATGAAGTTATGCATAGGATTGAAGTGCTCTAACTTTTTCAACTTTTCAATCTATCGATAAAACCATTCCGCAACAAGTGTCTTGTTCGTAGCCATTGGAATACCTACATTATTTTTATTTAGAAGAATCTGCATAGTAATAAACTATTTCCTTCTAGGTTACTGTCTTTTGGCACCCAAATAAAAGCAGATGAAACTGCAGCCAGATTTCAGAAATCTGGGGCAGTCATGGACCACTCTAGACTACAGACTCTACATAGGTCGGGTAAGTAGAAGTGTAGGCGAAAATTAACAATAATAAATATTTGTTCTTAGTGACTATAGGATAGCGCAATTGATGCCGTAACAGACTTCAAAGCGTTTGTAACAGGATCCTAGTTTTGAAGCAAAAAAGCGTTTATTGAAGATTTTTAGTCACCGGCATTATTTTTCTTAAGCTATTTTCAGACTACGCTAGTATTTAACGATTTCTACAAATATTTGTTTTGCCTAAAATGTGAACAAGTTTTTTAACGATTCAAAGAAGATAACTGCTGATTTTGGGCTATTTGCCATTAACTAAAAATATGGAATTGTAAACACTGTGTGAATTGTGAATTTGTAAAATATATGGCACAATTTTGAGTGAATTTTTTGTTTGATTTTACAAAATAATACAAGATCAAACAGCGCTAAACAACATCTGATGATGTAGACTGCTTGACTTAATAAAATTGTTATTATTATGTACACAACTTTAAATTTACTGAAAAGATGTTATTAATTTATATTTTATCTATTAATATATAAAACTTATTTTTTATACAACTGAAAGTGGCATCTAAAGAAAACAACGTTGTTTTGTGAATTCGGGGCTGCTTTATGAATGACATGAACCCAGCAAAAACTTCGCTTACCAAATAACGTGATTTGTAAGCGAAGTCGGTATGAAAAACTGCTTCCATTTTTGGTGCTATAACTGATGAATTTTGTTCGAGATGTCCAAAATTAAATAAGTTTTTTTTTGGGTTCCAAAAGAGCTGTTTTGGATGCTGTTTTTTTTACGCACAAAAAAAAAAAAAACATTTGTGTTTGTTATTCTGCAGTCTTACTCACTACGCCACAATCGCCTTATATTTTTGTGCCAAAAAAGTAATTTTTATATAGGGAAATAAATAAACACAATTTATAAAAAAATGCGTTTACCTTGAGTGGGAGTTGCACTCTCATTAATTTTAAATACACGTTTTTTTTAGTTAGGCGCTCTAGGCAACTGAGCCACGTAAAAATCAAATTACTTTCATATTTACTAAATACCAGTTATTGAAGAAGTATTAAGTAATGCTGCGAGTGGCGAATAAGGCTACAATGTAATGCATACAGGAAGCTGTTGATTTTAAAAATAGAAGCTAAGTTTTTACCTTAAGGTAAAACAGGGTTGTATTTTGTAGAAATATAAATTACTTATAAACAAAATATATTTATCTTTAAAATAGGTTCCATTATGTACATCAACAATTTTGCAATTGATAAATTAAAAATAGTGTTTTTCATTTATTTTCAAAATTTTTTACCTTATTCTAAATTTTTTAATATTTTTCTAAAATGAACAGCATATTTTTACTTTATATTCATATTTAAACAAAAACGTCTTCACATTATGGAAGTTGTGTGTTTAAACAAATAATTTTGAGTAAATAATTTTCATCTGAACTGAACAAGCTTGAAAAATGTTTTCCTCTTCACGTATTTTACGATATTCGACAGCTGTTCCCTCAAAAAATGAGCGTAATATGAAAAAATCTGTTTTTTATCGTATTGCTAAAGATAACGATGAAATATTTCGTGTCAAATATTTGCGTAATCTGAACTTGGCTTTAAAAAAAAAAAACTGAATGGCACTCAATGATATGAGAGTGTTTTTTTTTTGCCACATCGAAGTTTGTAAATGGAAATTATATAAGTCATCAGTCGCGGAATTTTTAAGGCTCAACTCAAATCTAAACGACACACGTTGGGTTGAACAGGATGAATTCAAAAAATAAAGTATTGATATTGCAATAAATTTTTATATCGGGAAAGTTATGGCGGTTTTAAGTTGCATATAAAAATTTTTACAAACTAGAAGTTTATGTACAATTCTGGTCAAAATTACACGTAAAATCAAAACCAGCATATTTTAGGGTTTCCTGGTAAAATTTAAAAAATTTTCTTTTCAATAAAAATCGCTATTTTTTAAAATTTTGTGAAAAATTTGGATCGAATCTAAGTTATTTCTTCATATATTGATTGAAAATACCCAGCAAAAACTTTGCTTGCCATGTAATGAGATAAGAAGCTAATATAATGGCTCTACACTACTTTCACATTAGATGAATAACTCATTATTTTAACATGGTGATGTCATTAGAGGCAACTACTTACTCTATATTATTACAGGTAGGCATTTCAGAAAGTCATTACTTAGATGTCGTTACATGAACTAATTACTTTGTAGCTATTCAATCAATCATTAGTTTCAAAGTATTACAGAAGTCATTATTAGCAAAATGAATAGTAACTAGTTACATTATCGGTTACAAGTAAGTACTGAAGTATTGAAAATAAAAAACAGATAATTTTTTTTTGAAATTTATTTATTTGAAAATATGCGGAAATCAGGATTTGACATACTATTTCATACCATAGACTTGGAGTTAATTCTTGAAGCGCATTCTTGTGACCCGTGCAGAAATTGAATAAAATACCACACCTTACTGACCTGCCCCCGTCTGAAAATAGTTAAGAGTTTAATACGTTTAACAAATTGTTTTAGGATAGCCAATACATTTTTCTTATCTTTATGTAATTGTATTTCCTAAATTGCAATCTCTTCAAATTTGTTGCCTGTTGAGTTTCAAGGTATTATAAATTTGTGCCAATGTGCCTAAGAGAAACAATACAAATTAGTGGATATTTTTTAGTAATATTCAGATACTTACCAATAGCCTTTTGAAATAAGAAATTGATTTTTGTAAACATTAACAAAAAAAATTGTATTTTCTTGAATTTATTTTTTTATGTCAAGAATTTTTAATTTTGAAAAATTTCACAAACATTTTTTCAGACACAAAATTTATTTAGTACACAAGGCAGTAAAATTAAATGAACAATAACACTTTTGCATATAATTAGCTTATTGAGCATAGTACGTATTTTGATGTTAATACAAGATTTATAGATAGTAAAATTTCCTACAAATTTTCTCTAGTACATTTTTATACCCCTTTATTGGTTTTAGAGTTATACCGTATTTTATGTTTGATGTAGTATTTTACATAAACTCAAATTACAGAGTTCATGAATGAATTCATGTACGTATAAAGTGGCCTAATGGATTTGTTACCAATAAGCTATTCTGTCTGCTTACGTCGTGGTTTCGACTTCACCGGAGACTGGTGTGTTTACGATTAATTAATTGTTTCAGTCCTCATGACTTTAATAAATAATTAATGTATTTTTATATTTTACCCACTTTTAAAATATATAATTTTTATAATATAAACGAAGAGATAGATAAAAAGTAACATTTCCAAAAATCTGATTACATATCAAGTTAAAAGTAAGTAGTTACTAATCTACTTTCATATAATGCAGAAAGTATGTTGTTATGATTGAAAAGTAACTACATTCGTAACTACATACCATTACCAAGTTTTTGCTGGGTATATTTTGTTAGAGTTTATTACATAGAAATGCTTTTTAATATTGTGATCCTTTTTTAACACAAGTAAATATTTTTTGGTCCATAAAATGTTTATCTTTCAAAATTTTTTGATGCGCCTCCGAATTTTTATTAAGCATAACAAACACCTACTAATTATGTCAATTATAGTTAATTTCATGCTGTCCACACAATGTGCCTTAGCGAAATGTGTTTTGACAAAAGTGTCCCGTTTTCAATTATCAACGACATTTGTCTTAAATTTATGATCCCAATCAATTATATTTATCGCCACTCTTATATCCAATATTTGTTTAAATTGCAATTTTCTATATAAAAATACAAAAACAAAAAGTGCAATTTTTGCAAAATTTTTAAAAAGTCCATAAAATTCTTGTATTAAATTTATTTTTAATACTCCTCCGATGTTGTTATGTAAAATAACAAAAAATAAAATTCACGCAGTAATCCATGCCATTTCATATGAAAATGTGAAAAACTGACTTTTTGAAAAATTTTCGCACTTGTTTTCCAAACTTTGAGACTATCTACTACATTGACTATTTCGGGTACATCAACGGGTAAAATACGCACAATTACAACAAGTATCAATCCCTATTCCAAATTTTGTATTCGGTTGATGGGCGCACAGACCTAGCCCAAAAAACTGAAAAATTTAAAAAACTAAAAAATTTTGTCATCAAAACTAGACTACCCTGTATTTAGTTGTTGAAAGTCTGCACAACAACAAAGATGGTGCAGAATTTATCTATAAGGTCCGATTAGTTTACTTTTGATAGAATGAGATCAAAAAGTATAAACGCGCGAACAAAAATTTTAGAAGAATGGGAAAAACTTAAGTAATTTTTAGCCGTTTTTCTATGTTCTTAAACTTTGAACAACAATCATGATTATAAAAAACCTATTGTGCTAAAATTTTGCACTCTATTAGTTTCAAGTCTTGTGAGTTCAAATCTGTAACCAATTTGTTTAAAATATTATTACCACAAAACTTATTAAGGATTTAAGTCAATTTCAGCCAGATTAATAATTTTTGTTAATGGCCTATATATCTCATGAATTATTTTTATTAATTCACAAAATTGCGTTGAGTTACATGAAACGCCCATTTTTTCATGAAACCATTCGAATGTTTAAAGAATGGTTTGTGCCAAATTTGATCAATGTAGCTTTCTTAATTACAAAAATATAGACTTTTGATCACTCAGAATGCCAAAATCGCACACTGTGCACCGGTCTTGCTCCGGACAACTTGGAGGATCGACTACTCTTGCTACAAAAGCTATGTTATTGTTTTGCTACCAGTCCAGAGCTTTCTTACCATAGTGACATGATGCCAAATCGGGCCAAAAATATGTGGACACATTGTACTCTCTTTTGAAAGAAAGAAGCGTCTTTTACGAACATTCTTTGAGGTATATTTCATTTATAGAGCCCACTGTAACAAATGACTGGCTTTGTTTGCCACAACTGCGTAAAGCTTATCATAGCAGGAATTATTAAGCAAATTTTGACTGCTTTAGCAACATAAAAATTTTGACTCGAAATCTGCCAGTTCATATAACGTTTTGTCGTTCATTATATACACAGAGAAAACAGATTCGTTGTAGCAACCGAATTTCTTGCCAATCGAATTTTGTCGGTTCCATGTACTATCCCACAAATTAATTGCTATTTCCGAATATTTCGTTTGACAGTACTTCAATATTACTTTAATACCGACCGATTTTAAATCAATTCGGTTAGCAAAAACGAAAATGTCACTAGAAATAATTGAATTAAAAGCTACTAATTCGGCTGCCAAAACTGAAACAACAATTTGAATACGTAGATGTCAACAGCTTATTACGTTATTATTTTTATTATTATAATTTTTGATAATTTAAACACTTTTTTATTTACAGCATACAAGTTATTCCACTTATTTAGTACATGGATGAAATTTTTTTTGTTTACGCACAATATTGAGGAAGAGAATTATGAGCAAATACTGGAAAAATGGTCTCGAAAATTGTAAATTATTTGACGCCGCATAAGTCTAAATGGGAAAAAAGATAATATTATATTTGAGAACTTAAGCCCTTCTCCACAACAGCAAATAAATATGTACCTACCCATCACGGATTCATTAAGTTCAAACTATCTTCAATGTGATCTTCAATGCGCAGTATATGAGCAACACTTATCCAAATTCTTGAAAAGTTCTGGATTTACACGACCAATTCCTATTGAAATAAATTAATAAGTAAATTCTACACTCTCAACGACAATAAGAATTTACCATCCTTTTAAATAAAAAGATTTAAACGACTGGTGGGTCATGCATTTGCTCATATTTTTGCATTTAAATTTCGTTCTGAGATTTTTGTCTTGTTTTCCTTTTCTTCTTATTTTAATTTTATATACTAAAATATTTTTTCAAAAATGTCAAAGAATAATTGATCCTTTGGGATAACCGAATGCTTCTCTTAACTATAACCGATTTGTTTAATTTTAGAAAAAAATATTGATAACTACAACTGAAAATACTTTATGTTATCGATTTTTAGTTGCATCTACTATAATATTTTATATTTAAGAGCATATAATAGAATTAAATTTGGTTACATCATCCGAATTGGTAAATTACCAAATTATTGCTTACCTTAACTGTATTGTTTTTTGTGGGAATACTAATATTGTTACAAATATAGAAAATATTTTAAATTACCATATTTTTAATAACTGCCATGTAATTTTATTTATTTCCTTTGAATTTTCATAATAGTAATCACTTTCCAAATAATCTGTTTTCTGTGTGTAACATGAGTATTTTTGTATGAAATATGATTTTAATTTCCGTGCCCTATTCTTGGTCTCTAAATTATTTCCAGCATTCCTGTCTGGAACTTTATAGACTTTGTATGTTTTCAAACCTGTATTGACGTTAACTTTTCGCACCAAATAGTCGGAGCACTAAGCTAACTAGACTGCTTTTCCACCAGATGTGTTTGGATGTCTTTTTAATATGCTTTCAACTTTCCTGCCACTCCCAATATCATGTGGACCTTTTTTTCTTCCCAAATCAGGTTTTCTATTAATGGACCAATTCTCCTGATACTGTTTACAAATACTGGAAGCAATTTGACAGTAAACTTTTAATTATTTGGCTATAGGACCACTTAGGATTTTTTTAATTCTTTAATCATTTCAGCACTCATTTTTATCAAACTCATAACAAATCAACATGATTGTCATTAAAAATAATAACTGACATATTTTTCAAAGATAGCTAGATCAAAAAAAAAAAAAAAATAAATATTGTTTGCAAAAAAATGTAACAGGCAAAACGTGTGCTAAGATTTTTTCAATCACACTCCTTAGTCGATAGGGTAATTAGCCTAATCTAATATATTTAAGATCTTTTTATTACACTTTTTGACAAAGTTGGTCTCTTGAAGCAGACAAAATCAACAAAACATTATACGAGTATGTGAAATTTATAAAACTATCATCATCATAGCTATAAACATCAGCATCAATATCGTTATATCGTATTATTTAGAGGAGAAAAATGATTAAGGCTTATAACGTTTCGTGTTAAATGACGTTTTAAAAAAAATTATAGTAAAATCAATAGTAAACAACCAAATATACACAGAATCAGAGGCTGTAAAAAAACTAATAAAATTAAAGGCCTCGATTTTCTGGGCCTTAAATTTTATTTCTTAAAAATTCAAGACTTTATCTCTCAGATAATTTTCCTTAAAAATATCCTTTGGATTTTCATACTTTTTAGATATTAGAAAATCTACGAAAAGATCTCCCCTCTCCCGCTCTTAAAAGAATGATAACACAAAAGTCTTATTTGAGGAACTGGAAACTATAAAGAAAAAAAATTGTTGTAATTTGTATATCAAGGCCTTCTGTAAAGGCCTTTTACTATACCATTTCATAATTGAGTTACATATGGTTCAGGCTTATTAACAAATAAAGGCTTTTGGCAAAGTTACTGCAACAACAGTAATAACAGCAAAAAAATATATAAACAGAAAAAAAAAAGTTATAAATAATAGACATGATATTGCTTTAATTAAATTGTTGTTTGTTATACGTTAAACTTCATACTCTCATTGTTGTTGCTGTTGTTTTGCTGCACTCACTCGTACTCGTACAAACATATTTTGCAAATATCGACATTTATGGTTTATATGAGTTGATGATGTTGAAGCTGTCTAAGATTTTTTTCTGTAATGCGTACGTGATTGTAAGCCATAAGCAAAAAACCAAAAGAGTTAATCCATAGATGTCTTGAAGAGCTAAAACGAATATAGTATTCCACCACTTCTAATGGATGGATGACTTCTATGTTGCTTTCAATATGCAATTTATGATTTGTTTTATTTAGACATACAAACTTAATTTACTAAAGCTGTAATGCAAGTGGTAGTTGTTGTTATGTACATATGTATATTGTAAATTAAAATAATGTCAGTTTGTCAGTCAGTCAATTTGAATGTTAAGTTGGTTATTCATATGTGAATGGCGTAAAAACAGCCATCAATAACTTAAGGGGTCTACGCCGAAGTAATTGATAGATAATTTAAGATTAAATTTTAAATTTGTAACAATTAAATTGCATGAAAAACTTTTAATTTCTAGCAATTTAAGAGCGAGGTGTTGAGATCAAATATTAAACATTAAAAAAATATGACCCTAAAGCAATAAAGTAACTCTGTGATTTACTGTCATACTGTAGACATAGCAAAGGATACCAATTTGCAAAGCAGTAGTTAGTAGGCATCAAATTACCTCCATTAACTCAACTGTCTACAGTATTAGCCAAGTTAAAGCATACTTTAAAATTCAAAAGAAAATGATTTTTAGAAGGAAAAATGAGTAATCACCAAATAACGTCCTTTTTCCATTTAAACGCGTTTTAGCCAAGAAAGAGGCGATTTTAGATTTCACTAAGAAAAAATCGATTTTTGGAAGGAAGCGTCTTTTATGAATAAATCGTATCATTAGTTCTTTGTTTTTCCCTTTCAATTCAATACTTATGTTTTTCGTTATTATCTTTTTATACATATTTAATAAATTTAAAAACGTATCTATAGATTATAAGAAAATATCTTTTCTCTTCAGTATCATAATAATATCATAGTAAAGTGCAAATGGAAAACATAAATATTATTAAAATATTTTTTTGTGTTACTTCAAAGAAATCTAAAAACTAGTAAAACTAATCCTAGAGTGTTAATCGGGCGAAGAAGTAACGTTTCTCCATTAAATATGCTAAAATAGTTTTTTGTAATATTTCTTCTCAAAACAGAGATTCCTAAACGTTTTTAAACAGTCTCAGAATATTCTTTAAAAATGAATGAGATTTCATTATTTGTAACTCTCTGCTTTCAATGTTGTTTTCTTCAAACATACTCTTACATAGTGTCTGACTATTAGTAAATAATAACTTCAGATAAATGCCGATATGATAAACTTACCTATAGAAGAATAGAACAAGGAAAAATTTACAAATAAAATCGTATTGCATATGAACGCATATGCATTGAATATTTAAATATACATGCAACATATTACACATTTATTGATTCTCATAAATATTTTCGAATGCCAAAAACAAGACTTACTGTAGTGAGGAAACTCATATCGATATTGTGGCAGTTTTATCAGTTTAATGGTTGCTTAAAGGTTGTTTGAACAGATTTTTTTCCGCTTTAGTCTTAGCAAAGTCATTACAATAAAAATAATTTCGAAATAAAATCTATAGTTTTTGTTATTTAATAGGACAAGAATTTACCTCTGGGTTGTTAAAAACAAATATGAAGAGAATTGTGAAAATTAAGTCGTTAAAATAAGTTGTAATTCTAAAATTCATTTTAAAAATAAAATATTTAAATTAAACAGAGTAATAAGTTTCAAATAAAATATAAACAAAAAAAGAAAATTAAAATCGAATTGATGGAAATTTGTTAAAATTGCATTCTTAAAGTGCATTTACATAACGAATAAATTTAAATCGAATAATTATTACTTTTAAAGAGGTCTAAATCGGGTTTAATTAGAGCCATAACACAATATAATCTTAAGGCTCTAAAATGTAGAGATATTAAAATTTTTAGTTTTTATTTCAGCCAAAATACCAAAAATATTTAAAAAAGGAAATTAACATATTTGAAATAATGATTGGAAGAAATTTGGAAGCATTTTTTTTATTGTATGCGATTTTTATTTCATAAAATATTCTCCATTTATGAGAACACAGGAAATGTTTCGTACGATATACTTTAAGGCTGTGGTCTCAACAATTTGTCTATACGTTACAAAAATCAGCACAAACACATAATAGTCCAACCACCTATTATTACGATTCTGAGTCAATCTAGCTATGTCCGTCCGTCTGTCTGCCTGATGAAAGTTGTCCTCGAACGAGACAACGTAGGGGGGCGAAATTTATTCTCAAATATTTATCTTATATAAGGTTTGTTTGGTATTGAAAATGTGCAAAGTTGGTTAATAAACAAAAGAAGTTATGGGCAAAATACTGGAAACACAGGGTGTCTGTTGTAGCTTCATTTCATACTTTTCTGCTGATATCTCTTAAACAAAAGCATGTGCGACAACGAAATTTTGTATGGATAGTTCGGGGATCGTTATAAACTTGGAAACCAAAAATGGGCATGGTCCCACTTTACCGCCCACATTCCATATAAGGTGGAAAAAAAAATCGGAAACAAAAAATGGGCGCCCATCTCCAATGTAAAAAAAAATTTTAAAAAGTTGATCGTGGGTATATAGATTCGGCCGAGCCGAATATAGCATTCGCGCTTGTTTTTTTTTTTTTTTTTTTTCTTAAATCACTAATTTTCATGGAATGCAACTTAAAATGTTACAGGATGTTTGTTTTGAAAATTTTCAGAAAAATATTATATATTGTCCACATTAATAATATGAAAACAAATCGTGCGAATATGTAGCACGATTTGAGAAATTAATTTTTTTTTCGAAAAACTCCAGTAGATTTCATAAAAAAAAAAAAAACAAACAGTTTAAGTACAGACATTTTCTTTGCTTAATCAAACATTAAACCGTGGGGCAGATTCATAATAAATCTAACTTTCAAGAGTTTTGTATGATCTTCAATATATTCATTTGAAATTTCAACAATCTCAACTTTGCAAGATGCTGATCAAGTCATTACCATATTTATCCCAACATTTTTAAGCGATTTTATTATGTTTTTGCAGTTTATTAAAGAACGAAATTGTCTATAGCATAAAGAAAATTTGTAGTCGATATTTTTATTGAGTCAAAAAATAAAAGATTTTGAATTGACAAGTCTGCAAAAATTAATAAACAGACAGACGGAAAGACAGACACTAGAATTATTTAAAAAGTCTTAGAATTCCAAGTATATATTATTTTTTTACTTCTTGATTAATATAAAAACTAACATACCTATTCTCAAAAGAATTGTGACTGAAAAATAGTCATAAAACGCAAATTGTTAATTTTCTATTCACAAACAAAAGTGTATTAATATTTCGTTTTCAAATTAAGACCTGATATATAGACAATCATAATAGTTGTGACTATCATAGAAAGATGTTTTAATTGAAAATAAAAAATATGAAAATATAAAAATAAATTGTTGTAGAAAAAACAATGCATACATATTCGAAACCTTTGAAGCCCAAAGAGCGATAAAACATATGCTTATGTATACATCAAACTCTTACCCACATTTCCTGCAGATTTTCATCGGATTTTGCAATTGTTTACAAAATATTTTATTTTAATTATTATTTTCAATTGACAAAAAAAGTCTAAATTTTTAATTGTTAAGCATGTTATATGACTATGTTAACAGAATATGTGTTTATGACCGAATCACATATTACCTTTCCCTGAATTAAGTGCCATTTTCGAACCATTTAACCCAAATGTATAGACGCACGGACGGACATTGCTATTCTGCCAAAAAAATATTTTAGAATTCTGAAAATGCATTTATTTACTTACTAATAAGCAGGAAAATTAAACGTGATCATTAAAAAATTGATATCTCCTTTCCCTGAATTAATCTCGCCATTTTCGACCCCTTTTACCCCACACAGAAAAAATTATTACCTAAATTTTTTCAATTATCACCGTTGTTTGGTTTTATATTAAAATTCAATTTATGAAATAATTAATACAATAAATTTTCACATAGAAAAAAAAAACACATTAATTTTGACGTTTTATTTTTTAATTTAAATTTTTAAACCAAATGTATAAAAAAAAAAAAAACAATTGTAAAATACCAGGATCAGATTTGTATACTTTAATCGAAATTTTGGCAAATTTTTCTGGTGGTAGTATCTTCGTGACATGAAAGGACGTGAAAATAAAGAGAGCATTATATTTATGATGGGAAAAAAGTCATATATAGGTTTGTATATATTTAATTGTATGTAATATATACTTTCATATGTATATATATATAATATAATAATATTAATTTCGTAGGTGTTACGATGAAGAATGCTTTCAAGAATTTTGGTAGCTGATAGAAGAGAACATATAAAAGGCCAAATTATAAAATAGCGGGTCGAGTGGAATAAATGTCTCTGAAAAGTTGATTTCGTAAGTGTTGAGATGAAAAGTCTTCTGAAGAATTTTGGTAGCTAAAGGTCTAATTATAGATAAAAATCTAATTATAAAAAACTTGACCCAAGTGGAGTTAATACGGTCCAGTAAGTTATAAATATGCCATCAATATTGTTTCATATTCACTTTTTGATGTCAGGCTTTTTTCAATATTTCCAGAAACTGCACAACAAATGTTTTATGACAGGAACTTTCCATTTTTTTTTTTATCATATTGGAAAAATCGGCAAACAAATGGATTATTTTTATATGAATAAAAAGAACAGTTTCAGAAACACTTTCAATTCCAAGAAGCCACCACAGATGATTCAGAAGATAAATTCCAAAAAAAATTTTAAAATTTTCTTTCCAAACAAAAAAAAGTAATAATAATGTAAAACAATGACATTTCAACAAAATATGTGCAAAGAAACTGAAAATAAAAGCAATATCAAAAATAAATTTAAAATATTTTTTTTTTTTTTTTTTTCAATTAACACTTTAATTCATTCAATCATCTACTTGATTGATTTAATTCAAATATTCATTTTACTTTCATTTAAGTTTTTGATTCATTCAATTAACACATTGTTTAAAGTTTGTATTTTTTCAAACTATTTTTTTATTTAAATTTTTAAAAGTGTTTAATTGGAAATAAAATTTTTGTTTTCCAGTTTTTACAATTTTTGGTAATTGATATAATCATTTTGGTGAGAGGTGCAAATTTAAACATTTTTTCAATTGAATAAATTATTTTGATAATCAAAACAAAATTTTACTTTTTTCTGTGCAATGTGCACCATACGCTTTTGCTAATTGCAAAAGCTTCACTAATCACGATTAGCTTTCATTAATTACTAACTCGCAAATAAAATATTAACTCATCAGTTATAGGCCAAAATTTTCTTTCGCAGTAATTTAAATTGCGAGTAAAAGATCCGTAAAAGCGATGGCGCATAAATTACTTATTCTTCTTTGCTATGCTTTGTTTGTCCAAATTATTTGAATATACATACAGTTAGGGACAAAACTATTTGTACACCTCATATATTTCGTATACCTTCCCGCACATTTTCAACAGATCCGCTGTTTTTATACTTGCTTACAATGTATTGTACTGTGGAATGTTGCAAATTTACTAAATTACTTATATTCCGGAGAGATTTCCCTTTTTTATGTTCATCAATAATTAAATTTTTAATATCCAAACTCAACTCTTTTCGCTTTCCCATTTTTGATGTGCTTATTATTCAAAACGTTAAAACCAACTTCTTATTTTGTAAAATAAAACTCGATTAACGAAGAAAATATAACGGTATTTAAAAAAATCATCATACAAGAGTCCAACGTACAAATAATTGTACAAAGTACTGATGTACAAATACTTTTGTCCCAAAGATTTTTACTTAAATTGTACTTTTTTTTTAACAATGTGTTATATATTAATTTATTTTTTATCAAATAATTCAATAAAAATGGACCTGAATTAAAACTACATATAATAATTTTTTATTCTTTATAAATTATTGAAGATATACGAAATGCATGGGTGTACAAATAGTTTTGTCCCTAACTGTATACATATATGTGCCAATTTTTTTTTTTTTTTTATTAAGTCCTATTTTGCTAAGAATTCACAAAAATATTTTAAAAATTGAATACATAGTGTCCTTTCATTCTAATTTTATAAACTATTAAAAAATATGTTACCTTTAAAGTAAAAAAATATGAAAATTGTTCAGTAAATTACACATCTAATATTTATGGATTTTTTTCAAATTAATTTTTCCATTGAAAAATTATTTAAAATATGTCTGGCAACTCTTAACTCACCTGTTATTTTATTGCATTAATATACATTTTTGTAGTAGAACTCTTTCAATATAGTATAATACTGTATTTTTTTACACTACTTTTATACACTTTCAATTGCATTAAATAAAACTGTAGTTTATTAAAAAAGAATACTAAATTTAATAACAAACAATAACTTCACACAAAACAACACTTGATATTTGTTCCTATTTCTCTATTACTCTTTTTTGTTTACATATTTTACCCACAAAACAAAAACAACTTTTTCCTTTGACATTTTTTTGCATACGCACTTGTTATTTTTATTTGAAAACACACTTTTTTTTTCATACATTTTTTTATTTCATTGTTATTGTTTTTCAATTTTATTTTCTAACTCAACTGTTTTTTATGCATTTACATATACATACATGTAGTATGTGTGTGTATGCATGCTGTTTTTCACTAATCAAAAAGATGTCACACATCAAATTTAGCTTGGTCATCTTTTTTCTTACACAAATTTTCACCTTAAATATTATTTATTTCAATTTAATATTACTTTACTCATATTCTACGTTTAATTAACTTTATTTTTAGGCAAAAATATTTTAATATTCTTTATTATTTACTACTTAATTTAATTAACACTTAATAATTTTTCACAATTTACGTTTTTAACGCACCGGACGTTGTTTACTAACTAAAGAAATTATGAAGAGTATTTAGTAAGAAAGAAATAAGAGCAATTGTTTTTGTTTCTTTGAAAAAGCTTAGTAAGAGTAAAAAAGATGCTTGTCTTTACTAAGTACTAGCAAGGACATAAACATTTTGATTATAGTTGTCGCTTTATGGAAGAGGTAATATGCATGTATGTAATTATAGAATTTTAGACAAAAACTATGGTTTTAAAGGAAGTTTGCTGTAAGAAGTGGTGGAAAGAGATTAGATGGTAAGGTTTATTATTTTTTCATAAAACAAAAAAAAATATAAATAAAAACAATATAAAAATAATTTTTTAATTCCTAAAGTTGTAGAGGAAGATCTAAGCTTTTAAAAATTTACCCTGTTATAATACGAAATAAGCTATAGGGAAGCAAAGTTGGTCATCCTAGGGTCTTTAATATACATACAATATGTCAAGATAATGTTTTTACAATGGACAAAAATTATATTTTTTATTTTTTTGTAAAAAAAAATGGGTAATTTTTTCTACTTTTACAATTTTTTTCTTTTTATACCCTACACCACCAAAGGTGGTTGGGAATCACTTTCTGAGTAGATTTAACGATGTCCGTCCGTCTGGCTGGCTGGACGGCTGTAAAGCTTGTGCGCAAAGTACAGGTAGCAATTTTGAAGATAATTTGATGAAATTTGGTACATATGCTTTATTCAACACAAGGACGAAGCCTATTGAACTTGGTTATGATCGGCCCATTATTTCACAAAATTTCATGAAGATCGGTCCATAACTGACCATAGCTCCCATATAAACTACTCTCCCGAAAATCACTAACATTCATAAATCCCATACAAATGTTAGTATTATGTTAATATTTAACACAAGTAAGTTGTATACATATACGTAATTATGTGGATCGATATGGTTCTCTCGTTTAATTATAAAGAATGAATTTTTTTAAAAGGGTTATACCAAAAAATATCATAACAATGGAAATTACGAAGATGCAACAACAAAAACAACACATACTCTTTAATCTATCTGTCAAGAAAATGTTTTTACAAATGCGTTTCTGGAGCTATTTGAAACGATTATTTATTTTTTTTTAAATTTATTTAAGGTTACCCGTGTTTTAATAATAAGAAATTATGCGTTTCAGTATGTAAATATATTGTTTGTGCTTCACTTGTTATACCCTACACCACCAAAGGTGGTTGGGGTATTATGTGTTTGTGCAGAAGTTGTAAAGCAGAAAAAAATCTTCGGACCCCCACCTTAAAGTATACCGTTCGACTCAGAATCACTTTCTGAGTCGATTTAACGATGTCCGTCTGGTCGGCTGGCTGGCTGGCTGTCCATGTAAAGCTTGTGCGCAAAGTACAGGTCGCAATTTTGAAGATAATTTGATGAAATTTGGTAGATATGCTTCTTTCAACACAAGGACGAAGCCTATTGAATTTGGTTATGATCGGCCCATTATTTCACCTAGTCCCCATACAAATGTCCACCCGGAATACAGTTTTAACACTTATAGATGCCTTAAAAATAGCAATATTTTAATGAAATTAAGTACAAATAAGTTTTATATCAGCAAAAATCTGTTTGCCAAATTTCATGAAGATCGGTCCATAACTAACCATAGCTCCTATATAAACTCCTCTCTCGAAAATCACTAACGTGCATAAAGTATAAGCAAAATTATGTAAATCGAAATGGTGTAGGGTATCCTATAGTCGGGCTTGACCGACTATATCTTCTTCTCTCGTTACATATTGAAAATGCCAGGACGAATAACATCAAAAGATGTAATCCAATTGGTTTATTATAACCACAACATCGGAAAAAGTGTACAACAAATTGCAGAAATGTTTTTCTTACAAAAACAAACAGTCTACAACATATTAAATCGAGCTAAAAATGAGGAAAAATTGGAACTAAAATCTCCAAATGGTCGACCGCGTAAAATATCTAGCAGTGTAGAACATTTAATGGTTAGAAAAGTCAATGAAAATCCCCAAATATCTACAAGGACTCTTGATAAAAGACTCCAGGAAGAATGTGGTGTTGTTGTATCTCATGAAACAATAAGACAAACCCTTAACAGAAACAAATACATATCAAGAGCTGCAAGGAAGAAGCCACTACAGTGCAAAATATTGAAAAGCAATTGTCTTTTACTACGATGCTTGTGAATAAGCCCAATGATTACTGGGACGATGTTATATTTTCCGATGAAACTAAAATTATGTTGTATTATAATGATGAATTCAACAGAGTCTGCCGGCAGCCTCTACAAGGCTTAGGAAATCGAAACATTATACCGTAAAATTTGGAAAAACTTCAGTAAAGGTATGGGGTGTATTTCGAGCAAAGGAGTTGGATATTTTGTTTTTGTGGAAAATACCATGGATGCGCAACAATACCTAAATATTTTGCAAGTCAATTTAATTCAAAGTGCTAATAAATTTGGGTTAATAAAAGACAAAAAACCAGCATTTAAGTTCTATCAAGACAATGACCCAAAGCACAAAGAGCACACAATTGAAAACATACATATGGACATATCTGTAGAAAAAAGTGGCGAAGAGGCATCCAAAAAAACCGCTATGACCTTAAAAACGCCATATGTATGAAAAGTATGAAAAATTTTTGAAATTTGTGTAATATATGTATGTTTATAGCTCAATCAAATAAAACGATCAGAAATAAAAAGCATAATAAAAAAAAATAGTATTTTTTACTGTTAAATTCAGTTATGGTAAACGAATTATTTTGTCTTCAAATCAGTTGTTTCAATCGAAATTTTACAGTAACTTCAACTGAATTGTATAGTTACCAGGACCGACTAAATTCGATTGGCAAAAAATTTGGTTGCCATAACGAATCTGTTTTCTCTGTGTATCTATTAAATAGAAAACGTTGCTAGGGGTAAGTATATTATTAATAATGTCCTTCATTGGTCACTTTCTTTATAATAATTTATTTATTATTATTTTTTTAATAATCATCAATTTTAGATGCCGCAAAATGTTATGGAAAAGAAGTTTCAAATATGTAGTGTCAAGCTAATACAATTCTTATATATGGAATTTGTAAAATAAACTGAATAGTTTCTATTGTATTATAATATATAAATAAATGCTTAATAATTTTAAAAACTATAAAAACAAAACGTAACAAAATTTTGACAAATAAGTAAAAATTTAGTACTTGGAACCGAATTATTTGCTTTTATTTCAGTAGATGCCATTAATACTTGTTTTATTGTTAACCGAACATTTTAATGTTAAGAAACGAAATGTACAGTAATAGCAACTAACTTAGGTGGTAGTTCGTGGAACCGACTAAATTCGATTGGAGAAAAATTCAGTTGCTACAACGAATCTGTTTTCTTTGTGTATATAATAATTTTATATTTTTCAGGAAGGCATCTTCACAGAGATAATTTAAAATAGAAATCAATCTTAGTAACCCAAGCGGTCTAGACCTATTTTATAAGAAAATTTAGATTTTAGTTATTTTTACAAAAATCCCAGCACAATAAATTTGCAAACAAGGAATCTATGATATGTTTTTAAGAGTTTTCAATCATAAACTCCGGCACATTTGGAAAATTAAGATTTGATTTGATATAAGCGAAAATGTGAAAAATCCCATTTTTGAGATTTTCAGCTTTTTTTCGGGAATCGTGAGATTTGTTTAACATTTTCTAATTTTTTTACAATAAAGGCTATAATCACCGAAAATTTTGTGAAGATATCTCAACCAACAAAGATTTAATTGCAAATAAAATATTTATAGTTTCTCCAAAAACCAACTTAAATTAAAAAAAAAAATATTTTAGTTGAAAAAAATCAGAAAAAGTATAAACTCTATGTTTTTTGGTAAACTAGTTAGGCAATAGCCTGACATAATTATATATTATATAAAAAAAGATTGAAATCAATATCTTTTATAAAACTAAAACTACGCTAGTTTAAAATTTAATATATCACGGAAAATAGGCGTAGGAAATATTTAAGAACAGTAAATTTATTCGTTGATGAAAGATTTTAAAACATTTTTAATATTTGTTAACTTATTAATATTTCCAAAGCTTTTCTACTGCTTGCCTTTTAAATTATTATTACAATTATTTTTTCTTTCCAATTAATTAAATTTTCTAAAATAATTTCATTTGATCCCCAACTTTTGTTTGATTTTTTTTTTTTTTTCTCTCTTACCACAAATAAATCATAAGCAATTATATAAATTAACCAAGCATTTTATACAAATCGTTTTTGATATTTTTCCAAGCCTAAGTTGTAACAAATAACAATGGCGTGTAAAAGGTGTCAGTGCTTAATATCACCCAGTGTTAAATACAAAATATGATTGTCTATTATAATAAAATCTATAACATTTCGTTTAATATTTCTTTTTTTTTTTTTTCCTTTTAATTTATGAAGTGTGTTAAATGTCAATTGGTACAAACTGACATGTACCCTAAATACTAACAACAACAAAATAAACAAAATATTTATATTACACAAACAACAACAACAATTGTAAAAAAAAATCAAAAGAAACATATGTAATTTTAATACAATACTCGGTGTCAAATGACCGTGTGACATTAAAAAATTAGACCAAATTGTAAAAATCGATTTAATAATCGGTATTTATACCAGTGGAATAAGGTTTCATGTATTGACAACAAAATAAAAGCGGAAAAATTATTGAAAATATTGTAAACCTTTATTTAATATTTAAGCTTAAGAAAAAAATATTAAATATAAAATTTTTGTCACCATATTATAATAATAATATTTATGACAAGTCAACAAACAAACCAACCACAACCAACCAACAACCTACCAACTAAATAATAAGGCGTGACTTTAACTAATTGATAAAAATCATAAAAACCAATAACAACAATAACAGTAGATATTTTAATAACAATAGAAATCTATTTAAGGAATTATTTACATTAAAAATATTTCAGAATCTAAATAAGAAATAAAAAAAGAACAAAATATAGAATAGAATCTTAGAACAGATAATGTAACAAAAATATAAAATAATAAAAATAAAAACATTGAACCAAATACAGAAAAAAAAAAATAAAAATATAAAAAATCATAGCAATAAAACTATTGTTTGTTTTACTATAATTTATGCTTAAAAATTTTATACAATAGTAGCAAAAAATATAAAAAAACAAAATCTCAATATAACTGTCATATTTAATAAAACAATTACAAAATGTAAAACAAACGTGAGAATTGATTTTACATGAAAATCATGTTGTACCAAAAAAATAAAAATAATTTTTGAAAATTTTTTCACTAAAAGCCAAATGTAAGAATTTTAAAACATATAGACAATATTGTTTTTTTTTTTTTTTTTTTTTTTTTAAATACAAAAACAAAAAAATATTTTAAATTTGATGTCACCAAATTTTCAATTCACACTAACTAACGTTTTTAATCATGAAGATTGATCTTGACAACATCTCCAACTAAAAAAAAAAGAAATATTCAAAAAATATTGAATTTGAATATTAAGCAATTATAATCTTCATCAATGCCGTCATCGTCATGACTATTGGCACATAGAGTTTTACCCTCGTCATAACGAAAAATATTCACACGTATGAAATGACATTAAGAGTATGAGAACCCAATAGTAAAATTTGTCTTATTTGCAAATTGTTAAATTGTCCAATTATTTTAAATTTTAAATGTGTAATTTTGATGTATATGAAATAAAAAAGAAAACGTTTTGTAAGCTAAAAGCTAAAACAAATAAACCTATAGTCGATTTTTTTTTACTAAATACATTTTTAATAATGACTGTTATGTTCAAGTTCTAAACATAACAAAATAAATTATTTCCTGTTGCTTTTTAAGGAAATATCTGATCATTTCTAGAAATCTTTCAACTAAAAGTTTTATTGGGTTTCGGTCACTCGAACACGCAGAGAAAAAACATGGTTACAGCATGATCACTATAACTATTCAATGTTTTTATAACCGTTTTTCATTGATTTGAATAATACCGTGTTCATTATAGTAACGTTAATGATTCTGTTTGATAATTTAATGATTACCAAGTATAAAAATTTTAATATGGTTGACTGCAATTATAATATATATTTAAATATTTTTATATGAAACCATATTTATGAAAAATCTAATCATTTAATCAATTCTACAACTATTCAGTAAATTTTACAAATTTGGTTAATTCTACAACCATTAAGCTAATATTTTTATTTGCTTTTAATAATTTTTGAATACACATTTTTGTGTATCAGTCCAGTAGTTTCTAAGTTTATTAATTCTCATTTAGTTCAGATATGAACAAATATAAATTGAAAAGGCACAAATTAATATAAATACGAAAACGTGGTATTATATGTATGATAAAATGGGATTATATATATGATGAAATTAGTTCATATATATGAATAAATGGAATTATATATATTATTTATTATTATATGTATAATAAAATTGGAATATATATGTGATGAAATTATTTTATATATATATAACAACATGAGATTATTAAATGATAAACATATGATGAAATTTAATGCAATATTTAAGAAAAGGTTATAAAACTTACTAATAAACTATAAAATATACTTATTTTTACTTGTAATCATATATTACAATCATAGTATGTTACTCTTAGTTTATGGTCCCTAGAACCATATTTTTTCTTTACGTGAATCAGTCCACTTGTTTTAAACTCCGCTTCAATTTACGCTAAGCTTTTAATGTTCTTTAAATTATTTTTTACTAAAGCCCAATATCTTTCAATTGCACGGAATTCCGCACAACTTGATAGATTGGTCTCTTTCGATACAAACACTAACAATATCTTTGTAACCACTTTATTGCCTAGTTGCTGTAATGAGAAGAAGCGATAAAAGGCCAGAAAAAAGCGGATACACTGTAATTTATTAGGAAAAGTAAAAACCATTTCCAAAGACACTAATTCACATATGGGAAATTCTACAAACTTTACTTTTGATGTTCCAAAAAATATGGAAAATTTTTAAATGGCACTTCAACGGTATTTAGTACCAATATTCTTTGGCTCGTGAATGACTTTTACCGAATGGCATCAATGATATGGCGGTTTAAGATAAAAATTTATAAAAAAAATGGCAAAATTCTATTTTTAGTCCTAAATCAAAAATTATTTCATTTATGTATTCTACAATGCTGTATCTAAAATACAAATTAAAAATATCGCAATAAGTTAGGTATGCGTGGATATATTAGCGATTTAATAATTATTGAACCTTCTAATAAAATTTGCAAAATTCAGTTTTTAGTGATATAGTCTTCTTCATATTCATCTATTTATTGCAAAATTCATATTTTTTTTAATAAGTCATAAGAAAATGTCATTTATATACATTTTTTAATTGCACTTAGTCAAATTTCTAAAGTTGCATTAAATGAAAAATCGTACTTTTTTTCGAACGCCTTATTGATTTTGATATATGGTATTAAAGAGCTACATATTGACATATATCATCGCCAGTTTTGATAAGCGCCTTGGATGTGTCTCGACGATTAATGTTAAACTAAAAACATCGCGTTCTTAGCTCATGAAAATCGTTGATGAATATTTTTGGTGAAATTATATTTTCTGCGTAAGTAAATCTTTATACAAAAACTTATTTCAGTTTAAAATTGATTTATAACACCAACATCCGCTATAACAAAATATGCAAAATTGCTGAATTCTTTAAAATAGCTATACACGTTTAGCAAATTAATATTTTAAAACGCGACAATGATTTTTAAATGTCATTTGGAAACCTTCTTTGATAACGCTATACTCTAGCTTCACTGAAATAACGTTGCGAGTGTGCCTCGCGAAAAAGGCACCTCTTGGAGCCATTCACGTTTTTTCTCTCCAAGTTTGGGTACCTCCTACAGCATTTCTATTGAGATAATTGTCAAATGATGTATAATTTGAAGAGCTATTAGGCTCTGTTTTGAATTTTAAAATATCCCCAGTGAAAAAACTGCAAAATTTTAAATTTTTTTAAAATTTGGTTTCACAACTTTTACACAACACAATTTGACACTGGTTAGTGGCAAAATCAATTTTTGACTTATGACTATATTTCTGTATGGAACCATTTTTTAATAAATGAAATGCTTCTTTCACCCATTTGCATACGACTTCCCAAAACAAAAACTTTCTTGGGAATTTTGATACACGATATTTTTCTGCCATATTTCCTTTAGCATCTGCAATATAGGATTCCTGTCAAGGAAGTTCAAAAAAGTACACTAATCATTATTATGAAAAAAATTCGTCTGAAGTACTTTCATGTTATTTTTTTACCTCCAAATTCTTGCATGCGCTTCTATTAGAATTCTTTTGTACTTTATACATTTTCAGGTTAGATTTCTTTTAAATTTTTCTGATAAAAATTCAAACTTATTAAATTTTTGTGACACTCTTCTTCCAGAGATAAGGGGATATTCTTTCAAAACACTTTCTATTTGGTCTGAGTCCTACAGCCTGATGAAATTATTTTTCTTCCACTACCAGGTTTTCATTTATTGACCATGATTTTAATTATGCGTTTAGGTATTTTTTGTTCAATTTTCATTTTATGAAAAACTAGTTTTGCTATTACCATTAAACTTAGCACGTAGCTAGTTAATATAATGACAAATGTAAACTAGTTAACAGAATTAATTATTTTTCAAAAGTTATAAACCCAAGAACATGCACGGATTTTTTGGGCGCAGTACTTAGATAGTCCTTACAAATTTTTACAAAAAATACGATTACATGTGTAGATTATATCTTTAAGTTTAGGAGATATTCAGATCGAAATAAATGTTTGTCTCATTTTTAGCCTCCAAAAGAAATCTTAACACAAATGCTTGTAAAGTAAATGCGGTAGAACTTGAGGCAAGTTCTCTCCTGGCTCCTCCCTTGAAACGTCGTTCAAGGGAGGAGCCAGGAAGTTCAAGATAGAGCATTATAGACATAGAAAATGTTTCACTACAATCGAATTAGTGTTCCTTACCCGATTTGAAAAATTTTTACATCACCTTAAAGCTATTGATAAATTGTTTGAAAAACATACTCACACGTACTATTTATCGTATATATTTTCAAGTAACATATACATATGCCTTTGAAATTTTAGCTATATTAATTTTGCAAGATCAAAGTCAAGTTTTTCTATATATTGGTCAACATTTTCAATTCAATTCAATTTTATTAAATATTTTGTAATTGGTTAAAAAGCAAATAAACGAATAAAAGGAATTTGAAATCAAAATCTTTATTGGGTCCAAATATAAATGATTCTGAATTTGAAAATTTGTAAAAAATAACAATTAGACGGACAGAAGGACGGACATAACAATTCTGTCAGGAAAATTTCTTAATTCTAAAAGTAGATTTTTCAGTCACTATAAACACCAAATATAAGTATTAAAATATTGATATTATCTTTCCCTGAATCCAGCACCATTTTCGATCCCTTTTATCCCAGTGTGCGTCCTCTGATTATGATTATTTTATTTATTTCGAAATAAAAGTTGCAATTTTTAATGTAATTTAATAATAATGGAGCGAAAGTGATTGAAATCTGTTATTTATTTTACTTCGGTCCAATATAAATGTATTGCAGAAAAATCCTTTCGTAAGTTCTGAAACCTGACACGAGATTTGCTTGGAACATTTATCAATTTTTATTAAGCGCTTACTACATTTTTTATAATATTATAACGATTTTTGTATTCTTAATTCAAGATTAAAGTGAGGCAAATAGAAACCCACAATTTCTAATAAAAGAAACAAAATTCCCAACTGGGTACATTTTAAAACACTCATTCATAATATGAACATTTCCTAATGTCATTTTAAAAGAATATTACAACGGAAATTGAAGTCAAATGTTCACAACTTAAAAAACAATTGATTTTTCTGTTTTCTTCAACTAAGCAAACATGAACAAATAATAAAAAAAATCAACCCATTATCAACACCTTTTATTGATTTGTTTTTCATAAAAATGTTTGTATTAAAACGAAAAACACAAACAGAAAATAAATGCGTGGTTGATGTTGGATTTTCAATTGCTTTAGAAAATCCTAACAAATATACGAAAAAAATAAAATCCCAAACATCAATTTGGCATATAAAACAGAAGAGGAGAAAATTTAAAACTAAGATTTAAACAAAATTATTTTCCCTAAGGAGCAAATATTTTCAATTCAATTGCAATACAATTTTAATATAACAAAATAAGTTTTAAACTGCTATTTTATTTTACTCTACTGTTTTTTCCAAACATTTTTCGTTGTATAATCATCAATTCAATTCAATTTTAAACACCGGAGAGCATTTACTTCTAAACAATTGTCTGCCATTAAGCAATCTAAAGTTGGTTTCTATTTTAGTTTATTTTTAAGATTTTTGTTTTATTTTTTGTCGTTTTGTACTTTTGTATGAATGAATAAATGTTTGTTTTTTGATGATTTTTTCTTTACTGCGATTCATTTTTCGGTTGATATTATTTCTTAGATAGCCATAGTTGGTTTTTTTGAAAAGCCCAAACCATATGAGAGTGTAAGTATTTGTGTATCTTTTTTTTTTTTGCCAGCTACATTCATTAATGAACCGAAAGCGTAGGTTTTCAAATCAATTTTCATTCCATTTACAGAAGCATTGTAAAGGTTTAAAGGAAAAAAATCTGTAAAAAATAGTTTAATAAACGATTGTAGAGGAAAATGGAAAATATTGATATTTAGACAATAGATTATGGCTTTAAAAAAAAAAAAATAATTTGCAAAAATCTATGTTTGTTAATAAAGATAGTTAATACAGTGGTCTAATGTTTATTATGATGCTAGAGCAATTAAACTTTTTGAGCTGGAAGCAAAATTTCATATTCTTTAATAAGTTTAATTTTAGTTAATGAATTTAAATTAAACTTTTTTCTTTATTTTCCCCCAAAATTTTCAAAGGATATTTTTCTTGAAATTTAACTAAACTCATGCGAATAAAATAATTTTTGAAAAAATCAACGAACATCACTCAACGTACTACAGTTTTTGAAAATATTAATTTTTTTTTTTTTCGGTGTATGAAGTCGAAATGTTGGAAAGAGTCAAAAGCCGACTATTTGAAAATTTAAAATAGTTGAAAAATATATTATTAAGAAATTAAAAAATGTCGAAAGCTTCAAATATAATATAGTCATTCGTTAAAGGGTCCACTATATACTCAACTCTACGAGCACCAATCAGAGGTAATATGCAGCATTATTTCTTGAACATATTTTCATGTCATTGTCTCTTACCGACTCGAATTATTAGCTTTTTCATACGATGAAATTAAAAGCTTTACAAAAATTCTATACATAATGTCATAAGTGGCGGTACGAACTGTAGCACCAGGAAATTTGACCCCAAAACACTAAACGAAAAATGGTCTAAATTATGGGGACACATTTCATAATTAATCATTTCCCCAAAGTTTTTGGAAATATAACACCAAAAATGATGGGGCATTTTTCATAACGAAACCAAATTTAATATTAAAAATTCCAAAAAAAAAAAAAAAATAATAATAATAATAATTGGAGGATTCACAAAGTGTGCTATCATGTCGTATTGTCATATGTGATAAAATATTTCAATGTATAAAAAATATTGTTATTACTTTTCCTTTGTAAAATTTTATGACATTATGACAATACGATATAATAGCACACTTTGTATATCTCTCAAATAATAATAATAAAATAAAAAAAAAATATTTAGAATTTGTTTAACAATATAAAATATATGTTTGTTAAATAGTAAAAGAACCATATTAACATATTACTTGTGATATACAAAATTTTGTCATTTAAATATTCAATATATTTCTATAAATACCTTTAATATTATATTTCCGATTTAAGTTGGAAGTTATTCCAATTTTTATGAAAAAAGTGGAACCTTAAACATATTTTTACATTCGAAAAAAGCTTATTTATTTAGCAACACAAAAAATTTTATTAACAAAAAAAAATATTTTATAACACCTCACATTGGGGTAAAAGGGGTCGAAAATTGCGCTTATTTCAGGGAAAGGTGATATCAATATTCTAATGATCACGTTTTATTTTTTTAATTAATTATTAGTTTAAAAAATTCAGTTTTAGAATTTTAAGATTTTTTTTTAGCAGAACGGCAATGTCTGTCCGTCCGTCTATATATTAGAGTTAAATGGGTCGAAAACTATGCATTATTCAAAGAAGGGTGGTATCAATACTTTAATGATCACGTTTAACTTTTCTATTTACTAGTAAGTAAAAAAATGTATTTTTAGAACTATAAGAAGTTTTTTGGCTGAATTGTAATGTCCGTCCTTCCGTCTATACAATTGGGTTAAATGGGACGAAATTGACGCTTAATTCAAGAAAAGGTGATATTAAAATTTTGATGACCACTTTCTATTTTTTCTATTTATTAGTTAGTAAAAAAAATGTATGTTTAGAATTCTAAAATATTTTTTGGCGGCATGCCATGTCCGTCCGTCTGTCTATACATTTGGGTTAAATGTGTCGAAAATTCCACTTAATTCAGAGAAAGGTGATATCAAAATTTAAATACTTTCATTTGATTTTCATATTAATCAAGAAGTAAAAATAAATATTTTTCGAGTTTTAAGATTCCTTTGTAAGAAATCTAATATCCGTCCATCTGTCCATCTGTTTGTTAATTTTTACAAATTTTCAGGTTCAAAATCGAGTAACATTTAACTCAATAAAGTTAAGGATTTTTTTTTTTTTTTATCAACTACATAAAACGTAATAAAATCAGTTGAAAATATTTGGCTATATATGGATTTTGTAAAATTAAGATTTTTGGAATTTTAAATGTATATAACTCGAAAAATATATAAGACAAGTAGTACATGCAATCATGTTTTCTAAAGGATTTATCAAGGACTTTAAGGTAATATAAAAATCTTAGAAATCGGGTAAGGAATAAGAATTCGCTAGTGGTTAAACATTTTCCATGACACTAGTACTCTATTTTGAACCCCTATAGTTCAGCTCCTGATGGGAATATTGAATCCCGCTTCTACTGTTCTTTGCTACGCCTATGTGAAATTTCATGCAAATCCAACCATCCGATTAAAAGTTTGATTCGATTCTTCCCCACTGTTTAATGCTTAATAAAGCATAGAAAATGTCTGACCAGGGACCGTAATGATTATGAGTTTTAAAATAAAAATCAACAAATAATCATTATTTTTTGATTTTTATTTCTTCGCTCAACTTTTAATGATTATTTTTGATTTTTATTTTTTTGCTCACAATATAAAACTTAACATTAGAAATTAAACTTTTATCTAGTAAAAAATTTTCTTTAAGTAAAAACTTTGATTTATTGCAAATAATTTTATTTTTAATAAAAAAAACTTGATTTTTAATAAAGAAAATAAAATTTTAGAAAAAAATTCGATATTTATAAAAAAAAAATTGCTTATTTTTAAAAAATCTGATGAAAAATATATCATCAAACTTGCCTTTTTGTAAATAAATCTACTTTACGATGAGAAATATTTTTTATTAAAAATTACGTAATAGTTTCATTTCTCATGTTAAGTTTTATATTGTGAGCAAAAAAATAAAAATCAAAAATAATCATTAATATTGATTTTTTTTCATAAAAATCAAAAAAATAAAAATCATTCCGGATTCCGATAGAACCTGCTCTGAAGATTACATTTCTGTATTTAACACTTTTATCCGGTTGTTCACTGTATCAGATTTTTTTGTTTAAAATTTCAAGAATAATGATTATTTTCTGTCCCTGTGTCTGACACTTAAGCTGTATGAAATTTCGTATGAAATCTACTGGAGTTTTTTTTTTTTTTAAATCGGGCTACATACCAGCACGATTTTTTTTTTTTTTTTCATATTATTAAATTAAACAATATGTACTATTTTTTAGAAAATGTTCAGAACAAACATCTTGTAACATTTTGAGTTTAAATTAGTGTATTTTAAGATAATTTTCAAAAAAATCACAAAAATATTAGTTCAGAATATAATTAAAAAAAGAAAAGTACACTTAAACATCAGTTGATGGTTTAATTTTAAGTTTTTTACCTTAAAAGACTACAGCCTAACCACAAAAGAAATTCAAAATTCAATTTTTGTTAAAGTCAGTTTTATTTTAAAATAGAAGTTTTGTTTTTTTGATACCATAAGAAATATTTAAAAATCTATTTTAAAAGCTTTTTAAAACTCATACATTCAAACATTTGAAAATATTTTTCAAAGAAATGAAATAACAAAAACAAATTTCAAAAAATTATTCAAACAAATTACATATGAACTTTCAATACAATAAAAACCAAAAAGCTTATTTTAAAATTTAAAATGAAATTCTAAAATTTTGTTTGAAAAAAGCTCTATGGTAAAAAACTTGAAATATTAGTCGACTTTTGGGTTTAAAATCGACTTTTTTGCTTTTATGATTAGGCTGATAATTTTTTACTATTTCTCAAAAATGTAAAAAAAATTCTAAACTTTGACAGCTGCTCATAAGAAAACAAAACAACATAGCTTAAAGATTTTAATTGATATTCATACACAATTTTGTCTATTTTTATTCGGAACCCAACTTTGTTACAAAACTTTAAATTCTAAAATTCAATTAAGCACCACTTTTGACACATTTTACCCGGACATTGCCATGCTGCAAAAAAATATTTTAGAATTCTAAAAATGCATTTTTTACTTACTAATAAAGAGAAAAAATAGAACGTGATCATCAAAATTTTGATATCACCTTGTCCTGAATTAAGCGTCATTTTCGTCCCATTTAACCCAAATGTATAGGCAGACGGACGGACATTACTATTCAGCCAAAAAACATCTTATAATACTAAAAATGCATTTTTTTCTTACCAATAAATAGGAATTTTAAACGTGATCATTAAAGTGTTGATACCACCCTTCTCTGAATTATGCATAGTTTTCGTTCCAAAAAAAACCTTAAAATTCTAAAACTGAATTTTTTTAACTACGAGGGCGGATCAATAAGTCCGTGACTTTTTGAAAAAAAAGAAACAGAGTTTTTTTGCAAAACAAAAATTTATTTTTCAACATAATCTCCTTTTAACTCAATACACTTAGTCCTTCGTTTCTCCAGTTTTTGTATCCTTTCCAAAAAAATAGGATTTTTCGAAGTCCTTAAAATAGGCATTTGTTTGGTCAATAATTTCATCGTTGGAGCTGAATCTCTTTCCACCGAGCCATTTCTTTAGGTTTGGAAATAGGAAGTAGTCACTAGGGCTAAATCCGGAGAATATGGCGGATGAGGTACCAATTTGCAGCCCTATTCATAGAGTTTTGCCATTGAGACTGCACGCGTGTGCACCCGTGCATTATATTGATGAAAAAGAACTTTTTTCTTGGCCATATGGGGTCTAATAAGTTGGCATAATATTCGCCATATATTATTTTTCTTTTTGAAGGTAATCGATGTGGATTATCCTGCGTGCATCCCAAAAAACTGCTGCCATCACCTGTTGGCCGACAAACTTACTTTGGCCTTCTTCGGAGCAGGTTCACCCGGAGAAACCCATTGTTTAGACTGCTGCTTGGTCTCCGGAGTACAGTAATGGATCCATGTTTCATTTGCAGTTAAAAAACGCCACAAAAACTCATTCGGTTTGCGGTTAAACAACTCCAAACAATCCTTTGAAGTTGTCACACGTATACGTTTATGGTCAATTGAGAGCAAACGCGGCACCCATCTTGCAGACAACTTTCTTAAACCCAGCTGATCATTTAAAATCGAAACCACACTGCCATAAGAAATGCCTATGGCATCAACAATATCACGTACTTTTACTCTTCGGTCGGCCAACACCATATCGTGGATTTTTTCGACATTTTCGGGTGTACTGACCTCAATAGGCCGTCCAGAACGTTCAGCGTCATTTGTACTTGTGCGACAACAACGACAGTAAGTAAACCACTTTTTTACCATTGAAATCGATGGTGCAGAATCCCCATAGTATTTATCGAGCTTTTCTTTGGTTTGATTGACGTTTTTTTTTTTTTCCTAAAAAAATAAAGTTTAATGAGCACTCGAAATTCACTTTTTTCCATTTTTAGAAAAATACACGAGGTTGTATGTTTTGAACAGCTGTTAAACGCAAAGTAAATAACAACACTTGCTCAAAATTTGACAGTTGTTTATTAACAGATGGTACTTGATGCGAACAGTGTTGCATTTCATATAACTATGAGGAAGTTCGAAAAGTCACGGACTTATAGATCCGCCCTCGTAATAATCAATAAAAAATAAAACGATGTCATTAAAATATTGATATCACCTTTCCCTGAATTAATCGCCATTTTCGACCCTTTTTACCCCAATGTGCGCCGGTAAGCATAGCATGCAGATTTATATGTTGTTTGTTTTGTCTGTTACATTGTTGGTTCTATACTAGAATTCCAACATATATTATCTAGAAATTTAAAAATGTCGAAAAGTTCAAATATAATAGTCATTGATTTAAGGGTCCACTGTATACCCAACTCTACGTGCACCAATTAGGGGTAATATGCAACAATTTTTGGACATATTTTCATGTCATTGTCTCTTACCGACTCGGATTATTAGCTTTTTCGTAGGATAAAATTAAAACCTTTACAAAAATTCTATACATAATGTCATAAGTATCCCCCTTATTTTTTGTATATTAAGTTCTCTGCCTAAACTCTAAGAGCAATTAAGTAATTATTTACCGAATTAATGATAGAATCCTTAATAATACACTTTTTAATAATGGAGTTGTAAGAATTAATTTTATTTGCAAATAAAAATCAGTTCAAATTTAATTGAATTCTACCATAAATACTTCTAAGAGAAAAATTTATTTTTACATTTAAGTCTCTTAAATTTCTTTAATTGCTGACACTTAATTTGAGTTCATGCAAATCATATCAACATTCTTAAACTTTCAATATTACCCCACTGATATCCATATATTACAAAAAAAAAAAAAAATTGTTAACTACCATTAGCACTTGCCTAAAGAGACCACTAACTAGTACGTTAACTGATCTTAAAACTTAAACATGTTCGTTGACAGTAATTTAAATAAACTGGTGGCAATTAAAAACCAAATACTCTCGTACATACCTACTTACATACATGTATATGTATGTTTATATAAAATATGAAATAATTGTGTAACAAACAACACATCATGATGTTGTGGCATTATGCTTTGGTGCAGCTAAAGAGTTGTAAGTATAATGCCAAGTGTAGAGATGTAAAAATTTGCCTTTACAAAAAAAATTATAGTTTGATAGATCCTTTAATATTCAACAAGCTTGTAAAATGTATAGAATGTTCGGCGTCCACTTACTTTTTGTGTATGT
Source organism: Protophormia terraenovae (assembly GCA_951394005.1). Classification (NCBI taxonomy): domain Eukaryota; kingdom Metazoa; phylum Arthropoda; class Insecta; order Diptera; family Calliphoridae; genus Protophormia; species Protophormia terraenovae. The sequence goes on along the minus strand of OX596075.1, from coordinate 121,740,247 downwards.
CTGTCTAGATGGCTAGGTGAGTGAGTGTGTTTTTGTTGTTGTTGTTTTTAAGTTGTCTTTATTTATTTAAGCATGATGGCGCTTATCATTTCAACATCTACAATCGTGTTTATTTATGCACTATTTGTATTTGAGGCGATGTTTATCACTTGAAGATCCACTCACTGACAACACATACTCATATAAAAGGTACATACGTTTAAGAAGATCTCTCTTTTTATTTGCCATCATCACTTATGTCGTTGTCGCATTGTCGTCATCTTTTTTTTTTTTTTTTTTCTTTAACATCTTAGGTTTTTCTTAGCTTAAAGGCGATTTTCTTTGAGATTTTTTTGTTCTTGTATTATTTACTTGAAACATTTTTGCGTGCCATCGCGTGTTAGGAAAAATTTAATTGCTGCTTGTTTACTGTCGCTTATATGTAAGTCTTTTTTTTTTTTTTTTTGTCTTTAATTCCGTTGTTTTTATCTCTATTGTCTGCATGTCTATCTGTCTGTCCATCCGTCCGTCCGTCTGTATGTCTTTCTTTTAAAATCCATTCATCTGTTCATACCGCATTAATCTGTTTCTACTGTTTTCTATTCTTAACATTTCAAAATGAAATGCGAATTCTATATAGAAATACAGAACTCAAGTTTTATGCCACCCATTGACTTGATGTTTTATCGTGTGTTGGGTCTTGTTTAATATAAACTATAAGTAATGCATTATTATTAGTGGTTATTGTTGTTGGTATCTGTTATTTGTTTAACAAATAAACACATTCCATTTTTACAATATACCTACATATATATATGTATGTATGTATTTTTATGTGGTAATTATTACAACAATTTGTTGACTTTAACGTGTTTACATACTATTTATATACTCACACATATATACAATAAATCCGTTTTTATTTAAATGCAAAAATTACAAAAACTAAAAATTATACAGAAAACCATAAAAATATTAAACTGATTGGCAAACAACACTTAGATATACAAACATAAATCTATTGCTGCAGCAAAGAATTATTAGTTTTGAAATGCAAAACTAAGTGTTGAAGTAAACGGAATCGAAAAATATCAGATGTCAATTAATTTATTTTAGGATTGATAATTTTTAATGAACTAATTCAAGACAAATGTCTGAAGGTTTATTTGTAAGCAGTAATTAATAATGTAGAGTTATTTTTATTTTCTTTTAAGGCTACAAAGTATAAATATAAGTTTTTTCATAACTTTCAAATTTTATTTTTTAAGATGTCTAAATACTTTTGACCTCATACTAAGATTTCTTATATGAAGGTCTCGTTTAATCTTTAAAGTCACAAAGAAATATCAAGAACAATTTCTTAGAACTCTTAGAATGTCATTGGCCAAAAAAAAAAACTCGATTAACAATCAATTTTTAAACAGAAAATATGTGTGTATGTATGGAAAAAATGTACTAGTTCTACAGCTAGTTCCACAAGGCATGAAAATAGCTTGTACTCGCTTTAGTTTGGCGTTGTTCGAAATTGTCATTCTCAGAACTAGTTCTGCAGAACTTTTAGCTAGTCAGTACCCATTCTATGAAACGTTCTTAAACTACTTAGTTCTTCAATTAATGATTTTTATTCCAAATTGTCACACTCAGAACTAATTTTATAGAATCATTAGGGAATGTTTCAAGAACCGGTTATTAAAATCAATATTTTTCTTTGATTTTTTTTTTATTCTAATAAAAAAAAGGCCTCTTATTAAATGAACTGGAACCAGTTTTTTATTTTATTTTTCGAATTCTTTTAAGTTTTTTAAACAGTTCTGGTAAATCATTTGGGAACCAGTAATTTGTTTTGAGAAGTGATCTAGAAGTAATAGCCACTAGTTCACAAAAATATTCTTCAATTTAGATATTGTCTTTAAAATTATGTGTAGTAAATTTATTTTATTTGAAAGTTCAAAGGTTAAATTTAAACATATAAAAATTAAATCTTTATATCTCCAAAAACGATAATTTTAAAATTCTTAAAAAATTTTATAATGTTACCACAACTCTTGTCCATACCCGTGCAAAATTTCATATTGAACACTCATTTAGTTTAGAAGTTATGTAACAAAATATAAACCAAAGTCAAATTTTTTATATAAAATTTCTTATTTTTTAAATAAAAAAAATAATTTAAATTAATTTTTGTAAATATTTTAAATTTTTACATAAAAAAAAAAAAATTCTTTTTACTATATTTTGCTTCATAAATCCTAAACTAAAAGAGACTCCAACTTGAATTTTGGTTCGAGTATAGAATGGAGTTAAGTTATCAATATATAGGTTTTTTAAGAATTTTAAAACACCGTTTTTTTGAGATATTCAGCTTTGATTATTATATTATATATTTTGACCTTTGAACTTTCGAAGTAAATAAATTTTATATGCATCATTTTAAGGTTAATGTCTATTTCTATTTAATGAATTACAAATTAGAATTTTACAATGTATAGTTTAGAAGTTATGAGCAATGAACTATGTACACTTCTGGTTAAAATTTGATAGTTTTTCAATTTTTAAAACGTAATATTTTTGGACAAGGAAGGGTCTTAAGTCTTGAAGTTTGCAATTTGAGCAACAATTGTAATAGGTAATAACTGTAGTGAATTTCATTGAAATCGGAGACATGAAATCCGAAAATGACTGTTTTTTGTCCGTCTTGATATGGAATTACTCATTATCATATTGTAAAAAAAGATTTTTGAAAAATTTTTAGAAAAACTTTTTTGTGATTTTTTTTTTATTTTTTATTTTTATTATTATCAAGAAAAGCCATTTTTAATTCTTTAAAAAAATACAAGGAATTAATAAATATATCAACCCAGGAAAAATTGTATTAGTTCTACAACTAGTTCCAGAACACATGAAAATAGCCTGTACTTGTTCTACTTTGGCGTTACGACCAATGATTTTTGTTTGAAATTGTCACCTCCAGAACTAGTTCTGTGGAAGTGTTCTCTAGACAGTACCCATTCTATGGAACTGTTCTAAAACTAGTTCTTTAATCAATGATTTTTGTTCGAAATTGTCACATTCGTAATTAGTTCCATAGAAGCATTAGGTAACGGTTTTAGAAACTGTTTTTTTATTTTTTATTCTATAGAATAAAAAATAAAAATGAACTTCAATTACGAAATTGTTTATATTAATTAATTTTTTGTTTGATTTTGCTCCAATCACAGAAATGATAATATTAATTAACTGATATTAATTGGTTTTTGTTAAAATTCCAATTAACTTTTTTAATCAGATTAATAAGAACTATGATTGAATTTTTGCCTTAAATCAATTAAAATGTTTATTAATTCAATTTTGTTATTAATTAAACCTTTCCATTAATAAAACCAATAATTTTAATATAATTATTTATTATATTACTAAAAACATTTCAATAGTGCAATATATGAAAAATTAGGTGAAAAGGATATTAATACTTCAGATTTGATAAAGGGAAACTCAACTTGGCATATAGTTTCGTTTTTGTGTTTTATACATATAGTTTCGTTTTTGTGTTTTATACATCCTGTTAAAATCGCCGATAGCGTATATATACGATTTGAAAACTTTGACACCGCTACAATAAAGATTTTCACCTGGCATACCTGAGTGCCTTTAAGACCTAGGATGAGGTACCAATAAAAACACTAAAGGATATGATAGATTTTTAAACAAATCGTTAAAAATAATCAAAATAAAATTATCTTTTATATACAAATAAACTTTCATAGAAGAGCTTAAAAGCAAGCATGGGTCTTCAAATTGGATACAACCCCTGGTGCGAATGACGGGAACAACTGCAAAAGTATCGAAACGATTAATAACCTCATGAAATATTTAAAACACGTACTCACCAGATAAATAAAAAAAGTATATGCAGCAAACATCCGAAGATTTAAGAAATCTTTACAAAATGTACATATATATTTCCTATAATTGCTTTTTTAATAATAAAATAAGTCAAAGCTGTCAAAATTATTGAAAATTTACTAAAATTTTTATTTTTTTCCGTATATTTTTATTGACATGTTTTTCTTTGTATTTTTTATTTTTTTCATTTTGTAAACAATTTTTAAACCTGGTAAAAATTTAATTACATTAATTAATATTATAATCAAATTTCAGTATAAAATTAATTAATAATTTTATTAAAAAGATATTTGTGATAATTTTTTCTGTGTAATGGGCTATTTCCTAAAGGCCACTTTAAAATCAATTTAATTTTGAAATTTTTTATACAAGTATTTTAAACCGTTCTAGGAAGTTATTCGAGAACTACTCATTTTTTCTCAGAAGTGATGTCAAAGTCATAAAGAATTAGTTCTTAAGCACTAGTTCTCTAAAACATTCCTTAAAACAAATTTAGAATCAGAATAAGGTTCTAATCCATTAGTGTCAGAATTTGTTGTGATACCACTAGTTCTGAGGATGTTATTAAAGAATCTGAAGAGGTTCTGATTACAGCAGTTCTAGAACTAATGATATTAGAACATGTTCTACAATTTTTCTTGGGAAGCTGTTTGTGACAATAATTTTTTCTCTATTTTTTTTATACTCTTTCAAATAAATATTGCTTAAAAATAATTCAATATTGAAAACACCTTACATGGCAATTAATTTGTAACGAAATGTTATTTAATTTTTTTTTTTTGTGTTCACATTGTTACCTTTAACTAAAATATAGTGACCCTATTCCAAATGTTTAATTCATATAATTTTTAGTAGTATACCGATTAAAAAAGTAAATGTTCTACTATAATCATGAACAACTGATAACACATGAAAACTAATGAAAAAATATATTTATGAAAAGTCAACTTAAATCAGAAATTAACTAAAAACTCTTAGATTCATACACAATGTTTAAGAAATCTCATTATATAGCATATAAGTAACTCCTAACTTCTAATAACTGACCCTTATTTTAACCTCTTGGCTCTCTATATAAAATTACTCAACATAAATATTTTTAATCTGTCTCCATTAACATTGTTGTTAATTTTTGTATGTACTATATGTATTTTTTTTTTTTGTCAGTCTATCTGTCTACCTATTTAAATGTCTTCAATATTGGCATTTATTATTTTTCTTTTTCTGTGCTGTTGTGGTGGCCTTAAAAAGACGGCTTAAATTGCTAATGGCTAAAATGTGCTTAAGTTGCACAAACAATGTGTAACCTTAAATGTAAGATTTTTTTTTTTCTTATATTTTAGTCTCATATGTACTATATGTTTGAATACTTACTTGTACATTATTTTATGTAAACATTTTATGGTTACATATATTTACCATTAATTTAAGTATGTTTTGAAATTCTGTAGCTGTTGCTGTTGTTGTTTTTGTTTTATACAAAGACCAGAAGTCTTTGTTTAAATATGTTTATACACATGTGTACACTTATGTATTTATACTTACTTACTTTTTTTAAAGTCTTTTAGATATTTTAGATATTCTAATTACTGGTGTAGCCAGTAGTAGAAGTTTAAACATGCATATTTTTATTTACGCTTTAGAATGACGACTACTGTCTACATTGATATGAAAATATGTTTACAGGAACGCAAATGTTGTATACCAACATCTAAGCGGAGTTTTTTATTTAAATCTTTCGTTTATAATGTGTATGCACAAATTTTTTTTTATTGAACTCATTTTCAGTCCTGTTCGATGTTCATGTTCATGTTTATAATTTATTTTTTATTATTTTAATGTTTAAAAATAATCATTTCGTGGTAGAGTTTAAAGATGAACATTTTTTTCCATGTGCTGATATAGTTGTGAACATTTTAATAATTCTGGAAAATTACTTTTGCGTGTTTTAAATACTTAATGTATTGTATTGATAAACATAAATAATAGAAATAAATATAATTATTATATTATGGTAATGCTGTTAAGATAGGAGCATCACTACTTATAATTAATTTTTATTGGTGGAACTAAAACCAAGAATAAATCATATGATTTTTTTAATTTCTAAAATCAATTTAAAGTCAAAATAAATAATATTACTAAAAAATTTTTGCAAAAATATGAAATTATAAATTTATTTAAGATAATTCCAAACTAAAGGTATAGTCACATTAGGGAAACATTAATTTTCTATTCACAAACAAAAATGCATAGAATAGAACTAGAAGTTTATGTGAGAGCCACCCTATACTAAATTTTCAAAAAATTTACTCATTTTTTTGAAAATACAAAAACAAAATATATGTGACTACATGTATTTTGTTTTTGTTTGAATTAGGTTTCTGACAATTGAATTAGGTTTTTTTCTCTCACATAAATATCTAGTTGTTAATCTATGCAAAAATGTATTAATATTTCGTTTTAAAATTAAGACCTGATATGTAGGAAGTCATAAGAATTGTGACTATCATAAGAAAACATTTTAATTGAAAATAAAAAATAAGAAAAATGTATTGTAGAAAAAACAATGCATACATACATATTTGAAATAATTGAGGGCCAAAAAGCGACAAAGCATTATACAACACACTCTTACTCAAATTTCTTGCAAATTTTCATTCTTTCCTAAAAATTTAAAATTTTTTACAAAAATTTTTATTTTTAATTGACAAGAAAAGTCAACATTTTTAAATGTTAAGCATGTTTTGTGATTGTGTTAACAGAATATGAAGTTATGACCGAGTCACAAGTATAGTCGTTACTTTTAGTCATAATAAAATTGTGACTTTTTTAAGACTTTTTCTATGAATAGGCATGTTAGTCTAAGGAGTTAAAATTAGGCCGAATTATTCACAATATATTTTTCTTATAATTTTTTGTTAACTCTGTTATTTAAGTTGGTATTTTTATTTTTTCATATTTTTTATGACTACGCATTTTCTGTCAATACCATTAAAAAAAATTTTTAGTTTTTGATATCTACGGTCTTTTATTTGTTATACCAAATACAAATTTTTCCTCTATACCCACTCCTTACCCCTCATTTTTCAATAGTTTTATGAGGGTTAATACAAAATTTCTCTATTTTTACAACTTTGAAGACTTCTAGAGTCTATGTGTGACAAGTTAGAGACTTTTTTGTAGCCCCATATCTGGGCTATAAAACATGAATAAGCTGCTTTATCTTTTACTTGGAAAATTTTTTAACCTGAAAACTTACCATATTTTCTTTGGACCGCAATGGGTTAAAAATGTGTGTGTATTAGTCTGATTATACCTACAATATATGCAAAATGATTTTCCAGATACTTTTTTTACTTTTGACCTGTGTTATTTATAAACAAAAACAAAACCATTATAAATTTTAAAAGTTGATAAAATTATTTAATTTATTTTAGTATTTTATCTTTCGTTTTGCCGATTTTTAATTCTGACTATTCTTTGCATTTGATAGATTTTTATAAATTGACGGTTTTTTGCTGTTTTTGGTGATTTTTTTATGTCATTTTTTTGTTCGCATAATTGATTTCTTTAGCGATATTTTTTTGCATTTAAATTTTTTGTTCTGTTTTGTTAAATTTATAATACTGGCGAATTGAATCTTTTTTTCGGTTGGTCGAATTTATTGTTAAAATATTTAAATTTAGTATTTTGTAGTCTTTACTATTTTTTTCTATTTTGAATAGTTCTTGCACTATGTCGTTTTTTTAAAGCGATTTAAATTTTTTTTTTGCCGTTCCGTCTCGGGTTAGTCAATTTTTTTTATTATAGTGATATATTTTTGTATTTTTACTTTTCTCTGCCGCCGATTTTGAATGTTGGCTATTTTTTTTTTTTTTTTTTTAATTTTGGCAATTTTCTTTAATTTTTTATTTATTATTATTTTTTTTTTTTTTTTTTTTTTCTAATAATTTTTTCCTTTTTGTATTTTTCTTTTTTCATATTTTGACGTTTTATTTTAATTTGGTGATATTTTTATCGGTTTTCGGATTTTTAGTAGATTTTTTATATTGGCCATATTTTCGTTTTAAATATTCTCTTCCATTTTTTCGGTTCGTTGATTTTTTTTTATTTCGGCGTTTTTTTTTCGTTTTGTTTGTTATACATTCTCGTTTTTGTAATCTTTTTATTTTGTCGTGTTTTTGTTTAGGCGATTTTTTTTATTTTAATATCTCAAATCAACAAGCTCTTTGAGAGCCACGGGGGGTAGAGGGTAGACCTCTAAAGTTTGTCATCTCAGGTGTGTAATTTAAAAAAAAAAAAAAAAAAAAAAATCACAAAAAAATAATTTATGACTAGAATCTTAAAAAAACGTATGTTGTCCTTGAAAAGCTCCACAAATATATTTTAAACGAAAATGTTATCACTTATAATTTAAGAGATATTTGGGTCGTAGAAAATTGTATACTCCTTTCTGGCCCCTTTTTTAATTTTTTTTTTTAACTTAGTGACCTTAAGTTGGTCCTTAAAATAATCACTAGATTCTAAATAAAATTACTGCAAAAATCATATAAATATATCTATCCAATAAAAAGTTATATTAATCTGAAGCTGAAACTTTAAAAAAAATTGGAATTTTTGGGTTTTTTTCCAAAAAAGGTTTTAATATCCTTTCACTTCTAAAATATTTGTTTCGTTCCGGACTACAGAATTTTTGTAATGGTATCAAAAGAAATCTTAACTTAAATGCGTGTAAAATAAAATCGGAGGTGCTCTGGGAAACAGTTTGCCCCCAAGCCCCATCCAAACTTTGTCAATTTTGAAAAAGTTTTTTAATTTTTTTCTTCAATTCAAAAATGTCAAAGCTGAGATCAAAAAAAAAAAAAATATTGAAAATATACCTTCATATGTTGGTTAAACACACACAAAATATTAAATAAGCTACGCCTTTAACAACGCCTGAGTGACCATTTTAATGAAAAAGGTAAATTTTTGAAATAAGTTTTCCCCAGACTGGCATTTCGGGTATTTTCGTACCAAAAAGTGGGAGTTTTTTTAATTCCTGCTTTTAAAACAAGACAAACTATATTCTGTGACAAAACTTCATTGGAATGCCTTTAGCTGTTTAAATTTTATTTAGCTTCAAATATTAACATTATTTCTCAAAATATACTTAAAATACAAATTTTAAGTTTTTAAGTCATGGTCTAATCAAATTTAACTATATTTATTTCATTTCCATCAGATGTTATTCTCCACAATCTTAAGAGTTCATTGATACTAAATACTTATATACTATATAGGTTATATCTGAACAAAAAAATAAGAATATACCTTGCAAGTTTTGGAGATTTTTCATATTTTTGTATGAAAAAGGCAATTTGATAGAGTTGTATGATAGGCAAGAGAAATAGAGTTTAGTTTAATACAGGGATCGGCGCTCTTAAATTGCACATTTTCTTTTTGTTTATGGTCTGTATAACTCTTCTGCTCTTATATTGTGCACGGAATAACTTTTAAGCTTATAATTTCATAATATCTGTTGTTCTTAAACAATTTATGGTAAAAATTATAATTGAATATTAAAAAAATTTGCTTAAAAAAGTATTAAAAATATATAAAATTAAAAAATAATTATTCTCTTCTCTACATGTAAGAGCATATAGATGTGACAAAATTAAGAGATCATTGCACGTGTGCACCATTTTGCGTGTCCCTGGTTTAATAAAATGAATTGCTTTTTTTTTTTTTTTGTGGAGACTCATACACTTATGCACACATTGACAACAAAATAGGTGTAAGTTTGATGTGATGAAAATATTTTTCTGTAAACAATAAAATAGATGTATACAAATTTTTTAAATTACAGAATTATTTTCTATTTTTGAAAATAAATTTTGATAAAATAATAATAGAATAAAAGGACATAATTACTTTTATTTTTTTTTTAATTTCCTTGATTATCTCTAGCATAGCGGAAACACACACCCTAAAAGTTCTTCATAGGATATTTTTCTATTGTTATAAAAAATAACAATAAATATTCGCAATTAGAAATGTAAAATATTTTTCGTTTTCATACATAAAATTTATTTTTTTAGAAACAAAAGTCATAAACAATTTCCCTACCACCGCACATAAACAATAACAAAAATTAATTTATTGATTTGCAACAAATGTAGTTCAAATCTATAATAATATTTAAATATTATTTCATTATATTTTTTTAACAACAACAGCAACAATATTTGTTGCAAAAAAAAAACGAAATATGTTAATGGTAAAATAATGCAAATTATATGAATTTTTTAAAACCATAAAATTATGCTTTTTTCTGCTTAATTTTATTTTTCCATTTTAAATAATATTTGCAATTCATAATAGAATAGATTGTGAGCAGAAAATTACTGCAAATACTTGTATGGAGAATAGCAACAAAAAAATGAAAAAAAAAAAGCAAAAATTAAATTACAATACATTTTTAGTATGAGTATTAATATCAAAGCAGATAATGCCGCACATAACAACGATTACATACTCCCAGATAGTTATAGCTAGATATAAAAAGATACATTCATGCATGTATTTAAATGTATTAACCATGAAAACAATTGGCCAGTTAAGAAAAAGAAAACAAAAAAAAACTTATATTAAATATAAACAGAAACATATCAACACAATAGCAGAAACAAAAATTAAATGCTAATAACATTATTGTACTCATTTCATTTGATAGTCATACACCGACAGACAGACAGATGGATGGATAGATAGATGAATGAAAAGAGAGACAGACAGACAAATAGTCGGACAGTTTTTAACAACAGATCAGCAACAAAAAAAATTAAGGACAAGATGAACAGTGGTTTTTGAGGGAATGAAAATGGTATTTGTAAATTTAGCTAATAAAGATCTTTTAACAAAAATATGACCACTTCTTCATTTGTAGCTCATGACTGAAGTAAATAATTTGAAAGAGATAATATGTATCGTCCATTCCATGAAAGAACGCCCAAAAAAGGGTATTTTTTTACTTGTTGGCTTTCAATTTCGATAATAATTTGTATACACAAACTCCATTAAGTCTTTTATCAATTTCAGTTTCGTGAAATTGCAAAAACTCGCGTATCTATTTCGCTTTTTTACTTTATATAACTTTGAATAGCTGTATCTCTGAGAAGGCTTTGTGAATTTTAATGATTTAAACTGTCTTTGAATTTCGAATATGGCTGTTTTACGACAAATATTTAAAAAATAAGAAGGATTTTTTAGAAATGCATTTTAATGCAATTGCATTTTTTAAATGCATTTTTCTTTAAATATGCTATTTAAAATTTTTAGTTTTTTAACATAATTAAAAATTTTAGAATCTTTACATTAAAATAAAAGTGTCAAATTTTTGGGACGCGAAAATCTTATATGCATAATCCAATTTCTATAAAAACATGTTCCCCATTTTTCATATAAAAATTAATTATTTTCTTGTTTTTTGGAATTTTCTTTAAAATTTTTATCAAATTAAAAAAAAAACATAAAAAGTATGAAATTTTAAATATTCATATCTTTTGAAGTTATTGATGGATTTCTGTAATTTAAAAAGTATTTAAAAGGCCAATATATTTATTTTGTGTAGTTTTGTCAGCATTTCCAAAATCTCCCTTTCGTTCCAAAATATTTTCGAAATATAAATGCAATTTATGGATGCATTTTTGTTAATTGCGAATTTATTAAACTTTAATTTTTCTAAAAGTGTATTTAAAAATGCTTTGTTTTTTATAACTTGAAACAGTAATTAGTTTACTATTTTTAACGAATTTTAAAAAAGTAACACAATAAATTTTTTTAACGAAATATGTAAAGCTACTCATAAAACCAGAAAAATAAAATTTTTATATGAAAAAATTTTAATTAGTTGAAGAAAATTCAAAACTGTGCATAATATTTGTGTTCGTCCCAAAAATTTGAGATTTTTATTCTAATGTAAAGATTCCACGCTTTCGAAATACGTAAAAAAATTTAAAAATATTAATAGCATATTTAAAGAAAAATGCATTTAAAAAATGCAATTGTATTAAAGTGCATTTTTAAAAAATATTTTTTTTTATTTATAAAATATTCATGTTTAAGCTGACATAATTACAATTCAAACGCCGTTTAAATAATAAATTTCTGGAAAGCCTTCCCAGAAATATTTGTATTTAAAGTTGTATACTTTTGAGATTTTTTAGGTTTTTTCGAAAGTGGAAAGAGTGAAAACGGAAATCTATATAGACATCTATAGACCTTTTACGTGCAAATTATATTCCAACCTAATTTTTTACTGAGCATAGTAACATAGACCATCAGCCCCTTGTAGCGAAATAGATTAGAGTCCCTGGTGGAAATCGATTCCAAAACACCCAGAGAGATATACTAAGGAGGAACCTACTTGAGAGTAAATATATATACAGCAATTTGCGCTAATCCGGTGAAAATATTATTACTTTAAAACGGACTAGAGGGGTGAAAAATAACTGCAGAACTTAAATAAAAAAAGCTAATCTACTAGAGCACAAAAAACTAGCACACTATTGTTTTGAACTCAACTTTAGAACTGACTACTGTATTAAAGGAACGAATTAATCGTCTTTAAATATTTCACAATTGTATTCCTAAGTTCAATTCCTTAATGAACTAACAAATTTAAACAAAACCAAACTACTGTGCTCCATATAAACGATTTTTTTTTTTTTTTTTTTTTTTTTGCGCTCATAATATCAACCCAAAAATAGTACTAGTCTATTGCAATATAATTAACGTCATCAATTGCCAATCATAACAATGGTCAAGTCAGTCACTCTGCTACATATTTGCACACTTCGTCAGTCAATCCAACGTTCTGTTGGTAAGACAATTCAACTTAAGAGTCAGTTTGACCACTTGAGTTGATTCAATTCGACGCAATAATTTCAACAAAATATTTTTTTTTCCATATTTCGTCTTTATCGCTATTTTGCACAGCAGGAGTTTTGGTGTTTCTGTTACTGTTGCTATTTAATGTTCATATCTGCCTGTTTTTTTTTATTTTTTCGTGGCAAGACAATGTTTAGCAACACTCTGTAACATATAACAGCAACACTTATGAAATATTTTAAATTAACATACATTGAGCTTTAACTCTCATATAAATATCAAAAGAAATAATATAATACAACTAATATTATTAATATTAATAATATTAAACAAACAAAAAATAATAATGTTTATTATGCACTAGAAGTATTAATAAAAATTGAAAACGAAAAAAAAAAAAAATAAAATTTGTTTAAATAAAATTAAGTTTAAGCTAGGTAAACTCATTAAGGAAGCTACATAAAGATTTATTGTATTAAAAATATAATAATTTTTTCAAAACATAAGGATTATCAAATTTTTCCTTAAATTTTTATTTAAGATCTCAAAATTAAAAATATAAAAATTGTTTAAATATTTTTAGGAAAGTGATTAAAAATTTTTTATTTATATCATATAAACAAAAAAGCTTTTAGCTTTGGAAAATTTGTACTTATCCATAGTATTTACTTAAATAGGTATATTGGCGTATGATTAATATTAATTATTAGAACAAATTCATATTTATATTCAATAATTCTGTAACTTGTGAACCGTTCGAGATATTTAAATAAAATTTCACACGGTCAGAGCTGAGATGTTATCAAGTTGATATGAGGGAGTACAGACTCCTTGTGGCTGACGGGTGTAAAGGGTAGACCAACAAATTTGGTCACCTCGGGTATGTAATTTTTTATTTTTATTTTTTTTTAGTTCCCCAAAAATTCCCAAAAATAAATAGTTCTTTTAAATCTCTACAAAAAACATGCCAACAAATGTAGATTATCTCTTTTAGTTTAAAAGATATTTCAGTCGAAAAAAATTTGACCTTAATTTTTGGCCTCGTTTTTTAAGTTTTTGTAACTTGGGAGCTTTAATTTTGGCTATAAACTATTTTGAACATAATCCTCAGATTTTAAATAATATTACTGCAAGAATCATGTAAATATATCTAATCGATAAAAAGTTATATTAATCTAAAATTGAAACTGTATGAAAATTGGCATTTTTGTGGTTATTTTCGAAAAAGGTGGTATAACACTTTCACTTTTAAAATATTCTTTTGTTCGGGACTACAGAATTTTTGTAATGGTTTGAAAATAAATCTTAACGTAAGTTCGTGCAAATCGGAGGCTCTCTATGAAACAGTTTCTCCCCAAATATTATGCGAACTTTGTCGATTTTGAAAAAGTTTTTCAATTTGTTTTCTTAAATTCAAAAATATCTAAGACGAGATAAACAAAAAAAATATATATATATTAGTTATAATATACCCCTATATGTTGGTTAAACTCATCAAAAATATTTAATGAGCCATTTACAATAAAAAAAGTAAATTTTTGAAACAAGTTTACCTTAGACTATTATTTTGGGTATTTTGGCATAAAGAAATGGGGATTGTTATAATTCCCTGATTTTAAAACAAGTTTATCTATTTATATTGTGACAAAATTGAATTAGAATACTCCTACTTGTTTAAATTTTATTGGCACTATTATTTAAACTGATGTTATTTGTGTCGAATCATAGCTTAATACTAATATTAGGTTTATTTTTGTTAGTGATTTTCTGAAAAAGGGTTTAGATGGGAGCTATGGTAAATTTTGAACCGATTTTCTTCAAATTCGGTACATATATTTTTACTTATATATGCCAAATTTCATTAAAATATTGTTATAATTAATGAATTTATGATCTTTAAATCTCTATACCGAGAGGACGTTTGTATGGAGGCTAGAAAAAATAACAATAGGCTTCATCCTTGGACTATAATTTCAATCATTTATCTCAAAAATTGCGATCAGTAGATAGATGGACATCGTTAAATCGAGTCAGAAAGTGATTCAAAGTCACTTGGTATAAATTAAGGTTAGACCAATATTTTTGAGTTTTATAAACATTGGCACAAACTCATAATACCCTTCCCACCTATGATAGTATTGGGTATAAAAATCAAAAAAGCTTTTAAACCAATTTTGCAACAAGTTCTCAGAGAAGAATTTGTAATTACAAGTAAAATGTTGAAAAATTTTTTCGCGACTAATTAAAAACCAGACCCGTCGCGAAAACTAAATTTTCGCTGTAACAACCCGAAATTTTAATGAAAAAATTTTTATTTTTTTTTTTTTAATTAGAATTGTTTTTATTGATATATTTGCATTTTAAAAAATTTTAAAGAAATTGGAGATTTTGAGTTGCTTTTTTAGCAAATTATTTTTTAAAATAACAGCTGAATCACGTAACTCATATAGTGCTGTTATCGGCTTATAATTTTCCAGAGCCCATTGTATGCATATGTTTATCGATATTATACAATCGTCCACTTAAAATTTAAATAAATCCTCCGTTTTCATATCTGATAATTCCATTTGCTCCTCGTTACTTTCCAAATGAAATTCTTCTTGAATCCAGTTGTTTATGTCAGCTTATGTCGTGAAAAGATGTTCCGTACCAATTTGAGCTGCAAATGTACCAATAGTTGAAAGATCTTCATTTTCTTCCGGAATTATATTTTGTAAAATATTTAAGGGCATATTATCCTCTTCACTTCATTCACTACCGCATTCGAGTAAGGCGTTCCAGGATTTTCGGATATTGGACACTGATATTTTATACCAGGACGTAGCTAGAATCTGAACTGCTCCAAATTTGTTCCCTTCTCGCCAAGAAAGTGGGTGAGGAATTGTTTTTTTTTATAATTTAATTTGACCAAATTGATAACGTTTTGATCTAAAGGTTGAATAAGCGTAGTGCAATTGGGTGGCAGATTAATTGCTATAATTAAACCGTCATCACTTTTTAGTTCCTCAACTGGGTGACATGTCGCGTTATCTAAAGGCAAAGCTGCTTTTTGCGGTAAACATTTTGAAGAAAAGAAATCTTGAACCTTAAAAATTTTCACTTACACAGAAAAAAATATTTCAAATAATTTTTTAATAAAATTATTAATTAACTTTATATTGGAATTTAATTATATGATTTATTAATATAATTAATTTTCTAATTGGTTTTCAGTTTTGTTTTTTAATAAATTGACAGAATATAAATAAATATTAAATATTTGTCTATAAAAATACAGAAATAAAATAAATTTAAGTAAATTTTCAAAAATTTTCAGTTCATTGCATCTATTTAAGGAAAAAAAGTAATAATAATATCAATTATTCTAGTTATTAATATTATCATTTTGATGATTGGAGCAAAATCAATTAAAAATTAATTAATATTACAAATTTCGTAATTGAAGTCCATTTTTACTTTTTTCTGTGTATGAACAATTTACTTTTACTAATTGGTGAAAATTAACTTACGTAGGGAACAAATTCGTGATGGAACCAGTCCTTGAATATAAATGATGTCATCAAGGCGTTATTACTAGAGTTGTATAATACAGGATTATTGAAAGGCGCGTGGGTTTTTCGATTTTCCAACAACCAACAATATCAGTTTGTCTGTGTCATTCGCATTTGAACAGGGCAAAAAATGTATTCGCTCTTTACATATTTTTCTTCCGGGAGCCGTTTTCTCATTACATGTAACAAGAGTGTGATTTGGAAGTATCCTATAATATAAACCAAATTTGTCAGTATTGTAGATTTGGTGAAGAGTCAACCCATACTCATCAACGTAATCCTTAAACTCTTTCACAAATAGATAAATAAGATGAGGTTTCGAAGACAATTTCTCGCTCGTAATTTTTAAAAATCTAATTCCATGTTGACGCTTAAATTTCTTCAACCATCTTTCACTGGCATTGAAACCAGAATTGGTTTGACACATTTTGGAATACAAATGACTGGCTTTTGATCATAAAATATATACTAATATTAGAACATTTTTTCCCTTTGTTTTGCAAACCACTTTTAAAGCATTTTTTCCATTCTTGGCTACTCAACTTTCCTTTTTTGCCAGGGTTGTTCGTACGAACTTTTTTATTTAATTTTTTTGCTTTATAATGCGGTAAACCGAAGGTTTGTGTAACTTATATTTCTCACATATTTAATTTATGGAATCTCCACTTTTAAATTTTTTAAAATCTCTAATTTTTAAGAAAACATTGGCCTTGAAATATGTTGAACTTTTCACATATTAAGAGATGTATTTACACAACAAATGACACGAATAAAAAGACAAAATTTAAGATCAAAATCATCCAAAAAGGGTAAAATACCAAAATCCTTTTTTGGTTAGAGACATTGTAATCAAATTTAAAAAACAGGTTAAAGTCGCGAAAATAGAACCTGTTTTTCGTAAACTGTCGCGATTATAGAACCTGCAATTTTAAAAATTAAGCCGACTCGATAATGGATAGTCGCGAATACCAAACTTGCACTGTACTTAGAAATTTACATAAAAGGCAAAAGTATTTTAGAAATAGCTTTCAGTGAATGAAGTTCTTTCATCAAATTAATTAAAAATTTTGGGTTTTATTATCAAGACAATATTGGCTGTAAGGTGGTGCTATGTTTTAAAAAAATAAAAAATATAACCCTAATGTAAATATTGAAATAACTCGTTTCGTAGCTAATAAAGAGACTTGTGAATATATTATTATCTCTGGACTGGCACCAAAAACTGTTGAGAAGTGTTTGGGGTATCCTGCTCAAAGGACCATAAATATGAAGCAACGGATGTTATAAATATTGTTAGGCTAATAAATTAATTTTGTAAACTCTAGATTTATGCTGCGAAAAAGGCGTAAAATAAATATATTAAAGAAGACTATTAAACAATTCCTAAAAAGAAGATATTTAAAATTTTTAATTTAAAACCTACCATATGCCTATGTTTTTACCAAATATTAAAAAATTTCAACAAAAATTACTCTAAAAGCTGAAAATATAGAATGTATATTTTGATAAATTTACGAATCAATCAGGTACACACAGAAAAAAGATTAGTTGGAAAATTGTTCCAAGTACAGATATTTGATTAAAGACGATAACATTTTATTGCAATTGTTGAATTTTTATTAGTTCCACTTAGTGTACTTTATAATTACAATAAAAACATATTAATATAAGAAATATAGTTATAGTTATATAGTTATAGTTTCAGTTGAAGTAATCGAACGGAATTTATCAAGAAAAACGAAGTATTGATATTTGTGATTAAAAATTATTTGTATTTTTAAAATTTGAAAAATAACTATATTTTTAGTTACAGTAATCAATAAAATTCGATTACAATAATAAAAAGAAAATCAATACTTCATTTACAAAATTGTATATTGATCAAATAGTTTATAAATTATATTTATTTGACATATTGAAATAAATAATAAATGAAAATAAAAAATAAAGAAAAATAAAACACAAGAAATAATAAATATACAAACGGAAAATATTTGCTATGGGTAAGAGCTTCATTATGTAAGAAACTTAATATATTTATATCCTTATATATTTTTGAACTGGACGTAATTGCGCTGGGAGTAATTATCCTTGGAACATTATTAACGAATTATATGTCCAACCAACCTACGAGTTACTATATGGCAAACATTTATTGATATTTTCCAGAAATATACGTTTGTTTCCTATTCGGTGGTGGCGGAGTAAACCTAAAGAGTCTAAAAGGTATCGTTTTAAATTTGCAGAGTAAAATCAGAAACAAGGAGAAATCTCGAAGATCATGTTAAATTATATCTAGGTAAGCGTTTATAATAATAGGGTAATTCCTCTATTTTTATGTCACTTTAAAATTCCTTCTTCATTAGATGCTTGGGTTATCAAAAACCTACGATCAAATGAAAGGTTAAAAAAGAGAATACAACACAATCACCATAACTAAAACACACAGCTTATAAAATGTTTGCAACGGGTATCACAGCAACCAATACATAATGTACGTCAATAGTCAACCCAGGAGTTGTTATTAAATTTATAAATATCCCCAACAGGAGTAACATTTCATGTTCGAAAAAAGGCATTGTTTTAAATAATATGATCAATAATAATCTAGTTCTGGAACTATAACAAAATTGTACCGTTCAAATGGATGCGGATGATTTGATTATAGAGTATCCGGGAAATGCAATCAGAAAAACAAAAAGTAAAATATTCATCTTAATTTGTCCTGTTTATTTTTCTTTTGATGAGTAAATATTACCTGCGTCCATTGTTGAACAGTCAAAAAGATTATTTGTAAGATTTGTAACAAAAACATCGCAAACAAAGAACAATTAATGAATCATATTACAATGGTAAGTTTCAATTTCAAGTTTTGCTTTGAAATTTTACAATTAATTATTTCTCGTGTGCATCCCCTAAATAAATTGCCCACTTCTTTTTTGACACATGTGGATTCTATGCATTTTTTATAATATTATTTACTTTTTACAGGTTTGATTACAATTTTCCTTCAATACATCTAATGCTAAGAATCTAGAATCTAAAGAATTACAATCAACGTTTCAATCAAAAAATTATCAGATTAATGCTGCAAGTAATCAACAAAAGCAATGTTTGATTTATAATAATATCTATGAAAATGTTTATAAATAAAAGAATAATAAAACCATAATTGTATCTTTTTTTTATTGAACTAGTCTAATGTACAGATGTATATTATTAAGTTATGGTAACCGAATTACTTTTTTCTATGCACTTGCGATAGCCGAATTGTACAGTTATCCGAACTGAATTACGAAATAGTACACACAACCGACCAAATTCGATTGGCAAAAAATTCGGTTGCCATAACGAAACTGTTTTCTCTGTGTATGTGATAAAAAACGATCGAAAAAAAGTGTGATGTACTTATATCTTCGATTTTGTTACTGATGAAAATTATATTTAAATCATTTTCTATTAGATTTTATTATATAATTTTTTATATTTCTATATAATTAGTTGTTATTTTTCACATGAGCTGTATATTCTTAATGAAAAACAGATCAATGTTGAAAAATTAATTTTGAAATCGATTGAAATTCATCACAACTTTTCAAACCGATTCGATTTGAAAACGATCGGTTTTCATCTCATACCTGTATTATTTTAATACTTTTTTCAATTTCAGAAAAAAAATATTTCCAACAACAGACAATGGCTTTGAGGATTTTTATAATTTTAGACTTATTTTTGAAAAGTGTTAACTAATACTGCCTAAAATTCAAAAACATCATATCTCAACTCTACAGCAGACTAATGAAATTATTTTCCTAACTATAGGGTATTGAAAAATTAACTAATAAATAAAAGCTTTTTTTTTTTTTTTTCTTTAAAAACGTGTACAGTTAATCATATAAATTAATGTTAACTTATAAGAATCAGAATATTTAAATATATATTAAAATAACCGTTAAATACGTTGTATTATTAAAAAAACATTAGTTAAAGTTTTCTTAGCTCTTTGTTTTCTTCAACTGTCAGTAAAGTGAAAAATATATATTTTTGCAATTAGAAACATAAAATGGTTAAAGTTCAAAGTCACTGGCATAAAAGCAGGAACCACCAACAATAACAAAAAATAATATTCATTTAAATTTTAAGTTTTTATTTATTATTTATTTTTAATTTTTGCATAAATGCACGTGTATTATTTCATTTAAGGCATGAAGTTGATTTCATTTTAAAGATAAAAACTTATTAATAAATAAAATTTGCAAACAAAAACGATTAAAGTAAATTTTTTTGTTTAAACCATTTAATAACTGGAAAAAAATTGATTAATTTTTTTTATCAAGGAAATTATAAAATGGTGTTAGAAATATTAATTATTTTAAAGTTTATTATTTTCAAAATAAATTAATTTTAATTTTGGTTTACACATGTGCATAAACTTGCATATATTTCAAAAAAGCATTAAAAAATAAAGTGTTAAAACTAATTTTAATTTAAAAAAAGGAAACCACGTATGGTGTAGTAAATTTTTGGACATAATTTTTCTTTATGTATTACGAAAAGATTATTATTGTTGCTTTAACTATATTGAACATTTTTGATATTTTCCAGTTATAATAAATAATTTTTTTTTTATTTCTTTACTTTGTGAAAAATTATAATTTTATTTTTTTGCTTTTATTTTTTTGTATTTTTATTAAAATTTCGTTGGTTAATGTTATTTTCAACAAATATGGTAATAAACATATGTAAACATTTGTACCATGACATTTCTATAGGAAAATTTAACATACTCTCACATACATACACATACATACTTAAGAGCTATAATAGTTGTTGCCATATTATTGGTGTTTGCCTGTGTCTTAAGTCTTCTGTTTTATTGTGTTATTTTTTTGTTAGAAATTAACATAATACTTTTTTACACTTCACTGGAGATGAAAAACTTGTGAATTTAAATAAAACAATGTGATATTGATTTTAAAGGACAATTTTTTCTTTGTTTTTAAATATTACTCATGGGAAATTTGTCCTTGGTATGAGAACATAATACAAGTTCGTGAGTCTATTTTATGAATAATCTTGAATTTAAATAAATATTGACCATAGATAAAATATTTGTATTTGAACCATTAATCATTGATTTGTTATCTAATAAATGTTGTTTTATTTCAATATTTTTCTTTTTAGATTTTATATCTAAGATTTTAAAATCTTGATTAGTCTATACAATATTTTTACTGCAAGCTATAGTGAAAATACATTAATTTATATAGAATACACAATACTCTAAACTTCTGTCTAAAACAGTTTAAAAATGAAATTTGTTAAACTTTGAGGAACTGAAATAAATAAATAATTTTAGAACTTTCAACTTTGTATATTAATAACACACAGTGGGCATTATCGATCGCATTATTTTTTTAAGTAATAAATCTGTATCTTCTAAAGTAATGGACATATCGAACAGAAGTGTATGAGAGACTTGTAGAGAAAAACCTAAACATTTTGAAAAATCATCTTGTAGTGCCCTGTAATAATACCAATATAGCTACAAGCTATCAAAACTGACCACCTCGTGTATAAAAATTTTAATTTTACCAATAAAATTCGATTTTAAAAAATGTTATCGTAGATAACTGGATCTATAAATCTATAAATCTACGAGCAGTATACTCGCCACATCGCTAGCGTAAATTTTTTAAATAAAATCATACTATATTATAGATTCAAATTATGTTAAGTAAAAATTGTATAACTATAATTTTTGAATATTATTTCTAATAGCTTAAACGCTACCCCATTGTATACATAAAAAAATATTTCAAATTATTTTATAATAAATTATTAACTAACTAACGGAATTTAATTATATTATTTATTAATATAATTAATTAACTAATTGATTTACAATTTTGTTTTTAAATAAATTGATAGCTGTCAATGAAGTATAAAGAAAAATTAAATATTTGTCTATAAAAATACAGAAATAAAATAAATTTAAATAAATTTCCCAAAAATTTAAACTCATTACAACAATTTAAGAAAAAAGGAGTGATAATAAATTCAATTATTCTAGTTATTATTATAATTTTGATGATTGGAGCAAAATCAATTAAAAACAATAGAAAAAGATATAGTCGGTCAAGCCCGACCATATGATACCCTACACCATTATGTACATTATAATTCGGGGAGGGGTCTTTTATTAGACTTGTAGTAAAATGTGGACCGATACTCATAAGTGTAAAATAAAACATACGAAAACAGAATATTACATTGAGGCTGACATTTATATGAATTTATTCACTTTTGGGAGATTCCCGAAAGAGGGCCTTTTATGGGAGCTATGGTAAATTATAGGCCGATCTTTGTATAATTTGGCACTATCATTTATGTTCATATGATTTATGCCTGTTAAAGTGATTTTCTTAAAAGGGGTTTATATGGGAACTATGGTTAATTATGGACCGATCTTTTTAACACTTATTTAGACTTACACACACACTTATTTAGACTTACATGAAACAAATATGTGTCAAATTTCATTCAAATATTGCTATATTTAAGGGATTTATGATCGTTAAACCCTTTTCCGAGAGGACATTTGTATGGGAGCTAGGTGAAATAATGAACCGATCATAACCAATTTCAATAGGCTTCGTCCCCGAACTATAAGAAGCCAAATTTCATCAATTTTGGTTTAAAATTGTGACCTGTAGCTTAATTACAATGTTTACATAGACGGACAGACGGACGGACGGACAACGTTAAATCGACTCAGAAAGTGATTCTAAGCTGATTGGTATAAATTAAGGTGGGTTTTAGACCAATATTTTTGGGTGTTACAAACATCAGCACAAACGCATAATATCCTTCCCACCTATGGTGGTGTAGTGTATAATTAATTAATATAGCAATTTCGTATTAAAAGTCCATTTTTAATTTTTTCTGTGTATTGAAATAAAATTAAATCATCGAACGATATAAAATTCAAAAACAGACAGACAAACACAGATTCATTATTATATAGATAGCATTTAACATTATCTTGCAGTACTCCTACGATCAGGAAAATACTTGATAGTCTTTTTTTTTTAGAAAAACAAAATAAAATACCAAAAGTGAAGAAACCCTTAAAAACTGATTTCTATATCACGTGGGATTAGTTATAATAGTGGTATTCTGTCAGCATTAAGACCAATAAGCTTTTAAAAATTTTAATTAACAATTTCTAGTAGAGAAGAATGTGACCAATAGGCCTTGTGGATTCTAAACATAGAATCATATATCCTTAATTTCATGTTTGAAGATAATTACTATTACAAAAATTCAAAGCGTAATATTATAATAACAAAAAGTACCACAAAGTACCCTCTTATGGATATTCATTCACTTAGGACCATATATCTTTAATTTCATAATTTTATGTTAAATATTATTGAAAATATTATAGAAAATTCAAATTCAAAGAAGAACAAAAAAAGTACCAAGAAGTGTCCCCTCTAGAATTCTTACCCACAAGTACCACAAAGTGCCGTCTTTTGGAATTTCATTCACTAAGGATCTTACATCTTTAATTTCATGTTTCTAGGCTCAATATTTTAGAAAATTAGAAAAAAAGGCGCTATTAGAAGAACGAAAAAGCACCATAAGTTATATTTTCCTGATTCTCATTCACTTAGGGCCATATATTTTAAATTTCACATATGTAGGTTCAATACTATAGAAAATTCAAAAACTACCATTGGAAGAAGGAAAAAGTAACACAAAGTTCACTCTCTTCAATTTCTACCCACATAGGATCATGTTTCTAGGTTTAATAGAAAATTCAAAAAGTACCATTAGAAGAATGAAAAAGTATCAAAAAGTCCAACGTTATGGATTCTCATTCACTTAGGATCATATATCTCTAATTTCATGTTTCTAGGTTCAGTTTTGTAAAAAATTCAAAAACTACCATTAGAAGATCAAAAAAGTACCACAAATTCCCCTCTTGTGAATTCTCACTCACTTAGCACTACATGTACTTAAGTTCATGTCTTTAAATTTAATATAATAAAAAATGCATTATTTAATTTGAATAAAATTGAATTTAATATATTATCCCCTTTTTGGTACTTTTTATTCCCCCTAAATGAAACAAATATTGTATTTCAATAAATTTCTAAATTGTACTGGGACCTAATGTTAAAATATTTATATGTATGTGTCAGTAAAAAGAAAAAAATATTTTGTGAAAAAAAGTACCAAAATCAGGTACGATTTTTACGTTCGAATTTCCAAAAAGTAACAAATTTGTATTCGCCAATTTTCAGTAAGGTACTAATTTGATGCATATTACTGGATTAAAAGATAGATAAGGTTCCAAAAAGTACCAAATTAAAGTTTTTACCCATTTTCTCCCTAAAAGAGCCGAATTTCAAAAAGTACCAGAAACCTATCCGATTATTTTTTAAGTGAATAACGATAACTATTCAACTTTTGTTGTATCTCTATTGGTTAAGGAGATATAAGGTTACCGATTTTACCGGTTTTTATCCTTTTTAACCCCCCAAAACATTCGAATTTATAAAAATCTGATCTTAGTGGATCTATTTGGTAGAAGACCAATCTACAGTCCATATTTCATCCAGCTTTAACCGTTTGGGCTTTGCGATGATGAATCACCAAGTAAGTCAGTCAGTCAATTACTCAGTGACGTTACTCTTTTATACCCAGTTGGAAATTTCTTTAAGACGTCTTATAAGACAATTTCATCATGACAACTACTGATATATTCATATATTTTGTCAAATTTCTTCAAGACTTAATCAGCATGTTGTCAATAGTGCTGACAAATTTGTGACATATCTTAGTGATGTCTATATGATTATTACATTTAAAAATTCAATGTATTGTCAGTGATACTTTTTCCTTCTTCGGTCACTACCTAATGACTTTTGCAATATAAGTCACTTACGAAACTGTCTTCAAGATACAATTTCCAACTGAGTATATATAAAGAATAGAAAAAATAATAGATAAATCTATAAATCTATCTATTTGTTTATATATCTATTTATTCATCTATCTATCTATCTATCTATCTATCTATCTATCTATCTATCTATCTATCTATCTATTTATCTATCTATCTATCTATCTATCTATCTATCTATCTATCTATCTATCTATCTATCTATCTATCTATCTATCTATCTATCTATCTATCTATCTATCTATCTATCTATCTATCTATCTATCTATCTATCTATCTATCTATCTATCTATCTATCTATCTATCTATCTATCTATCTATCTATCTATCTATCTATCTATCTATCTATCTATCTATCCATCTTTCTACACCTCCCACGTTGGGGTAAAATCTGACAAAAGTGGCAAATAATTTAATTTTCAAATGTAAATTTTCGTAATAAAATTTGGTACCGAATGAAGATCTACAAAATTATCCGTGATAAAATAAAGATAAAGATAAATATTTTTTAAATTTCAGAAAATGAGCAAAAAAAATAAATTTTCATCAACTATCGGTGAATTTTTTTAAAACAAAAAGCCTTTTAAAGCAAAAGCTTTTAATTGTACTATCAGCTTCAGATAATTAGGTATAATTTTCTTGAAATATGTGTAAATTATATTTTGTTTAAATAGTTTCAGTTATTTTGTTTTGAAAATTATTACAGATCACAGAAAAATATAATTTTTATGGTTCCAACCACCACTAATGAACTTGTGGACCATTTTTGGAAACCCTTCCATTACAGATTTGATAGTTGCTTCAGTCACTTTTTTGCAACAGTGTGCACATCTTCTTTTAAAATGTTCGGTATTTCGGGACACCTTTTTCGTGCTCTTCAATCCACTTTTCACAAGAGCTCAATATCTTTCCACTGGTCTTAGCTTCAGACAATTTGGAAAATTTACCTCTCTTGGTACAAAAACTATGTTGTAGTTTTGGTACCATTCTAGAGCTTTCTTACCGTAGAGAAATGTAGCCAAATCAGATCAAAAATTTGTGGACACATTGTGTTCTCTTATGAAAGGAAGAAGTCTATTTTGAAAATATTTTTTGGTGTATATTTTGGTATTTATAGAGCCGAATGTAACAAATGACTTTCCTGTTTTGCCGCAACTGCAAAAAGCTTGTATACCAGGAATGTTTTAGGAAATTTTTTCTGCTTTTGGGTCCTAAACTTATCTTCAACATTGGCTCGAGCATTAACAATATACATTTTTAGACACAGAAGCTGCGAAAATTCTGCCAGCACATACGTTTCATCGTTCTTTATACTTGGCTTCTAAATTTTTACAGCATTCCTGTTTTGAACTTTTTGGACTTCAGATGTTATCAACTCTACATTAGCTTTAAAATTTCGTACCAAATAGTCAAAGCACTGAGCTAACCGAGCAGATACCAGATGTGTTTAGATTTTTTTTCAACATGGTTTCAAACTTCTGGCCTTCCAAATATCATGTGGACCTTTTTTCTTTCCGAACTAGGCCTATCAATGGTCAAATTCTCCTGATACTGTTTAATAACATTAGAAAGAAACGTATGTTAAGATTTTTTTGATCGCACTCCATATACTTATAACGATTTGAGATGTTTTCTTTTTAAAAAACCCCAGTTGCTCTCATACAAAAATCAGCTTTAGAGAAGACTTTTTTCTTTGCTTTCTTAAGTATTAGACAGTGGGGAAGAATCAAACATTGTTGGAAAAAAATCTGTAACTTCTAATTGGTTCATTAGCTTCACATAAAATTTCGCATAGGCATAATAGAGGAAAGTAAAGTTTAAAGTTTGGAAGGAGGAACCTACATACATCTTAGGAGCGGAGCTCTGGGGTCTCAAAATAGAATACTAATGACATAGAGAGTGTTTTTTAACCACTAGCGAATTTTTATTTCTTACACGATTTTTATGCCACCTTAAAGCTATTGGTAGATAAACATGTTTGCATGTACTGTTTATTGTTCGAGTTATATACATTTGAAATTTTAGAAATCTTGGAATTTTAGAAGATCTTGGTCAAGTTTTTTTCATATATAGCCCAACATCTTAACCGATTTTATTATATATCTTGTAATTAATTAAAGAACAAGATTATCTATCGAAATTTGAAGTCGTAATCTTAATTGAGTCTAAAAATATAAAATTTTGAACTTTATTTGAACTTTATTTTAAGAAAAAAATTAAAAAATCCAAGAATAAATTTTCTTAGTTAAAAAATTTGTTATCACCTTATTGAATTTTCGACCCATTTAACCCCAATGTATAGCGGAAGAACGGACACTACCACTCCGCCAATAAAAAAAAAATTAATTTTTAAACATACTAATAAAAAAAAAAAAAGCTGATAATTAAATTACTGATGTTACCATTTTCGACTTAATTAACCCCAATTTATAGACGGACGGACAGACATTACTATTCTGCTAAAAAATACTTTAATTCTAAAAATGCACCTTTTTTACTTACTAATAAATATAAAAATAAACTGTGATCATTAAAGTGTTGATATCACTTTTCCCTAAACTAAGCATCATTTAAACCCAATGTATAGACGAACGGACGGACATTACCAATCTTCCAAAAAAATAAATAAATATAAAAATTTCATTAAAATATTAATATCACCTTTCCCTGAATTAATCATAATTTTCGATCCATTTTACACTAATGTGCGTCGGTTTGTCTGTCTATCTAATTATGTATCCTTTTATCCTTCTAGTACTACTGTAAATCTAAAATTGACTAAAAACCCTTAATAACGAACAAAACTTTACTAAATTTCAATAATAAAATGTTACCAATTTTAATTTCCGGTTAAATTCCTGGGAGACTTTTCATCACTAAAAAGTAAACAAATATTAAACTACCCCCTCCTTCGAACACCAACATTTGACATTTTGAAATATTTTTAATTTTTTTTTTTTTTTTTTTTTTTTTGTTCAACATAAAGAAAACATTTTTTACATTACTTAACTTAATGACATTAAATAATTGTAAATTTGAAAAGCAACATTTATCACCAATAAAACCTCAATAAAAATCACCTTTAAATCAACATTAACAACAAACAAAAGACTCAAGAAGCAAACCTTTATTTATTAATTTCAAAAGTTTTTTTGCTTTTTGGCGAGCGCTTTTAAGAAAAAATGAATCATTTAGCCAAAAAGACTAACAAAAATAAAAGAAAAAAAACATTGACAAAAGTTTAATAAACCGGAGGTCAAGTTTATATTTAGTTTAAAGATAATCACAGAACAAAATACAGAATCAAACTAAAACATTTTAAAGTTCTTGATTTATGTTTTTAAATAGGCCAAGGTTTTAAGTTTTTAAAGAAAAAAATTTATATTTTTTACTATAAAATGCCGCTAAAGTTTATTGTTTATATTTTAGTATACACGCAAAAAAAAAAATAAAATAAAAAAATATTTATTTATTATACATAACAAAATACGTTAAAACCAATTAAAATTAGTCTACTTAAGGTTTACATTTTTTTCAAATAAAACTAGCCGCTGTTTTATGGTTTTTTATTGTCTTGTTGATTTGATCTTGACAATAGTCAAAATGTCACTTTGAAAAATCACTATTAATTTTATTTTCATTTATTTTCGCTTTTTTGTTTGTTTGTCTATTTGCTAACAATATAAAAAAGTAATAAAATACAATAAAGAAAAAAAATATTTTAAGAAAAATACGACCACAAATCTTTAATGAAATAAATCATTTAGTGTTAATTCGTAAAGTATTCTATAGATTCTAAACAAAATATATATGAACATAAATATGGTTGTATATTGTTTTTGGGATTTGCAAAATTGTTAACAATTTTTCAAATAAAATTTGTATGTCATTGTTGTAAGTTTTTTTTTTTTTTTTAATTTTTTTCTATATTTGTAGTTCTTTTAGGTTTGGTGTCATATGTCAGGGTGACAACTGAAAATAGCAAACAAAAATAAAATTGTTCAAATAAATACCTGGAAATTTTTGTATACATTTAATAGCAAAATCGAAAAAATTACATTAATAAGAAGCCAGAAAAAATATTTAAATAAGTTAAAGAGTTAAATATTTTGGGGTTTATGAGAAACACTGCTGGACAAATATTAGAAATTAATAGAGGACTTAGAGTTTATAATATAATAAGATACTTTCCAAATAACAATCCCTCTAAAGACATAACAATTACAGTAAGTGGAATCACTTTTATTTTTTACTGATTTTAAAAAGGAAAATCCAAATCAAAATTCTAAACATGTGTATGAGTATTGACATTTTGAACTACATTAAAACAAACAATCAATACTTTGATTTATATTTTATTCAAAATAAACAACTTTGAATAAGAAAAACCAAAAAAAAAAAGAAACTTGTGAATTAAAATTGAGTGGCACATGCCTATATGAATTAAAAAACACAAATACTTACAAACATATTTTGAATGCTTACACTAACACTTCTAATTTCATATAAAATTTTTTATATTTTTTTACAAAAATTAAAATTTATGTCGCTTGTTACAATTGGTTGACAATATGTCTTGCAATGACATGTAAACGATATTAAACAAAATGTTTATTTTTTGTTTCTTGTATTTCTTCCACTTTAACGCTCTTATCTGGCAAATAAATATAAAAAAGTTAAAAAAAAAAAATAACAAAAATTGTAAGCAATTGACTTTTTTGACTGCCAACACTCAAAACACTTTGATTTTGTTGTGTTGGATTTTAACATTAAAAAAAATAAAAAATAAATCTTATTGCATTAAATAAATATGTGACTAATCTGTTAAAAGTTATAAAACATTTAGAATTAAAAGCAACAACATTTAAAGAAATCAAGGATAATAAACATTAACAAAAATATCATAAATTTTGATGGAATTTTAGAAAAAACCAAAATTATAAAAATATTTTTGTATTTTTGCAAAAATTTTAAAACACCCATAAATTTATGAATGAATCATGAGTTGAAAGCTGAGTTTGAACATCTTTTATGTAGTTTATCATTTCATATGTGACTTGATTTTGTTTCTTTCTTAAATACACTGGGCCGCAAATTATAGAAAATTAAATAAAAGGCATTTTGCACGTTTTGTTATTTAAAGAACAAACAAATTAAATTAAAAATAAAGAGATATTAGTTTTGTTAATTAAAACAACTTTATTTTACCCTACACTATGTATTAAATAACTAGATAACAAACTACACTACATACTAATCTATAGACTATAATATGACCAATACGATTTTAAATATGACATCATGAGTGCCCTCATCACATTTTGAGCATAAGTTGAGGACGGCACGGTTTATGCGAGACCAGTAAGCATTTAGCTTACTGTATGAGTCTAAGGGATCCTGAACATATCTTTGAATGTTCTCCATGTATTTACGAAGGTCATGCCTGACATTTCTCGGGGAGCATCCAACTGTGTGATGTTGAAGTTTGAAAGTCCCCTTTGCAACTATTTAGTTAACATAGTGTTATGTCCCTTAACCGGTAGTACCTTCGTCTCCTCATGTAGGGGTTATGTAGAGGCAATCTGTTAATAGCCTGTGACGATCCTTAAGGCTGCATTTTGACAGTTTTGTAGATTTCTCCACTGAGTATCACTTAAAGAAAGAGACCATACTGGAGCAATATAATTGACTACTGACCAACTAATTGTCAAAATTTTTCAAAATTACAGTAGAATGAGGTGAGGAGTTTAACATGCTATCAAGATTTTTGGATATTTCACTGCCGGAATTTTAACTCCATCGCCAAAGACGACAAGATCGAGTTTTACCTCATTTATCTAGGTGATGAAAGGTGTTGCTGAAGACTTCATTGGTGAAAACTGCAGATTACGCACAGTGAAGAAATTGTGAATCTGATTGAGATAACCATTCACCGTATAGTCATCCGATGAGACAACCGAAGCAAAGGATGAAAGAATAAATATAAACAATGTAATCAATTCTTCCCACATAATTACTAAACTCAGTAAACTTTTCTGATTCCTGAAGAAATTCGCGAAGGTGAAGAATAATGTTCACTGTACAATAAAGCAATAGTTTCGCAAAATAATAATGACTTTTAATGTGGCATTCGACGAACTATATGGCGAATCGACAGAATTGACAAAGAAATTTAATCAAACAATACAAATGTCCCCTATGGGAATAACAAAATCTACTGTAGTAGCCCGTAAAAGGATTAAGGATTCAGCTAAAAAAGAAATATAAGCAAAAGACCATTTTTTTAAATAAGATACTAACAGCGTGAAGAAGCAACAACGAAAGTGGATACATGTGCTGTATTGGTAGAGATACTAATCGTTTTAGGTCTACAGAAAATTATAAGAAGAATTAGACGCCCATAAGCAGTTGTCGAAATATCTATGAAAATGGTGGAGTGTCATTGATTGATTTTGAGGTATTCATAAGCAGAATAATTTCAGAAGATATAATGTATATAGAATACAATAATTATCGGAGACGATTTTAATGCAAGATCGATAGACTAGATGCAGATATACTAACATATGGAAGTTTTTACTTTTAGGAGATTTTACCCAAATGGATTTATTACTCTGAAATTTTGGAAATATCTAAAGGTTTAGAGAAGTAGAGTTTTGTAACAAGGAACCTCAAATTGGAACTAGAACTCGTATAGAACTATAGAACTAGTATATAGACAGATTCGAAGGAAGCAATTTGGAAGATGTGACGGAGACACAGATAAGAATGAAATCGAAAATATTTTTAACGGAGTTAGATTCTCACATGACATCGGAAATAAAACAAATACCATATGAAAAAAAACCATAATGATGAAGAAATGAAATTTAAAGAATTATTAGTTCGTAAACGTCTGAGCGGTCATTACTGTTTAAATAAGAAATATATTCAATAGTGAAGGATGGAAGTATGGACTGCGCCGAGCTTATATTGCTCTATAAATGATTTTATACTAGGGCTCAATACCTTTCAATTAGGCACAGTTGTGAACAATTTGGTGTATTAGCCTCTTTTAGTACAAATACAATACCATTTGTTTGATACCACTCCATTGTTTTGTTGCTGTAATTAGATGAGAGAAGGAGTGCGTTCGCAAAAACTTAAGACATGTTTTGCCACTTAACTTTTTTCGGAAACAATATTTAAATTTTTTTTATCTAGTTATCTTTGAAAGATATGTCAGTTATTATTTTTAATGACAACCATAAAAATCCCAATTTTTTTACCAAAACAATGGCCAAATAACTAAAGGCAGACCTTTAAAGTCTACCTGTTTCCCATGGTATTAAACAGTATCAGGAGATTTTGACCATTCATAGGAAACCTGGTTCGGGAAGAAGATGTTATTGGGAAGGTCAAAAAAATTAAAAGCATATTGAAAAGAGCTCCAAACACATCTGGTAGAAAAGCAGTCTGGTTAGCTCAATGCTCTGATTATTTGGTGCGAAAAGTTTAAGCTAATGCAGGCCTGAAAACATACAAAGTCCAAAAAAAGCTGAAAAAAATTTACAAATCAAGAAAATGGCATGGAAATTAAAATCAAATTTCATACAAAAATACTCATGTTATATTAAAGAATATTTGCAAAAAAGATTACTTCCTTTGATTAGAGAGCACAATGTGTCCACATATATCGAAGATTTTAAAAGATGGGCAAACTGTGACTGAAACAACTATAAAATCAAGAAAATGGCATGGAAATTAAAATCAAATTTCATACAAAAATACTCATGTTATATTAAAGAATATTTGCAAAAAAGATTACTTCCTTTGATTAGAGAGCACAATGTGTCCACATATATCGAAGATTTTAAAAGATGGGCAAACTGTGACTGAAACAACTATAAAATCTCTAATGGAGGGGTTGCAAAAAAGATCCACGAGATAAAAATTAGTGGTTAGAACTATAAAAGTTTTATTTTTCTATGATATGTAATATAATATCAATTAAATAAAAACAAATCAAAACTCTAAGATCAACCGTTTTCAAATTATTGAATTCATAGAAAAAAATATTTCAAATTACTTTTTAAAAAAATTATATCGGAATTTAATTATATTATTTATTAATATGATTAATAATTAATTTCTAATTGGTTTACAATTTTCTTTTTTAATAAATTGACAGTTCATAATATTATATAAGAAAAGTACAAAATTTGTCTATAAAAATGTTGAAATAAACAAATTTAAGTCAATTTCAAACTATTTTCAGTTCATTATGTCTATATAAGAAAAAAAAAGTAATAATTAAATCAATTATTCTGGTTATTAATATCATTTTGATGATTGGAGCAAAATCAATAAAAAATTAATTAATATAAGCAATTTCATAGTTGAAGTCCATTTTTACTTTTTTCTGTGTTTTATTAAGATTTCTTTGATCTCATTCTTTATATGCAGAGAAAAAATATGGTTGTGGTATACATAATCGAAGAGCAACATATTATGAATAAATTATATGATTTTCTTTAAAATTTATACGATCATAAATAATAAATATTCACATTTTAGTAATAAAATTTATCATATTAAGTATTTACCATAAAAAATGTAAAACGTAATCAGAATTACTTATAACATCTGCGATATCAATATTATTATGATAAATATTCATTAATTAATTTTCTTGAATTGTATCTTATGCAATTCAAATATGTTTTCTATTAACTAAATTATTTAATAGTTAATTCACATTTGATATTATTTGAATCACCCCAAATATAACCAAATCTTATTAATTTATAATTATTCTTTAATTAAACTAAATGAGAATTATAATGAAGTTGAAAAATTAAAAACAAAATATATTTAAAAGCAAACAAGTTATGAATTTTTTAACCATATTTATAAAAAGTATATGTGCTATAATTATTTGCAACATTTTATTGTTATGAGAATAATAATATTAATATGGTTTAAAAACAATATATGATTGAAGAACCAGAAATAAGATTTAAAATATTAATTGGTTGTATTATTAATAAAATTTTGTTTCTGGTAAAAATATTTAATAACATAAGATGTTTATAGTCAACTATTTAAATTTTTATTGAATGTAAATATTAAATTGTAAAACTTAAAAAAAAACATTGCTACCATGAACATAGTGTTATTCAAATTAATGAACAATGACAATGGTATTGTTGCAGTAATCCCGTAACCATTTATTTCTCTGCGTGTAAATTAAGCCACATATTTTCAGCTTGATTAAGGATGTACTTGAAGATATTGCTCCTTATTGTCTTAAACTTTATTGTAACCGACACTGCGTTTGGTACATCCTAATCTAGCATCTGCTCATTACCAACCTGGTATCTATGTGCAGAGATCTAAACTAAGTTAATATCAGAAAGTTAATAACTCTTGAATGACAAGAAGAGACAAAATTAGTGTACGATTTTAAACAAAGATGTGCCGCCTATCTATCGACAAAAATTTCATTATTACCGAGAATATTTCTGTCATATAGTAGTTTTGAAGCTTTATAAATGGAAAATGATTCAACCTTTGTACATCTAATTAACTATATTGGAATCTTGTCCGCTTTTGAGCCAAACATCTTACGACAGCTGTAGTAAGTAGCCTTCTTAACTGTAGTTAGAGCACTTATTTTTCATTACTGTTTTGAGAAGAGAAAGATACCAAAATTTTTCTCTTTAATTGGAAGGCAAATTTCAGAATTTGTTAACCATTAAAGCTTGGAATCTTGATCTTTGTTGTAAATAATACCAATTTATTTATTTATTTATTTATTTTTTTATTATTTTTTTTTTTTTTATTATTTACACCTAGACTGCTTTTTATTGCACAATTGCTGAGTAGATTCAAAGCATTGGATTTCAATCACTAATCACGACCAAAAACAGAATACAGATCTAGAAATGGATGCTCATATTTTAGAAGTAGTACCAATAAGAAGAAGAAAAACAAAAAGTAAAAAATAGCAGCAAATATAGGATCAAGAAAATCAGTTAAATATTAAATATTTTTATTAGACGAAGGACTATACTTCAAAAACTATATGGTGTTATTAATAACCCAGAATATGCAAGAATATAGACAATAATTTCTTAGATCCATAAAACGAATTAAACATTAAAATTCAATTTTTATCTTATAAAAGAGACACTGTAGGGTATAACCAAACAAAAAATCTAACTTTATTTAAAACTATTATTTTTTCTTTTAAAATTTTTTACGAGTTCATTAAGCGCAAACTCACATTCTCCACAAAAAAAACAGAACAAAATGAAACACATACATGTGTTTAACGTTGTACGTACAAAAATGTTAGAATCTTGCGCTTAGATAAATAAAAATAATTTTTGTTAAGATTCTGGGGTTTCTCTTAAATAAAACAAAAAAAAACTCAACACATAAATAATACTGAACAAAAAAAAAAAAAAAAAAAAAGAAACGCAAAAACTTGGACAAAAATCCCCAGCAACAAAAAAAGGAAGTTCTTAAAAGTAATGTAAACATAACAGCACGTACAAAATATAAATGAATACAATTCACAAAAACTTACACTTGTTCTTATTACGAACAACATGAAAATGAAAAAATACAAACAGCAAAAGAAAAAGTTCCTTAAGCCACCAAAATATATGATACAAACATTAACGAGTGCTTTTTTGCTCTTAAGGTGGCTGAGACGTGTAAATATTGCAGATTGTTGTTATAGTTGGACAATTTCTCTTGGTTTTCTTATGATCTAGAAATGTGGCAATGAATAAAAAACAAAAAAATAAAAAAAAAAAACTTAAGGATTAACGCATCTTAAACAAGTAAACTAGAAAATGTTCAACTTTTAACCTTTAAGTTTTGTATAATTTTTAAGATTTGTCTTTGGTTTTCATTTCTTTTAATTCTGAGAAGTTATAGTTTTTCTTAGATTTTCTCATCATAAAGTTATGTGGATTTTTCTTATTAAGCGTAGGCTGATAACATTTAACTTTTAACTTAAATTATATAGTTTTTTTTTTTGTGCACCATGATGGAAAGAAAAGAATACAATTTTAAAAACTAATGTCATGTAATGTTTGCCTCTTTTCTATGTTAAACATTTATCATTTTGAGAGCAAAAAGACTTAAGACATAAACTTTAGTTTGCGTTTTGCATACGTAAAAGAGAGAGAGAGAAAAAAAATAAAAGAATTTGAGGAAAAGAAATAATTAAGTCAGTAAGTTATTGTAAAATTTGTCAAGTACTTTTTTTTACAATAAAAAATTATTATTAAAAAAAAAATTTATTCAAAAAATACCCTTCACCATCTTACCGACAAATAATTGAATTATCGCCTTAACGTATGCCTTCATTATTTCACATTTATAAATCTACATTTTTTTTCAAACTACGAAAATTTGAATACGAAAAAAAAAACAATCATTAAAAATAAACAACAACAACAACAATTCAATATATATTTATTTTTGTATGTGTGTATATACAAACTGACTGCATATACAAAGAACAACAACAACACTGTTATTCATTATATTACTGCTTACAAAAACGTCACTAATAGTCATTACAATGCTTAATATACTATTTGTGTGTGTATTTATATTCTTAACAGATTTGTTTTAGTTTTTGGCCCATAACTCTGTTGATTATGAACGAATTTGGTTTATTAAAAAATCCGAAATTTTATAAAAATATTTATGACCGATTTTTATAAAAATAAAAATCTATAGCTTAAACAAGGGCTTCAAAAAATCAAAAATGCGATTTGCCCGATATCTCAGTTATTATGAACCGATTTATTTAATTTTTTTAGCAAAAAAATTCAGAAAAAAATATTCGAGCCTTCTTTGCAAAAACGAAGGCCCGTATATACAGAGGATTCAGAAACTGGAAAAAATCAAAAATGCGTTTTGCCCGATATCTCAGTTATTATGAACCGATTTATTTAATTTTTTTAGCAAAAAAATTCAGAAAAAAATATTCGAGCCTTCTTTGCAAAAACGAAGGCCCGTATATACAGAGGATTCAGAAACTGGAAAACCGGTTCTAGAAACCGGGTTTTTAAGTATATCTCAGCAATGTATGAACCGATTTTGCTGAATTTCAATAGCAAAATTCTCGAAAGAATTTCCAATCGTTTGGTATATATATTATATATGCCAGTTATCGGTCGGCTTCATAAACGCCATTTCAACCGACACACGGACGGACGGATGGACGGACGGATATGGTCCTATCGTCATCATTTCTTACAAGGATCCCGAAAATATAAACTTTTTTGCTCTCCAACGAAAAATTTGGAAATTACAAACGGAATGACAAACTTATATATACCCTTTACACCTGTGGTGAAGGGTATAATAAATTAAACACAAGAATGAGAATTGACAAAGATTAGAAATCCGAATAAGTATATCGAAAAATTACCAAAATAATCCAAACTTTCGGGAAAGTTATCACCTATTCCTCTATCCTTCCTTATTCTCCTGGAATTAAACCAATAAATTTCAACATTTCTCTCTAACAAAAAGGTTGTTAAAAGACAACCTTTCTGCTAAAAACTCCCCAAAACAAGTGCCATAAAATTTTTTTATAGCAAAAAAAAATGTAATGCATAAAATTAATATAATATTTATTCTAAATATTCTAAGGAGAGTATGTGACTGACTAGTCCATGGTTAAATTTTATTAATGACTTTATTATAGACATTCTAAAGAATCTTAAACGTTTTTTATAAAATAAACAAACAAAAAGCTTCTATTGCACTGTGATAAATTTTTGTTGGTTAATATTATCA
Source organism: Protophormia terraenovae (assembly GCA_951394005.1). Lineage (NCBI taxonomy): Eukaryota > Metazoa > Arthropoda > Insecta > Diptera > Calliphoridae > Protophormia > Protophormia terraenovae. The sequence goes on along the minus strand of OX596075.1, from coordinate 121,702,156 downwards.
TTATTATTATTTTAGTTTTTTATTTTTTCTTTAGTTATGGATTTTAAAAAAAGTAATTTTAGCACACTACCCACTCAATCTGTTGCAGTAAGAAATTTTTAACAGAAAAAAATCAAATTGAGCAATTTGTTAAGGTTCATTTTATATGCTGGACAAAAATATTAAACGACTGTGAAAAGAAATAAGATACATATGGCATGAATATCATATAATATAAACATTTTAAACATATGTGTAAACATCTATATATTTAGTTGGTTTTAAAAGCAATTCAGTTTAAATTCACAAAAAAAAAAAAAAAATAAGAAAAAATTATAATGAAGACATCAAACTAGGCACTGCCTACTTTTTTTTTCAGAACAGCCAAGTCACCAGTGTCTTAAATAAAATTTTGAAAAAAAAAAAAGAAGAGGTGTTTTTTCATGGATTTCTTAAGCAACATACATTACTTTAATATTTTTGATCATATATGTATGCTTTAAACATTTTAATTTTACTCATAGTAGGTTTTTCCTTTTAGCTGCTTTTTTTCATGAATGAATGATAAAGTACTCAATGTTAAAGTTGTACTAAGTATTTTTATTTAAAGCCTAAAGCTAAACACATGTTTAGATTTCATTAATTCAAAATGATTCATAGTTGAAAGTTTAAGTGATTCTTAAGAGTATGAAATATAAAATTACGAAATAAATTTTAAGAGTTTAATTTAAGAAGAAAAAGAGTATTTTGATGAAACATGCACTAATGGAGGAAGAACACTTGTTGAGAAAATAGTCTTAATTCATGTATATAGTTATTGATTATGTTTGTAATTATTATATACCACGAATTTTTGTTAATTGAAATTCTAATCATTTTTAAATTGCACTGGTTGACAAATTGAAAAATGTTTTCAATGACAAGAGATATCTCAGTCAATTCGGACACATATTATTATGACGTACTATTATGACGTACTAAGCATATAGTGTCTCACTAAAGTATTTGAATTTTTTAAATTAATAAAAAAAATCTAGATTTATTAACTGAATTGTGTTTGTCTATTTGTTAACTTTATAATGCAAAAAACTGTAATCAAAAATATTGCATTGTATCCAAGTTATTCCAGAAATAGTATGAAAATTCATCGAACTTACCTCACAAAAGTATATGAATTTTTATCACCTTTGTATTTAAAAATGTCAAACAAATTAAAAATTGGAGAAATTCATGTATTTTTTATTAATAATAGGTCATAGGTATCACAATTAAATGTTTACTAATTTATTTCCCCAATTTGGAGTAAAATTTTGGGTCCAATTTTATATTTAATGGACTTAGAATTAGGAAGAACACGCCTATTTTTCTTCTATAAATGACAAATACAATATTTTTTTTGTCATTAAACACTGAACTAAAAAGGTACATAAATACAATAAAAAAGTTTATTGTATCAATGAATTTGTGCACTAATTTTGACCCTATGTACAGGTTCATTGAAACAATGTATTGCCATACATTAATATTCAAATTCAATGTACAAGTTCATTGATTAAATTTATTCTTACATTGAATCAATGAACACGTTCATTAAATAAAATAAATAATTCCAGTGAACAGTACATTGATTTCAATGAACTCATATTTTCTCCCAATGAAATTAAACATTGAAAATGAATTATAATAATAGGTTTGTTCTGTATTTTTGGTTTTTATTTTATTTTAAATTAAATGATTAAAATGTATGATATTATAATATAAGCAAAAATTAAATATAATTTTCTTAATATAGATACCATAAATATAATACAGTGTTTATATTACATTTGGCAAAAAAAATTTACATAAACAAAATAAATGTTACAGATGTGATCGTGTTTGCTTTGTCATTTATTTTATAAAGTAATTCCTGTTGTCCTCTACATTTCTCAATGATAGTATGGAATATCCATTTAGACACCACATTGATATGAGAACAGCATTATCCTAAACAAAAAAGTTAAATAAAATTTGTAAAATTCGTTCAATGGCTTAACATTTTGAAACTAGTTACTTACGAATTGAATCAATCTTGGTTTTGAAATCACGATAATTTTTGAAAACCCGGTATTTGACGCTAATAACACATTCCTCTGCGTCTTAGTTGTTTTATCTATACAAATATAAATTATATATATTATTTTGAAACTGTTTAAAACGATTAACATTATTAAACTTACGCGTAAGGAAGGCAAGTCTCCAAATTCCTGTTTTTGAGTAATTCATTTAATTTGGTGTATTCAATTATGCTGCACAACTTCTCCTAAATTTATATTTATGTATTTTAATAATTCGTCCATGCTTTATAACTTATTTACTTTTTAATTATTTTAGTTTTTAACACAAAACTGAATTTTTTGTCTTTTGTTTAAAACGCGTTATTTCTTATTAAGAGATAAAAGCAAACTGAGTTGTTTTTGTTTTACTTTATTTCCCGTTAAAAAGCATTTATTTCAACATAATTTAATGAAATATTTCATTGGTTTAATGTTTTTGTTCATTGTGTAATGCTTCTTCATAATTAAATCAATGTATTAGTACATTGAATAACCGAATTCAATGAACTAATACATTAAATCAATTAACTGATTTACTTATTTTATTAAGAAATAAATTTTATAACTGGTTTTAATGTAATGTTCATAATAGCGTCAATTTTTTCATTGAATTTTAATGAATATTTTCATTGAAGCAATGAATTCGTATATTAAGTTTATAAATTCTCGGAAAAAAATTTATGAATTTCATTTAATGTACTTTATTCATTGAAATTACTTTTTTCGGTGTAGTAAAAAAAATATTACGGTTTTAGTTCCTTATAAGTTTTTTTGTTAAAACGCCATATACGAAGGGTCTAAGTCATTAATTATTAGATATAGCACCATTAAAAATAGAATACCTTAAATATCAAGCACACTTTGGTACCCTACGTATCAAAAATTTATTTCAAAATGTTGGGGAATATCTTCTCGATATATAGCCAATTATAAATTTGGAGACTAAAATACCTGACTTTATGATATAGCTCCAAAATATACCCCCACATAATTGTACTTGGGTTTATTTTTCTAATTACTTAGCCATATTACTTTTGGATCAATAACTTGCACTCCAGAAATGTTGGAGCGAAAAATTTTCAACTTTATTTTCATCAACATAGATAATATTAACAGAATACTAAACTTTTTCGGATATTTTTACCTATTTATAGTTTCCCTATACCTTGAAAGTCATATAGTTATGTAACTTAAAATATACCTCTAATCGCGTTTTATACTATGGCACCAATTTCTTTGTATTTTGGTAGCCGGTATCCAAATCTCCCATTTAATAACAGAAACACAATCCGAAAGTTTTGTTAAAATATGTGAATCAATACTTCTGTAAAATAGGCTTAATGGTAATTATTTTTCATTTTTAACAAAATAATTTTTCATTTTTAACAAAATTTTGCAGAAATTTTTTTTTCGAAAACATGGTAAAGTCCATTTATACCTCCAAATAAAACAAATTAAATTTTCTTTTTTTTAAGATACATGTAAAGAAATTTCACTTAACTTGCCCAAAATTTGATAACCAAATTTATAAAAAGAATTAGTAAATGCTTAACACTGATACTTAATAACAATTAATATAAACAAACAAATCTTCTTTTTGCCTTTTTTGTATTTTGAGTATCTTCAAATATAAAAAATTAAAAAATTCAAATACTTTTGTGAGGTACCTGAAATGACTGCACGTATTATTTTTCTCAACATCTCGGAAACGATTCAACATTTTGTGCTACTTGTTGCAGCATTTGGTAGAAGACAAATCAGGCAAAAAATCCCATTCATAAAAAATAATTATTTTTTATTTACTTAAAAATTAATATTCACTAACTTATGTGAGACACTGTATGTATCAAACTCAGTTACTCAGTTTTTCGTAATTTTTTTTTTTTTTTTTTTCAGAAGGACTTCAAAGTTTCGAAAAATTTGCAAATTTAAACAAAATTATAAAATAATTAACAACATGGATGTCAAATAAATAACAAAAGTTTTTATTTAAATATTGCAGAACAAAATGTTAAGAAAAAATGCTTTGTAGGAGTGCGTTATTAAGCAATAAATATAATATTACAGGAATTAGTTTTCAGAAATATATTTTCTTAAATTTTTGTACCGGAATATTTAAATAAAAGCTATTATATTGTAGGGATTCGTAGCTCTTAAATAAAATCCATATTGGATCGATATTTTCTTCATAAATATTTTAAAATATTCTTAAAAATTGTGCATCTTTTGAAAATTTGAAATCCTTTCGAGAGGAAATTTGACATCCTGGAGCAAAACTGTTTACACAGTTTTGTCATGTATGGTCTCTAGTTTTATCCACGTGTGAGGCTGATATATGCCTAAAAATACAGAGTAAAAGGTAACATTTTCAAGAGAATATTTTTAATATATTTTTTTTGTAGCATTTAAATAAAAAATAAGTATTATTGCAAGGTCTCTTAGCTTTTATCTGACATCTATATTGGGTTGATATAATATTCGTAAATATTTTATATTACTTTTTTTTTTTAAAATGCTTATTCTTCGAATTTTTTAAGTATTTTTTAGAGAAAATTTTACTTCCTGGAGTTTTGTGTCTATATCAATTTATTCATATGTGAAAATGACTGTCATACGTTGTAATACATGGAAAATCTTAACAAATTTGAAATCGATTTTTTTTAATCTTTAACACAATATTTTTGTTAGCACTAATTTATAGTCAAATTTAAATAAAAAGTTAACTCGATATCATATTGTTTTAAAATTTAGTTAATTATTAATACGGGATATTTGAAAGTAAGATGCATTTTTTTGAATCAACTAAACTCTACTTTATATTGTCTAAAGGTACAGTCAGATTAGGCAAATGTTTGTTTCAAATTTGTTTGCCCAAACGTAAACAAAATTTTTCCAAATGAAATTTATTTTATGGTCACATTACTCACATTTATTTTCCCATTTTTGTTTGTTCAAACAGACTTTAAATATAGCCAAATAGGCAAACAGGAAAACATGTTTTCTGATCGGTCACATTTGAAAATTTATTTGTTTTTAAAAATTATTATATTATTAAAATTATACAAGAAGAAAAGAAAAAGACAATGGATTCGGAAGTGGGTTCAAAGACGAAATGAGGAAGGATGTTGTGCAAAATGGAATGTTTGATTTAATGGCTTTTAGTATCCGCTATATTTCAAGATAATTATACCACCATCCCATAGGAAGAACACGAGCACCACCCACAATGCCCCCAATACCACCAGCGCCAAGAACATCAAAGCTCCCCTTTAGCCGTTCATTTTGAGCAATGAGCCTCATCAAGAGGTCATCATACCTTCCGCCCTGCTCCAACAACTTCTTTGGAAGGTCAACCATCGACATCCCAAACATCACGTCCATAAGATCCTCCTTGATCTTCACCTGGCCACCCATTCGTCACACTAAACCGACGTAGTGGTCTTCTTCCTAGAGCGCCCCGTTCTATCCGTCTTCTTAGCAGAATTGCCAGAGGAAGCAGCAGCACCTTTCTCCTCACTTGCATCACTAGCAGCCTTAGCAGCGACCTCACCACCACTTTTCATCGACTTAGGTGATTCCAGATTGTACCGCTTGCCCAAGTCCTCCTCATCCAACTCCGAACTAGACGAATCCAGCTCAAACTGCCACAACATAGCGGGCACTGGCAACATAACGTCGTCGTACTGCTAAATGTCACCTATAATCACGTATAATCACGTAACTCGCGGTTAAAGGTGCCAAAAATTTATTTATTTTTTTATACTCAAATCTCGCTCATTATGCATCATATGTGTTTTGATGCCATTACAACATCTATAGAATATAAAATTTGCAACAATTTTGCTGAAGTACTATGTGTCCGAATTTTTTTATTTTGTTATTGCAATTTTATACTGTTGCCTCATTGAAAATTTTTCATTTGCGGACATCCCAACTTGGTGCAGGAAAATACTTCTCGACAATACTTGCAACAGAAAATAAATAAATATCTTTAGAAAATGTTTGGTATAATTATCCCTACAATTTTACTATATCGTCCCGAGATATGTATAGCGGATACTTAAAAACTTTTAATATATCATAAAATGATTTTTGGCACCTTTTACGCGAATAACACTCGTAGCAAACACTTTATAATTGGTGACTTTAGGTTAAGACATTTTTTCTTCTAATTTGTATGCTTCATGAAATTATTAAAATGATCAGCAAAATTGCTCTATATTGGCGGGATTTATTGCTTAAAAGTTCTCATTTATTTAAATATTTAAAATTTTAATGATTTAGATTCAATAGTAAACAATATGTCTCAATACAACTATTATTTGATATTGTTTTTTCTTACAAAAATTTTGTAAGATCAAATAATTATTCGCCCAAAAAATGGGAAAAAATTTTCCATTATGTGGTCACACTGTGTTCATACTATGAACATTTTTGTTTGCCCAAAATTAGCTTATTTGTTGTTTGCCACATAATAATATATTATGGTCACATTAAGGTAAAGAAATATTTGTGAGTTTCAGTCAAATGTTTTCCTAGTGTGACCGTACCTTAAGTCTAAGAAAATATTAGATATCCGGAGCACTTTTTCCTAATATTTTACTGATTACACTGGTCAACAAAAAAATCTTCCTCCATAGACGAATAGTTAGACTTGATGTATTTTGATGTGTTAAACACGAATCTGCTTTCAGTTTTTTCTAGTATATTTCCTTATAACTCCAGAACGGTGTGTACGATTGATCAAAGTGATACACCAAAAGATGCGTTCTAAAAATATCTTCAAATTTCTTAAACTAAATTTTTTTATGTGCTTAATAGTTTTGGAGTTATTTTGAAATAAATGTGTGAAAAAAATCATTTTCATGCAAAGTTTTACATTTTTTTGTTACTAAAATTTCTTTTAATAAATAAAAACATCTAAAAACATCTACAGTTTATTATATTTATCTTAAAGCTGGCAATGCTGCGAATAAAATAAGGCATGTATCTTCAAATTTAATGCAGAAATCTAAATTTTGTTCACAGTTAAGTAAAAATACCCATGTTACATACAATTGAGTAGAAATACAGTGGTGACCAAAAAAAAATGTTGTTTATTTTTTCTTGAAACTAAAATAGGTAGATTCTGACGAGTTAAACAAGAATCTGCATTCACTTTTTTTATATCGGGTACTGATTTTTTTTATGTGCATGACTAATATCATCACCTTATTCAACGGATACACTATAAAATTCAAAAATGGTTTGTCGAACTTAGGCTATAACTCAAGAACCCTTTACACGATTTTGATAAGTGATACATCAAAAGATGCGGAAATTGTCTTCAAGATATGTCAACAGTATTCTTCATTCGCTCAAGAATTTCAGAGTTATGGTTCAAAATTTTTACAACTTTTCAAAAAAATAAATTTTAAAATTTTCGGTACTAATTACCGAATAACTACGGAAATATTAGCTGGACAAGAAATTATATAAATACAGCTCAAAGACAATTTAGGTCACTATATACTAAAGTTCAATTTATCTTAATTGGACAAACCTTTCTTGAGTTATACAAGTGTGACTGCCTAAAAGCGTGGTCATAGTAGTCATGCCTATAAAAAAAGTCAATGCGTGATAGAAAAAAGGTAAAAGCTGATTCTTATATAGCACGTTGAATTCCATCTAATCCACCTATTTTTTTTTTTAATTTAAGACGAAAAAAAAATTTTTTTTTTTTTTTGCCCTCTAGTGTATCTCGACTTAGCTATAGGTATGCATGGGTATCCACACAGAAAAAACTAAATTTCATATTTTATTAATAAATTATTAAAACCAATTATTTTTTTAAATAAAATTGGACCTATCACAGAATTATTAAAATCAAACATTCAAATTCGTAAATGTTTTATTGAAAAAAAAATATTTTTTTTCTTATTAAAATATTTTTACTATTTATAAATTTGAATGTTTGAATATTTTAACAAAATTCTATAAACTTTTGTTTTTAAATCAATAAAACTAATATTAAATTTTCAGTGGATTTTCAAACAATATTTATTTTTGATTTTATAAATTTTTTTAAAAATGATATTACAAATTATTTATCTACTTTTACAAATATTGCATTTTTTATAATAAATGTACAGAATTTTAATACAGTAGTTAACGGTACATATATATATAAATTTGATATTCAATAAATTATATTCGTGTAAATGTAAACTATGAAATGGAAAGTGTATGTAGATAAAGAGTATACTAATATCGTGTATAGTAAAGTTTATAAAGAATATAATTATGAGCCATACTTTAAAATATATGAAGTAAATAATGTTGCCACTTGTTTTTTGATACTTCTTCCAATCACAATGATGATACAATCGACTTAAAAAGGCAACCAGTCATTATTATAATATAATATAGTTCCAAGTGACTTAAACTTACCATCTGCAGTTTAGGAAGATTTTTAATAACGTATTTACGTATTCTTCAGTTAAGGACCTCAAAACTAACTAACGGGTAGCAAAATTTTGATAAAACTGCAATAGAATAAGAGAATGAAAAACTCGTTAGATATAAAAAATAAAAAATATTAAAAGTGATTGACCAATGGGGTGATTTTTACAATCAAGATTCATATAAAAACAGCTAGTCTTTCAATCAACAACGTTATAACTCAAAAATTCTATTTTTCAGGAAAAGCATTTTTAGCTCTTTAGTTGATATATTTTTTAAAAATCGTTAACAAAAATATTTTCATGGTAAACATTTTTCACTATTCTAGATAACTACACTATGTTGACTACGCAATGATAAATCCAAATCTGCGTTTTTTTTAGTTTTGACGTTGTTGCAGCAGATAGTGTTGTAGTGGATAGTAAAAAAACATTACTTACATACATATTTTATGTGACATCCAGATTCTAGAACAATTGTTACGTTGTTTAGTAAATCCTCTAAAATGTTGATACATGGTCCAATTTAATATTTAATCACCCGCTAAAATTTCCATTCCTTCGAAAGCCCTTTCCCGCAACCTTTTAATGTTTGTGTGGCCCTTGAACTAATCCTTTTGCATTTTTAATCTTAAAAAAAATTAAGTAATTCCTTTTCAAGAAGATACATAAATGTTAAGAATTATAAATAGTACAAAAATCAGGTCGGAAATGAAGATAACTTACCTCTGAATACAATAAAATATTTTGGTTTTATATTTTTTTGTTTAATAATTTGTACAAATTAATTTTTATATTTTTATGAAATTGTCAAAACAAGAGAAATTATGTTTGTTTTTATATTGGTTTTGAAATTATTTAAAACCAATAAAACAAAATATTAAAATTTAATAATTATTTTAATAAAATTTAATTTAAAAACAAATAACGATTTGTTAAAAAATATTTTACTAATAATTTTTTCTGTGCAAACTTAACTGGGAATCCAATCAAAATTTGTGCATCAATTTTTAAATATGTGGATTTATTTACTCACAGTTTTGCCAGCTTTGAGATAAAGGTGATAAACTTAAATATTTTTGATGCTTTCACTTTTAAAAAAAGTTTTAGTAATAAAAAGAAATCTTGAATTTAGCGTGAAAAAATTTTTTTCCGACACTTTTTTCGAAATATCTCCTAAAATATTGAGCGTATAAAAATTTGATAGTAAAGCGACTTTAAGCCAATGCTATTCCACATATTTTGGTGTATTATTTATATAAATCGTGCATACCGTTTTCGACTTATAGAGAAATATACTCGAGTAATCGGCTTATTTAGGGCGCAATATTAGACACGCCCATAACGAAAAAAAATCCCGATATGATGGAAAAAAACTGAAAGCAAATTCGAGTTTATCATGCAGAATTCCATCTAATCTACATATTTTTTTTTTTTTTAAAGGAGCTCAAAAAAAATTTTTTGTTGACCAGTGTTATAGTACATTTGCAAATGTCATAATATTACCAGAATATTTCCAGTTACATTTAAATCTCAAAATTTCTCATAAACAAATAACAATTCCAATTATTTCCTTTAGCTATCTAAACCCTTTATTTAAAATAATACATTAATTATTTATTAATGTAATTTATATACAAAGCCGGACAAATGATTCGCCCACACTTAAAAAGACTTCAATAAATTTTCGATAAAAACGCATTGTTTCACGATCGATCAATCAATCAATATCAAGAAAGAATAAACTGAAATAAACTTGAACTATATTAAACATGTGTTTTCCTTAAACAGGCACCATGCGGATTTTCCATTGTATAAAAAAATAATAATAAATATTAAAACAAATGAAATAAAAATAGAAAAAAAGAATAATCATATAAATGCATGACTAAATCATGAATCAATTAATAACAATAACAAAGCTTGGGGCTTTTTAAACCACTACTTGCTTTGCGAGTATTTAAAAAAAAAAAAAAAAAAAAAAAAAAACCAAATGCTCTATATTTTAAAACAAAAAAATAATATTAAAATAAATAGTAACAAAAATAACAATCATATTATTAGAGCAGATTTTATATCGCTAACATTTCATTACACATATTAAAGAAATAATTTTCATTCGTGTTCGTGTCTCAAGTCTTTTGTTTTGTTTAACTATTAAATATTTAAATATTTATTTGAATGTTACCATTATTATTTTGTTTATTTTATGGTTTGTTATTGTTTTACTTACTTAATAATCATATTAAATTTGCATTTTAATTGACAACAAATTATAAATAAAAAAAATTAAAATAAAATAAACAAAACCTCAATAAAATTGATTTCAATCATGTAAAAAATCATTTAATTTTATTTAATAATTTTAACAAATTCTAATAATACAATATGGATTTTGTTTACTGGATTTTATATAATTATAAGTTTCTATTAAAGATAAATAGTTTTTCTTTGTTCAAAATTCATAATTCACGGTCATCTTATGACAGTTGCATTTTAATCATATTTTTTTTTTCTGATTTCTCTATAAAAAATTAACAATTTCTAACATAAATTTTATTTTATAAATTCAGTTTTTTTTTTTTTTTTTTGTTTTGCTGATTTAAAATTTCTTAACAGAACATGAAAACCTTTGGCGCTTAAACAGAATTATAGAAACATAAATCGTGTTTTGTCGCGTTGTTATTGTTTAATTTTTTTTTTGTTATTGTTGGATTTATGATTCAGTTTCATTATGAATTTTTGTTGTAGTTGTTGTTAAACATTTGTTGCATGTCGTGCTTAGTAGCAATATGAAATAGAATTAGAAAAAAATAATAATATGAAATGTGTTTTATTTTTTTGTTATCATTATTTCATTTCAAGAAAGAAAAATATGTTCAACACTTTTGTTGTTTACTGTGATATTTAATGATAGATTTATGAGTTATAATTTGCTTTAGTAATATTTTTTGTTCCTCCATTTTTTTTTTTTTTTGCTAAAAAAGTTACAAGTTTATGATTACTGCTGCACTTTATGTTTTCTAGTCTTTAAATAAATTTCAGCTTTAAACGACAAATGCTTTAGTTGTTGAAATTATTTAGCAAATGAGAGAAAAAAAATCCATTTAATATTAAATTATATTTTAAAATTAACATTTAAAGAGTTGTCTCTGGATTATGGTTTAGTTATTCTAACGGAAGCCGGTTTAAACTATTTAGAAAAAAATTTTGAGATAAAATCTTTTTTTGAAAGAACAATAGCAACACAGCATGATGTCTTCTTGTCATTGTTGTGTTAAATTAATTGCAATATATAGTTATGTATGTAATAGAAGTGACATGTTTAATGCGACACTTATTCAAAATATATTTATTTTGTTATAAGTGTTGGAAAGTCAAGCTGTGGCTTACGATATACCCATAACTTGAAAATATTTTAGAAATTGCTAGAATAGTAACTTGTCATTTAATTGTGAATTGGCAAATGGTTTAAGTATGGAAACGATATGCCGTAATGGCTGTTAACTATAGAAAATTGGGAGGCGCATAGAAAAAAGAGAAGTTATCTAAATTTTGGTTAATAAGTGCATTTGCTAAAGATATATTTCTTTGTTTGAGTTCGTCTTTTAAATTTTTTGTTTTGTTAAATATTTATGCTCTGTGAATACAGTGGGGTTGTCTACTGTATGTAAATTCTCCTTATAGATGATGACGAAATGTCAGTGGGGTTGTTGAAGAGATGAAGGGTGTTGTCAATCTGTAATTGAGAATGAATTATATTTACTCTTTTGATAAGAGAAATTATAATTCTGGGATTTGGGAATAAAGAAAAGTAGGGGATTTAATTAGTGGTGTAGCTGGTTCTTATAACAACAATTTCTCACATTTTCTTTTGCATGGCCAATCCAGTGAGGTAAGTATTCGTTAGCTTTTTTTTCCCACTTCAATTTATTACAATTTAATTTTTTATTAAATTAACTTAAATTAAGGTGAATACTAGGAATAGTTGTATGGTTGACAACTTGCTGGTTCGATAGTAAAATGGCAAGTGACTTTTAGAATTTATTTGTAAAAGTCTCCTTATGGGTTTTAATCAAACCATCGGCTTTTTGACGAAAACCGAAAACGTTACATTTATTGAATAGATAAATTCAAGTTATGGCATTGCCAAATTATTTAAAATTTAGTAGCATACTCTGCTCAAAATGATCGTATATTAATTTATTGTGATTAATATAAAAATTATAATTTAAGTGTCCAATTTGATTTGTATGATAAAAAATAAATTGAATTTAGGGGAATAGTATAAAAGAATAACATACAGTTTGCACAGATATATTGATTATTGTGTAAAAAATAATTTTAATTTTTAATAGTGTTTTATTATAGAAATGTTCTAGTATATATTAAAAAAAACATACTATTTTGATTTTATTTGATTTTATTATGAAGAAATTCTGAAGGACATTAATATATTAATTTTCGAAAGAGTTTTCTTTCGAATCGAATTAGACAATAACCCCCTCTTGTCAAACTTGTTCGAGACATTTAAATCTATTTTAACTTAAGAATATTTAGAGTTTTGAATTTTTATAATTTAATTAAATTTAGAAACTTTTGTTAAGCCTAAAAAACTAATCAGTTGTTATATTCAGATATAACAACTGTGTGTATTAAAATAAAATTAATAATAATTTCATCAATTTAATTTCTTTGGATAAACGCTTCACTGTATGAACTTTAGATCTTCGGTGACCCCTAGTGAAATTTGATGTAGAAATTTTCTGTAGAATATTTTAACCCATTAAACTCAAGTTTTAATGGACTTTTGTTTAATTTTGTTTAAACGGACTTAGAGATAAATGAATAGAAACTTCTAATAAAATATTGCCATTTAAATGCTCTAAACATTTATGTAAAAATATTTGAGTTTCGAACTATATTTATATTATTTTTTTATATTTATCCGAAACTACTTTGGTGCAAAAATAGAAAAGTTTAAGTGGTCATAAAACAAACATTTTGCCTACCAGCAAAAAATCCTTTGGAGGGCTTATTACACATATTAAGAGCTATCAATTACAGTCGGAATGATTCCGCCCCCACGCGATGATCATCAATTTGCTGCATAGTGTAATAATTCAAAAAATGTAAAAATTTCTTTTTCTTACACAAAATTTAAAGAATTCTTAAGAAGACTTATAATTTATTTTTAATGGGTGGCACAAATTCTTGTAAAGTGCAGAACAGTATTTTGGAAAAAAATTTACTTTTTTGGCTGCAGGATATGTGAGAGGTAGGCTTGTGCTTACGCCAATTTTTGTCAAAACTTTGTATTTATTCACTCTAAGCGTAAAGTAATATGCGTACCAAGTTTAAATTTGCTGCGACAACTCCTTTTATTTTTGTCCCATCTTTGTATGGGATCAAAGCACTGTGCTGTTTTTTCAAATCTTTAAGAAAATTGATACCGAATTGGCAACATATTGATACCATTATAATATCGAATTTGAATCTGCAGGAATTTTTATACCCTACACTACCATAGGTGTTTGGGGTATAATGTGTTTGTGCTCACTTTCTGAGTCGATTTAATGTCCAGCTGTCCATCTGGCTGCCTGTCCATGTAAATATTGTGAACAAAGTACAGGTCGCAATTTTAAAGATATCTTGAACGAACAGTTATTTGGACACAAGGACGAAGCCTATTAAAATTGGTAATAATCGGTCTATTATTTCACCTAGCCCCCAAACAAATGCCCTCCCGATATAGGGGGGTTTGGTAGTCATAAATGCCTTAAATATAGAAGCACAAAAAAGTTTTTAATCTTTATGCCAAATTTCATCAAGATCGGCCAATAATTGACCATAGCTCCCATATAAACCTCTTTTCCGGAAATTACATTAACGTGCATAAATCCCATATGAATGATAGTATCAAGTTAATATTCGCCACAAATAATTTTTATATAAGCAGAAACAACATTTATGATAATCGTCTAATTTTTGTCTCATACACAATGGTGTAGGATATCATATGATTGTTCTTGATCGACTATAGTTTCTCTCTCATTTTATCTATAAATTAACCCCACCATTGCCTTTTGTGGAATCGATATTTTCAACTAAATTTACAAATCTACAGGCATAAAAGAATTATTCAATTATTAACACTGTTTTTAATTCGTTATGTTAAAGATTTTAGTTTCAGTCATTAATGATTTTTCTGGATGAAGAATTTAATAAAATTCATATTAATTTCCTAGTGAGTTCCCTTGACTTCCTTGACGAAATATTAAATTATTTTTAGCTTCAATAATAAAAAAAATACTGCCTGTTTGTCTAAATGCGAACGAAAGTTTCGTTCAAATAAATGTATTGAAAACAACATATACATTTTAAAATTATTACATTTGATCAAACGAAACTTTCATTCGTTTTTACAGAATTGTTCGTGTAATAATAACCTTTATCATCATTCAAAATCATTGAAAAATAAAAACCAGATGTTATAAATAAGTAATACTTGAGTTATTTAATATTTTTATAAAACAAATTTTAATGTCATTCATTATCCAAAAAACTTATCACCTGCAATTAAGCTCCTTTGATTTCCACTTAAAAAAAATTGCTATAAAAACAAAAGACTTAAGACACAAACATTACTCATACATATAATTATGTTCTTAATAAAAAGAAAACAAAAAATTATAGTTTTTATAAATTTTTTTAATAATAATAATAATATTTTTTATTTAAACAATTGGTCTTGAAAACCACTACTGATGGCCAATGTTAACCACATTTGGCTGCTAAATTTTTCATTTGTTTTTAGCTTTTTTGCTTAAAATCTATTCATTTAATAATGACCAATTTTTTTTCAATTGCAATGCAGCTGCAGCCAGTTTTTTTTATATTCGCGTTGCGTTTTTTGTTATTAAATATTTTGTTATTAAACAAAATATTGTTGTTGCAGCTAGATTTTATTCAATAATAAATAAATATAAATTGTAGGAGTTATTAAACAAATTGTTATAGAACATGGTTTTAGCTATAGTTAAATACAATAATAACAACAAAAACAATAAAACATAATGGACTGACATGATAACAACAAAATAAAAAAATAAAATAAAATAAAACTAAGTAAAGAAAATGAAATCAAAGTTCAAAGTCAATAATTCATAAAGCTGTTAGTTGGTGGCTGTTTGGAGTTTTTTTTTTATTTTTTGATTAATAAAATAAGAACACAACAAGAGCTATAACAACTAACTTGACTTAAATACAAAAATAAAAATCAAAGAAAAAAATCATAAAACAGCAATCAACTACTGTTAAGTTATTGTTTTATTAATTTATTTTAACAAAATTCTATACAGATTTTTGACTAACGATAATTCATATTATAAAAAAATTTCCATTTGTTAAAATTTTCTTACAGTTTTGGTTTTTGGTTCAAAAAATTAATTAACCAAGTTAGTGCAGCTAAGCTGTTAAAAAAAGCAGGCGTTTATTGCTATAGTTTCTTATTAAAATTCTTATCAGTTTTGTTTATTTATAATTTTGACAATTAATTTTTTTCTTTATCAGATTAACAGAGTTTCTAGTAGTTTTTTTTTTTTCTTTTTGCTATAAATAACAACTTGTTTTATAATATTTATTTAAAATAATCGTTTATTTTTTTGTGGGCTTTGATTTTTTTCCTCTGTAATGTGTGTTCGATTGCATATAAGAACATGACATATTTATGACATTTTGATATATTTGGAACATGTTGTAAGTAAATAAATATTGCGAATAAAATGAACAGAAAACATAAAAAAAACTTATGAGAAAATTTAACGAAACTAAGTGCAACATTTAAAGATTTATGAGTTTAATTAAAGTAAAACAAACAAAAAAAGATTGTTGCAAATTAAATTAATTAAAATTTTTTAAAATACTGTGGTAGTTTTATATGATTATACTGCTATTGTTTCTCTAAGAAATGGTTTATGTTTATAGACTTTTTTGTTAGTGCTGAAAATTAAATTTGAAACAATTTGATATTTATTATTCGAGATTGTTTTATTTAATTAGAAATTTCTAGAATATTTTATAAGGGGCTTAATTGTAAATAATTTTACAGTTTACGATATTTATCTTTTCCCACAAAATTGAAATAGTAAACTATTTATTTAATTAATTTAAAAGTTTCAAAATGTTTTCCTTTACAAATGTTTTAAAAGTATTTTAAATAGCTTGGAATCATTGTTAATAGTTAAAAAGGTGCAGTTTCAAATATATAAAATTTAAATTTCACAAATTTAAAAGTAGTTCTATTTGCAAAGCTGAAGCAGTTCAAGAGAAGAACTTTAACCCTTAAATGCATGAAGAAAGTCGACACAAAGTATATCAAACTAATTTAATTGAAAAACATTGACTAAACACGTAATTGAAATTACTTTTTGTGTTAATTTATAGTATCTTTATGATCAGTAATATTATACACAGAGAAAACAGATTCGTTGTGGCAACCGAATTTTTTTCCAATCGAATTCGTTCGGTTCCATGTACTATCATTCAATTCGATTGGGACTACCGCATGTATATGCTACACACAACTGTTTTCAAAATCAATTCTTTTAAAAATTAGAAACTATTATTGTGAATTGGAAAAAAAAAAAATGTTTCTTCATTTGACATTTTTGTATATTTATTTAATTAAGAACGTAAATAGTATGTATATAAAATATAAAAAAAAAGTATTTTCTGTTGGATTGAAGAGATTGTATGAATAAAAGAGATCAAAAAAATCTTGAAAATATCCTAGTGGATATTCAATAGAACATAATTAATTTTGTACGTAAAATACGTAACATTCCAACGTTGTACAACCGATACTGAAGAAATATTCTAAAGCCCATATGCCGACAGCGCTAAGATTACCTATGAATAATAGTCACCAATTAAAACGTTAAATGTTTCACAATGAATTAAACTATTGTTTGTTTACTTACAATCGCTTTAAAACAAAACGTGAAGAAACGCACTTTTACACCGATATTTGTGCCACTGTTGGACTGGTTAACAACTTTTTCAGCGCTGTAATGTTGAATACACTAATCGGTTTCTTTCAACCCTTACAAGTCTCGTGTCAATTGTCAGCTTACAAGCCGCTATGCTTTTCCAATTTACATTCATTCGTTTCTTCAGCGAAACCTTCACCGTTAATTTCAATTACATACTATTGCCCGAAAGACTATACATCACCGGTCATGTTCTGTGTAATAAATGTATAGCGATGCAATTGCCAGTCGCATTAGTAATTCTGTATTTTATTTATTAAATTTATATTGTTATTATTTATATATATTTGAAATATTTACACAATTTAATTTTTTATTGTCAAGTAATAATTTTTTTTTTTTTTTTCAACTTCGTAAGAAGTTGGTATTCTTGGTATTCTTACGATACCAAATTTTCATATTGTTCCTTCGGCAGATATAGGAACCAAACTTTTTAGACGCGGTACCTTAGAATGAAATAAATTTTCATTTGAGATGAGAACATCGTTATCAGATAAAATACTCCATACAAACATTCATATGAATTTATCTTAGTTGGTGATGAAAACTGTTGATAAATATGAACAAAATCATTTAATTTGTTCATTATTTGTCTTAAAAATTTGCATTTATTATCAATATTTTATTTTAAATTTCATAAATATTTGACTTTGAAATGAAAAATTATTATACAAAAAGAAAAGTTTTTTTGTGTTTTGTTTTCTTTGGAAAATTTTTTTTTGAGAATTTTATTATTTTGTACTTGAAGAAAAACATTTTTTTTAAAAACTTTTTTTTATATTTTTTGTTTTAGTATGTTATAAAATAATTGTTTACTTCAATGAAAATATTTTTTTGTAAAAAACAAAATAAAAAATGTTTCCGGTCTTTGGTTTAAACTTTATTACTAACACTCATTAGTCCTAGAAACTGAAATACAAAAGAGTGCAAAAACGTAATAGTATTTCTCGTTTTTTTTTTTTTTTTTTTCGGGAAAAATTAAGTAAATTTGATCAAACATTACCTGATTTGTTGGGTTCTAAAAAATCTTAAATTAAATAGTCTTTTCAAATAAGGAATTCAACTTAAACATTATATCAATAATACCTATAAGGTATTATAGTTAATTTTAATTAAGGCGCCCATAGACACATAATGCAGAGAGCTACTGCTGATGAACCCTCCTATACGTGTGTGCTTGATGATTTTTCTACACATTCATCAATCAAATCTTTATTTTTGTTAAAAGTTTCTAATAAAAATAAACAGTTTTAAATATTTTAATTATTTCTTCTTTCAGTTTAAAAAGTCAAACTGAAAATTTTATAAAAGACATAAAAAAATTCAAAATTAATTTAAAATATCTGTTTGCAGTATGAGTTCATTTTGAAATTAAAACCATTTTAATTTTTCATACTGCATTGTCAGTGTAACACACACATTTACAAGCTCTCTCAATTTTACTAATACATACTTATTGCTTGAGCTTATGCAGTATGTGTCTATGGGCCGCTTTAGAATTAATTAAAACAATAACAAATGAATTTAAATAAAATTTATTTCCTTTTATGAATCTTCTTAAAAATGATATATACTCTAAAATTAATCTTTATGTTTTACTTAATAAATATTTTTCTATTTTCTTCAAATCATTAGGCCAACAAATAAACCAAATAAACTATAAATTTGATCGATTGATTTTATCTGTTCTATTGATCACAATCATTTTCCATTTATCTAATATAAAGCAAAAGCATCCCCTGAGTCATGATTTAAAGTTAACTCACCATTTAACGTAATTTCCCATAATAGAATTGATTATTTCTTGAGTTTTGTCATGGTCAGACTACAATTCATAAAATGCACTTACATAAATGAGCAATTCACATAAATAATTTTTCAAAAGCGCATAATTTGGGGGACAACACTTTAAAACAGCCGGCATAATAAAACACACTCTAACAATTACTATTCTATACTTTTTTTAATATTTCTTCTAAATTTATTATTTATTTATTTAATTTTTTGTCACAGTTTTTTTTTTTCAGTCTTAAAAATTATTGATAGAATAATTTGAAATTCAAATAGCATAAAATCGATCAATTGCTTTTTTATTATTTTAGATTTTTTTTTCTCAATTCAAGTATTAATACAAACGGTACTTAGACAATAAGAAATTTCAACAAAAATTAAAACAATTTTCAACTAAAAGTACGACACAATGTGTTTGTAAATAAAACTGTAAATACAATAATAGTAATACATCCATATAGTAATGTAATAAAAATAACAACAACAAAAACAACAACAATTATTTAAGTATAACAAGAAACAGTAAGCAACCACACGTTAAAATATTATTTTTTAATTTGACAGTTGAGAAATCTTAACCGATTGACTATTGACACTTTACGATTACAACGAATGAAAAGCGTCGTCATCGTTAAAAATATTATACGAGTATTTTACGTTCAATATCAATATCAAGACAGTATGTTATCAAAGCGTCAATCAACACTTTACAAACAGTTTTGTTGTGTTTGTTTTGCCAACAGTATGTTGTTATGTGTTGTAGTATGTGGCAGTAGCAAAGTTAGCAGCAGCAACAATATTAACTACAACAGCAACAACAATTACAAGCAAATAAAATAAACCTACTGCATTGATACTATTTATAAGATCGTTTTGGGGCTAAGAAGTAAAATTGGTGAAAAAAAAATCCACAAAAAAATAGGAAAGAAATAAAATAAAGCAAATAGAAGTTTTGATCCTACTACCGAAAAGTCCGAAGTGGGGTTAAAGTTTAATGTGACCAGCTACTTGATACTTTGTTAAAAAAATAACTTTAAAGTCAAAAATGCTGAACTAAGTAGAAATATTGTATTTAATAATATAAGAGATTCAAGAATAGTGAACAAATTTAAATTTTTATTCAGGGGTGGTAATCTTAAACTTTAAAATCTAACGAATTTATACTAATATAGGATATGCGAATAATCTTCTAAGGCACACAAGATTTGTTTTCACTCCTCTTCTTTAATTGTTTAAATCTGGGAAAGAATTTTTTTTTAATTTCCAGAATAAACATTTCAAGTTGTATTTCATGAAAGTTGAAAATTAGTGTTTAGAAGAATTTTCAAAAAAATAAAAGTATTTGGGCAAAGTATAATTAAATGAAATTGAAAAAAGATTCGGCCGTGCCGAATTTTTGATCTTTGATACATATGTATGTATGTTTTGGCCGATATCTGGAATATAGTGGAACGATTTTTTTTCACAAAAAAAAAAAACTAAGAAAGGTTTTGAATTTTTCGTGCAAAAACGAAATCGCTATATTTTATAGGAGCTGAGAAAAGCCGACAGCAAAACACGATTTTTCGGGAGTTTTTTAACGATATCTCAGTTATTTATCAACTGATTTTGCTCATTTTTATTAGCGATTTTCTAAGGAATATTTCTAACAATTTGATATATAAAACATATATATCCAATAACTGGAGCTTTTTAAAAACTGATTTCAACAGACAGACGGTCAGACGGACAGACGGACATCTTTATATCGACTGCCCTATCAATAAGGATCCAGAATATACTTTTTGGGGTCTTAGACGAATATTGTAGAAATTACAAACGGAATGAAAAACTTATATATACCGTTTACACCTGTAGTGAAGGGTATAAAAATATTTGAAGAAAAGTTGACTTAAATGTTTAAAGTTTATAGATCCCATTTAAAATATATGTTTTAAAGTCTTGTTATTAAAAAATATTACACCGAAAGTTTTTGAAAAATGATTTCTTTACCTTTTTTCCAAAATGTAAAAAAGTTTTCCCTGGTACCGTGAAATAACTTCCAAATGTAAGATCCCTATGAAATTAGTCCCTACAAAAATGAAGAAATTCCCAAATAAAAAAAATAACTTCTAAAGGGGTAAATGAAATAATTTCCAACATTTGGGAGCTTTATCATAATAAAAAAAATTAAATACCAAATTTAATGAAATAATTCCCAATTGAAAATTATCAAATAAAATAATTTTGCTTAGTTTAGGGATTTGCAAGAACGAAGCTGGTGTTTTAAATACAAAGTCCTTTTGCTAAATAAAGTTTGTCTGAATAGCAGGCCTGCGAAAGGGCTTTCTTCTCTGCAATATTTAAATAGTATCTGCATATACGTAAGCATTTGCTTACAGAAAAACTTTACTTAGCGAAGCAGGTTTTTTAAATACCATAGAGGAGAAAACCCTTGAGCTCAGCCTAAGGTCTGCTATGCGGAACTACTCTCATGAGCAAAGTCAGAGGCTTTCAAAACCTTCAGAAAAGAAATAATTTTGACCGAGGTCAATAAAAATGAAGAAAGTCCTAAACGAAATGAAATTACTCCCATTTGTATGGAAAAAATGTTGGAAGAGTTTTGGAAACTCTTGCATAATGTCTTCTGTTAGGAACAAGATTCTTCTGGCCATTTAGAAACATACAGACAATTAAAGCTCAAGGAACGCACACGAAAAAATGCATGTTCTTGGGCTTGTAACTTTTGACGTGGTGAACAATACATAATTCTGTTAACTGGCTTACATTTGACATTATGCTCACTAGCCATGTGATAAGTTTCATGGTTATAGCGAAACTAGTTTTTCTTTAAATGGAAATTGAACAAAAAACGCCAAAACACATAATTAAAATTTTTGATGAAATCTTACATCGGTCATATAAAACAATTGCTTGGAAGGAAGTTGTGTCACAAAATACAGTTTCTTGTGTCAAAATATTATACAAAGAAGTCATGGTCACTGAATGGTAGTGGAAGAAAAATAGCATATTGAAGCGTAGGACTCAGTTGAAATAGAAAGTATTTATAAAAGTATAAAATCCCCTCATCTCAGGAATAAATGTGTCACAAAAAGTTATTTGCTTTAAATCTTTATCAGAAAAGTTGAAAGGTAATTGAGCCTTAAAACTTATGTAGTACAAAAAAAAATCCTAATAGAAAAAAAGCAAGATTTTGGAGGTAAAAAAATAACTTGAAAGTACTTCAGACGAATAGTGTATAATATACGATGAAACGTTCATACACCTTGACTTTATTCAACATCCTGGCCAGGAATTCTAGGTTGCAGATGCAAGAGGGAATATGGCAGAAAAATATCGTTTATCAAAAAAGTCGAAATTCCCAAGAAAGTTTTCGATTTGGGAAGCCATATGCATATGCGGGAAAGAAGCGCTTCATTCATAAAAAATGGTTCCTTTAACACAGAAATATACGTGAACGAGTGCTTTTGGAAAAGACTTTTGCTTTTTTCTGACCTGTTCTCTCTTCTTCTCATTACAGCAACAAAACAATGGAGTGCTAGCAAAGAACTTTTTAGTATTTGTACCGAAAGGGTCTACTTCATCAATTGTCCTAAACTCTGTACAAATGAAAGATATTAGACTCTAGTAAAAAGTAATTTAAAGGACATTAAAAGCTTAGCTTAAAATAAAATGAAGTTTAAAAATGAGTGAACTTATTTTAGCAAAAAAGTGACAGAAATACAATAAAATCTTTAATTGGAAGAATTCTGGAAAAGATCAGATATTTCCTTAAAAACCAATAGGAAATAATTTATTTTTTCATGTTTAGAACTTGAATATAACAGTCATTATTAAAAATAAAATTTAGAAAAAATGTCCCATTGGTTTAGCTCAGGGGTTCTCACAAGATCTTGCTTCGCGACCCCCTTTTTGACATTGTAATGGAAGAGCGACCCACTACAACTTTGACTAGTTAAAAAATCAGATAAAATGTTATGTAAAGCTTTTAGAACTTCTGAGCCAACAAACGGACCATGAGTTACATTTTAACACTTTTTGAAATGAATCTGGTATTTTATCAATATTCATATTGAAAGGATTTTTACGCCTTTGAATTATAAAGTCGTTTAAAAAAAATTAATTTTTACAGCCCGCAACTTTCTCTGCGAAATAAATGTTTTGTGTACTTAGCATTGAGAAGTCACACCATTCGAGTAAATTTTAATAATCTTACCTCACAGGATGTTATTCCATGTTTAAATTTCGAAAAGGCTTTATAAAAAAAATGATTGGCATAATAAACTTGCAAAAAATAAAAGTGAAAGATTTATAGTTTCATTAAGTTAAAGTGAACTATTTATGTTCTTAATTAAACGTTTTCCCTGCCACCTCGTAGTTTTCTTTATATTGTGTCATTCGATAGCATCACTTTCTTAATTTGATCATTGTTTTCTTTATCAAACTGAATATTTTCAATCGAAGCTCTGGTTTTTGCATCGGTTTTCTTGCAACTTATGCTAGTTGGTTCCTAAAAAAAACTCATTAAACAAATTATTACTCTGTCCTTAATTTTGGGGATTTTTTTTTATAAAAATATCTTCCAAAAAATTTTTCAGAATCTCTTCGCGACCCCCCCCCCCACGAATGTCTGTACGGAACCCTTGTGGGTCGCGGACCCCCATTTGAGAAATGTTGGTTTAGCTTCTATAGGATTTTTTCGAATAGCCTGTTCTTTTTCATTCCTTTAGCTGGATTTAGACACCTTTAATATAAATATTACTTTTAATGGAAAGACTATGGCTATGACCACGACTTCTGTTTTTTTCTGTATATAAATAATTATTACTTTTTTTTATTAAAAGTGAATGTTGGATCTACTTCTTCAAATTTTGCAATCACTTCTTGTCTTGATCGATTAAAGTTTTCAATTCTTCATCATCAATCTTTCAAGCTGACTGGAAGGGTCCCTATCATATAAACCGAAATTGGCATTTACGACAAGCTGACTTTCCTAAAGTGTGACCCCTATAAAGATCCACCAAAATACGATGGCTTTCCGCAGCGGGTTTCCTTAAAAGAGTAAAGTCTGTCATGGTTGGCTTTTACACTGACTCTTTAGCTGGTTTTTATGGCTTAATCAGTTTGCAATATACAAAAGTTTTACCAATATCCCAACTAATAGCCCATGACTTAAAGGTCTGATCAGAGATAATCTAGTTCCACGGCAGTAGGAAGACCTCAGAAGTTCAAGAAGAGATATCATTTCTTCGATGTGTCAGGAGTGTAGAAGAAGACCTTGATTTGCAATGTTTGTAGATGTTGTTCAGTGATCTCATACCTGTCTGCTGACATCGTCACAAATTTCATAGAAGTATTAAACAAGCGAGAATGTTACATTCGGCTTGGAAGAATCTAATACCCATTTCTTACCACGGTGCAATCTCCTTAATTTTACAAATCGAGATTTATCGCGAGAACTAGAGTCAATTCAAAAAAAAAAAATGGATTAGAGGC
The DNA here is from genome assembly GCA_951394005.1 of Protophormia terraenovae. NCBI lineage: Eukaryota > Metazoa > Arthropoda > Insecta > Diptera > Calliphoridae > Protophormia > Protophormia terraenovae. Next base: position 121,677,304 of record OX596075.1, on the reverse strand, counting down.
TTAGAACTTATTAATACCGTGTATCCGAATTGCTTGAGAAACCCCGTGCCTGAGAATCAGTGTTGCCCTGTGTAATTCCTTTCTAGTCTCTCCCAACAAACAGTTGGTCACCTTAAACTTGGCCCATAACACAAAGTCTCCAAAAAACAAAATAAACAAACAAAAATAACCTAGCAACGCATTTATGGAACAGATTCGCACTTAAGAAACAAACAAAAACAACAAATAGCAGCATAAGAAAAACAATCTTAAAGCAAGGAGTAAAGTGACAAAACTAAAAATAATATTCACTACAGCTACTGCAACAACTACTGTGACTACTTAACTACAACAACTACAACTAAGAGTATGACTTTAACTGTGACTAGCAGCAAAACTGAAATGTATGAGGTTGCTGCTTTTATGTTGTTGATCAAGTGAAAATGTCGCTACAATTGACATTTTGACAAATACCGACACTTTTATACTACGTTCAAGAAGTGAGTACAACAAAACACACACACACTCATACAATGAAATATAAACACTAGAGCGTGTTGAGTATCCAAGAGTATCTGTCTGTCCATCCATAGTAGAGGTATATAAATATTACTACTTACGTTCACTTTATTATAACAAACTTCTTAGTTAGTCTAATATGTAGTTAGTCAGTCATTCAACTGACCAGGCAATCGAAACAACAACCACCAGCTTAGCCAGCCCAGCTATTTAAACAGGCAGTGTTGCGTTTTTTTTTTTTTTTTCTATTTGCCGATATTACTTCTAGCAAGAAGTCCAAAAAATGAATGAGTGTATTTTGAATGAGTTTGAAGTATTAAGTTGGTCGTTCGTCTACTTACTATGTCCACAGGTGCTCTAGTTAAAACTCTTAAATGTTAAGAAAAAAAAAAACTGTCCAATAGTTAGATCGGTCGACGACCAACTACTGTGAATATAGAGTGACTTAAAAAAATATTTAACGTTTAATCCAGCTTGATTTTATTTCTTTACATTTTGTCTTATTTATTGGTTTTTGTCGAAAAGATCTTAAGCTACCGTTTTTTTTCCACCATATTCCTTTTTTCCCTCATCGTTGTCGTCGGTTTTGGCTTTAAGCCAACATAAGCTTGACTCCTCTAGACCACTTAAACTTTATTTCTTAGTCTTAGTTTTAGATTTTCGTTGCTTTTCAGTTGATCTATGACTATAAAATATATTAAAGTGTGTTTTTGTTTAGTGACTATATATATATATATGTGTGTGTGTGTGTTTGTTTGTGTTGTCAAACATTTGTTGCTTTTAGGCTTCACAGCAGCTTAAGGAGTTTTATGCTTACGGAACTCCCCATAGGGTAATTAGTAGACGTTGTTATTGTTTGCCAGCTTTTTCGGCTGCTGTTGAATGCAACAATTACTTATTATAGGATTTTTGTTGTTTTAGTTAGAAAGCAACACTTTATGCTTTTTCTTATTCCCAACTTAAAAGTGCCGCTGATGCACGTAGTTACCACAAAAAATAAGAAAAACCATTTGACAAAAATGTCGCCATGCTTGTCTTTGGCTGATCTTTAGTGTTAGCTGCTGTAATAAAAACAAACCTTTCGGTCGACGTGACAAACAGCTAGCCAAGCCACTCAGACAACCAACCAACAACTAACCATCCAGGCTACTCAGACTAGCAGCCAACAGCCTGCCAGCGTACCAACCAGTCATTTGTCTTTTAATATGAAAAATTTCTATAAACCACTTGTTTTATGTTAAGATGCTTTACATTTATTTCCTTAACGTTTTTTCTTTGTAATACAACATTGTTTTTTGGGCCTAGTTTAATTTTTAACATTTTATTGGCGAAGACAGTGGTGCAGGAGCGGAAATCAGAAATCAAGATTACAAAAAGAATAGTATTTAAGAAGTTTTAAAAGAAAATTGTATATATAACAAGCGAGAATGTTATATTCGGCTTAGCCGAATCTATATACCCACCATCAACATTTTCAAATTTTACGTTATATGGAAGGTGGGCGGTAATGTGAGCGGACCACGCCCATGTTTGGTTTTCGATTTTATATCGTTGTCGTACATTCTTTCGTTTAAGCAGAAAAGTATGAAATAAAGCTACAATGAAGCTACTACAATCCCATTCAAGTCCTATCCTGCTTTCAACAGACAGACGGACGGACATAGCTAGATCGGCTTAGAATCTAACAAGGACCCAGAAAATATATACTTTAAAAGATTTTTTTGACATGTTACACACGGAATGACAAAATCAATTTACCCTCCATCTTTTTGATGGTGGATATAAAAATAATTAACTATTTTGCATGATTTTCAATACGAAATTTTTGAGGATCATTCCCGATATTTTGATAATAAACCTTTCAGAGTCCTTCAGAATTGAGATTTTAAGAGAATGACAGATGGACAATGGTAGTAATTTGTCAGATATCAGGATTATAGAAATTAATAGTAAAAACATTTCTTTTAAATTATTAAAATTTTGTGAAGATATGAGAAGCGGTTTTTTATTTAATAATCAATAAATAAAACAATAATTAAAATTGTAATATAATAAGAACTTTTTGTTTTTTTAATTTTAAATTTTAGATTTTTTCAGATCCACATTTTTTCAGAACATAATTAAATAAAAAAAAATCAAATTTTAATATCCATTATTTGTTCTTCAAATAATGACGTTATATGTAGAATTTCTCTCAATATTCGTCGTAAAAATTATTATTAACTATTGCAAGTATGTATTGCTCAAACTGAAGACCCTTTCCGGTTCAAAAATATACTGATTTAAAAATTAAAAAACTATAGATTTTTTTCCATAACAAAAAATTTAGGCTTGTCAAAAAAGAACCTAACTTTAAGATTGTGCAAGTCAAATTTTATTTATATGAATCAGTGCTAAAATTACTTTCACCACACATCATAAGCACACATAGTTGCACAAAAGAGTATTCAAAAATTATTAAATATAATTCATCACAATGAAATTCGCAGATTTTAATAAATTTTCATCTTTTGATGCGTATTACATTCACAAATATAAATATAATTAAATTGTTTTGTCTTTTTGTTAATGAATATGAAAATAATAGATTTTTTTAATTCTGTTTTATTTTTAATACCAAAAGTAGCAACTTTGTTCGTTCAATATAAATTTCAACATACAAAAAAAGGAATGTCAAAAGTATACAAGAATATTTTTTTCGGTTTGTGGAAAATATTCGTGTTAATGCAATAAATACAATAAAATTGCATGAAAAAATTATAAAGAGTGTAATTTTCCTTAAATTTTCTTAAATCAAAGTTTTGTTTATTTAATGTTGTTTTTCTCTCTCACAAGTCTGTTGAATTAACACAGAACTTGTAAGTGAGAAGAGACAATTTTTTTTTTTTTTTTGTTGTTGTACATAAGAGACTAATTTTTCTATAGAATACATACTAAATTTTCAAACAAATTAATCATCTTTTTCCAAATATAAAAACAAAATATAAGGAGTGAGATCGAAAAAATCTTAACACACATTTTGCCTCATAACTTTTTCGGAATCAATATTCAAAATTTTTTTTGATCTAGTTATCATGGGAAAATACTTCAGTTATTATTTTTAATAACAACCATATTAATTTGTCCTTATTTTCATCAAAATAAGTGACGAAAAAGATTTACGTCCTACAAGTTATTAAAATATTTCAAAAAATCCAAATAGGTCTTACAAATAATTGGCCACAGAATTAAATGTCGTCCTAAAACCGTTTCTAATGTTATTAAACAGTATCAGGAGAATTTGACTATTGATGTGAAACCTAGTTCGGTAAGAAAAAAGGACCACATGATATTGGGAAGGCCAGAAAATTGAAGGCATATTGAAAGGAACTCCAAACACATCTGGTAGAAAATAAGCTCAGTTTACTCAGTGCTTCGACTATTTGGTGCGAAAATTTAAAGCTAATGGGAAAGTTGATAACATATAAAGTTAAAAATTTCTAAACTGGAATTCTGCAAAAAAAAAATTACAAGCCAAAAATAGGACTCGGAATTTAAAACCAAATTTCATACAAAAATACTCATATTGCATAATTGACGAAGAAACGTAGGTGCTGGCAGAATCTTCGCAGCTTGTGTCTCAAAAATTTTTATTGCTAATGCTCGAAGCAATGTTGGAGATAAGTTTAAGACCCAAAAGTAGCAAAAATTTCTTACAAAAATTATGGTATGACAAGCTTTTTGCAGTTGCGGCAAAACAGTAAAGTCATTTGATACATTCGGATCTATAAATACCAAAATATGCATAAAGGAATATTTGCAAAAAAGATTTCTTCTTTTCTTAAGAAAGCACAACGTGTCCACATATTTTTGGACCCATTTGGTATCATGTCACTACGGTAAGAAAGCTCTGGAGTGGTACCAAATCATTAACATAGTTTTAGTACCAAGATAGGTCAATTTTCAAAATTGTCCATAGCTTAGACCAGTGGAGAGATATTGAGCTCTTGTGAAAAGTGAATTCAAGAGCACAAAAAAAGTGTCCCAAAATACCGAAGATTTTAACAGAAGATGTGCACACTGTTCCAAAAAAGTGACTGAAGCAACTATCAAATCTCCAAAGAAAGGGGTTTCAAAAATGCTCCACAATTTTATAATTAGTGATTAGAACCATAAAAATTATATATTTCTGTGATCAGTTCGCGTTAATCATTTCATGTGATTGGATCGAATCTAAGTTATTTATCCATATATTGATTGAAAATATATTTTGTTAGAGTTTATTACATAGAAATGCTTTTTAATATTGTGATCCTTTTTTAACACAAGTAAATATTTTTTTGGTACATAAAATGTTTATCTTTCAAAATTTTTTGATGCGCCTCCGAATTTTAAATTAAGCATAACAAACACCTACTAATTACGTCAATTATAGTTAATTTCATGCTGTCCATACGATGTGCCTTAGCGAAATGTGTTTTGACAAAAGTGTCCCGTTTTCAATTATCAACAACATTTGACTTAAATTTATAATCCCAATCAATTATATTTATCACCACTCCAATATTTGTTTAAATTGCAATTTTCTATAAAAAAATACAAAAACCAAAAAGTGAAATTTTTGCATAATTTTCAAAAAGTCCATAAAATTTTTGTATTAAATTTACTTTCAATGCTCCTCCGATTTTGTTATGTAAAATGACAAAAAATTAAGTTCACGCAGTAAATCAAGCAATTCCATATGAAAATGTGAATGTGCCTCGCGAAAAACTGACTTTTTGAAAAATTTTCGGTCTTGTTTTCCAAACTTTGAGACTATCTACTACGTTGACTATTTCGGGCTCATCAACGGGATATAGCGCAAATTACGCACAATTACAACAAGTATCAATCCCTATCCCAAATGTTGTATTCGGTTGATGGGCGCACAGACCTCGACCAAAAAACTGAAAAATTTTAAAAACCAAAAAATTTTGTCATCAAAACTTTACTACCCTTTATTTAGTTGTTGAAAGTCTGCACAACAACAAAGATGGTGCAGAATTTATGTACAAATTCCGTTTAGTTTACTTATGATCGAGTAAGATCAAAAAGTATAAACGCGCGAAAAAAAATTGTAGAAGAATGGTAAAAACTTAAGTAGTTTTTATCAGTTTTTCTATATTCTTGAACTTTGAACAATAATCATGGTTATAAAAAGAAACCTATTGTGCTAAACTTTTGCACTGTATTAGTTTCAAGTCTTGTGAGTTCAGATCTGTAAACAATTTGTTCAAAATATCATTACCACAAAACTTTTTAAGGATTTAAGTCAGTTTCAGTAAGGTTAAAAATTTTTGATAATTGCCCATATATTTTATTGTTATATGAATCAGGTTCTTGATAATTCAATTAGGGGTTTTTCTCTCACATAAATATCTAGTTATTAATCTATGCATTTTCCTTTCATATTACTCTTTGATTCTTTGACAGAGGTTCCTGAAGCTACCAGACGACGTAGAAAATATAAATTCGTCTTATTCATCGGTTTCGGTTTCGGTTTCGGTTTCAAGAAATTTAAATTAGCTATGGTCATTATTTTCTCTCTAAATCCTATCGGAAATTAATTTAGTATTTGAATCAAGGAACGCATTTTCGCAGCGATTTTTTTTAAGTTGACTAATTTAATACTTGAAGCATTAAAATTGAAACAGCTTCAAATCCTTAATTTCGATTATGGAGAGGGAAAGCATCAAAATGTTTTTTATTTTTATTTATTTATTTAATTTGTCAATGAAATATAATTTCTTACAGGCTAAGGTACAATATATATATTAATTTAAAATTCATATAGAATTACAAATTTTATAAAAACGAAAACTTAAAACTAAAAAGAACTCATAGGTTCAAAAAGTTACGAATTTTTTCTTTGATAGCATTTACATCATGGGAGAAATCAATATGATCGTATAACATATTAAAATCATTACACATTCTACGAAACGGATAAAAATTGGAATAATTTTTACGGAAGTATTGTAGTTTAAGCGGGATGTAGTTCCTTGTTGGACGAAATGGAATTCAAGTTTATGAACAAGAAACTCGGAAACTGTGACCCCTTTTATTAAATTTAAAATGAATGAAGTGTTAAGATAAATTCGTCTATTCTTAAGTGTGGAAAGTTTAATTAATGCTAAACGACTTTCATACGGGGGAAGATTTATGTTAATTTATTTTTGAAAGATTTTCGGATTTTACAGGTTTCTTCGTTAGTAATAATAGTGTCCCGTTGAAACAAAAATTGTGGGAAAACCTCTCTAGTCCTAGTTTTTGTTTAAAAAAATTTTTAGTTTTCTTTCAAAATGCGTATCAAAAAATTCGTAACTTTTTATGGAAAATATAGAACAAAAATTGATTTCACATAAATGTCGGTCTATAAACGATTACTTTAGCATATCATGATTAAAAATTCGAAATATTTTTTTGCAAAATACATTTCGGTTACATTCAGCATTTGGAATATGAAAATTCGTTTGCTCATCTGTTAAAAACATAATCAATTTTATATACTATCCTTAAGATTGAAGTAGAGATTGAGTGCAGATGACCGAGTTTTATCTTGTAAATCACAAATATATGGACGAATCAATAGGAACATTATTGAAGTATTTTTTACTTAGTAATTAATATATTATGAAGACTTTAAACTAGACAAATATTCCTATATTTTTCAGTAAGTTAATATTGAAAATATGAACTAAAAGTAGAACTTTTGCCTAAAGGTAGATTAACTCAAAATATAATTGTTATAAAAAGAAACAAAAATATTTTTTATTTTTTAACCCACTGTAACCCTACTTGTCGGTATATATGACCAATATAGTTTATTTTACAAAATATATAAGTAGAACTATGCTATATAGTTTATATAAAAAAAATAAATAAAAAATAAGGTTCTTTCTTAGTATATATGTATGTATATATATGTACGTTATGATTTCTTTTCTAAGATGACCACTGCCTTTGCTCCTTTTTTAAGTTTAATAATATGCATGCCTGAATTTGGTTTTATACTTTTGGTATGGACCGACAGACGGACATACAGACAGTTATATGGTATTTTTTAAAGTTTTTTCTTAAATTCTGTTTGTTTTATCTTCATGTTAAAAGTTGTTGCGTTGTTGGCTTTTTTCTGCTTTAGACTTTTATATGACATGTTACATATATTGTTTTATATTTTATTTTTTTGGTTTTTTTATTTTATTGTATTTATTGTAAAATTTTAACTACCATGTTGCAGATGTTCTTTCTTTCATGCATGCAATTTATATGTTTTATATACAATATTATATTTATATTGTAGGATATTTTTTGTACTGTTCGTGTGCTTAGATATTTGTTTTGTATGTGTTTTTTTTAATATGTTTTATATGTTGTATGTATTTGTTTTTTTTTTTTTTTTTTATTTTATCTAATCCGTCGGCGTTTATGTTTTAACACAATTTGCCATAATTGGTGTACAAATTGTTGACAATTTCCTTAGAGAAAACTTTTTCGTTGGTTTTGTTTCTTTTTTTCGCTTCTTTTTTTTTTTTTTTTTGAAGAAAACAGTTGCCTGTTTTCTAAAGGCCTGAGAAAAAATGGCAAATATTGTTAATGTTAACTGGAAAAGGAGCAAAGAAAAAAAATCTGTTATAAATTTTACAGTTTTATAGAACATGATTAACAACTATGTATGTCGCTTAAGTCTTTTGTTTTGGTTGGCTTTTATGTGAGTGTGTGTGTGTTTGAGATTTTGTTATGGGAATTTAAAACTAGATCATTATAATTAAGAGTTATAATCAATTGTGATTAGAGATATTTTTCTCATCCTTTTTTGTTTTGTTATAAAAATTGTTAATATTTGTTATAGTTGAGTTGTGCGGAGTTTAAGGTTTTTTGTTTGTATTTAGTAGGGGTATTCTTGAGGGAATATATGTTTTAAGCCTTTTACTGTTTTAGAGGCAACAACAATTTGTTTTTGTTTCAATAATATGAGAAATAGGTCAGATGATACAAGTATTTAAAGTGTAAGAGTGAATGATAATTCAAGTAGGCTTAATAGTCATTTAGAACTCGGCTATTACTTAGTTGACTACTTGAACAAATGTTCACTTTGATATGTAAATATATTATTGAATTAAAATCCTTATATTGATTTCCATCTCCCAATTTGCTTTTGGGAAAAGTAAGAAACCAAGCATTGTCAGGGATAAGGTTAAAGATAATATCATTAAGCAATATACGATACGAAGGACTTTAAAAATTAGTAATCAATGCGTTATGTGAGAAATTAATCTTCATCTGTTTATACTTTAGTTTCTTATCAAAAAATAATTTTTTTATTAAAATTTTCTGAAAATTTAAAACTTTTATTAAACTTTAAAAAATAATTTTAAAGAAATTAAGCTTTTTAAAAATATCTTTTAAATGTGTTATTTCCCAAATTAAATCTCTTAATAAATTGTCACAAGTGTTTTCTTAAGCCGCTAAAAATAGTGTTAAAAAATACACTAAAAATGTTATAAAAAAAGTTATAGCCCTCTTAAAAGTTTCCCACACTATTTTATGAAAATTCAGAATAATCTGCTTAAAAGATAACATTATAAGTGATCTTTTGCAACTAAATGGTTGCATAAAACTAACACCCTCTACAAAACATACAATAACAAAAACAAACAGAAAAAAATAGACAACAAAATCGAACAACAAAAATACATTTTGTACACATGAGGCAAGTTTTAAGCAGCATAAATACAGGGGAAAAAAAGTAACAACATTAATTGCAACACATTTGTTGTTATTTTCCATGGAAATCTCCAAGGAGACAAATATAAGAAAAAAAAAACAAATAAACAGTGGTTAAGAGAAAAAGCCATTGGCGCATGCGCCATGTTTTTTTTTTAGCAATAATTTTATTTTGTTGTTAATGTTTTGGCGGTTTTCAAAAGATATCTATCAAAACATTGAAAAATTTTATTTTGAAAAAATAAAAAACAAAAAATAAAACATTTATAGCAAAACGAAAGCAAACTTAAAAGGTTTGTTTAATAAAGCAACAAATTAAAAATAGTTTATTTAATAATTCCATGCCACAATGAAATATTAAGTTATACATTGAGAACTTCAAAAAATTAGTTTTAAAATTTCCAATATGACAAATGCTGCATAAACTGTTTTGATTTTGATTTATATATTTTATTTCGATCTTAATGAAAAAATTAAACTATTGATGAAAATAAAAGAATTATGATAGATTCTCATTATTTTGTTAACATGAAATATAATTTTTCGATTGAAATAAAAATAAAAAGTAAATTTTTTACTATTAAAATCCGGTCTCTGATAAGTAACCATAAATTTATTGAAAGTTACTACTTTAAATGTTTTTTATTTATACACATAATGAAATTAGTGTTCAAAAATATTCAAAATTTAAAAATCCATAAAAACAAAATTCGAACTAATTTTGTAAAACACTTGGGAGATTTTTTAAATCTGATAATATACTTTCATTTTTAGTTGTAATTGTTGAGGCGATATTTGATGATGAAAAATTTAAAATCAAATTTTTAAACAATATTTTAGGAATAGATTTAATTTTTCCTAAATTATTTGGGATTTACTTCAATTAATTGTAAATTTTTCTATAAACAATTATTCAATAATGCAATATTTTTTAAAGACATTTTTATTAAAAACGTACCAAGATAAAGTTTTTCAAAATACACAAAAACTGAAAAACTTATTTAATTTTATCTGTCATAACTTATTCATTCTTCATTATTGCCCCAAAAAGTATGCACCAAATAAAATATAAAATAAAATACATATGTCTTTGTTTTATACTTATTAACTCTCATAAAAAAAAAAAGTTCACTTGGAGACTTAATTGATCAATAGTACATCCCCAGAAGTTTCTTTAAATGTTCTCTTGTCCTAATAGTACCAGAGATGAAAAATTAAAATATTTTATGGTATCAATAAAATATTCATATTCCAATAAACCAAGAAACCATATAGTATGATGAATGATATCATAATTTTAAAAATACATAATAAAATTATGAAAGGGAACATCATTTAAAACATTTTTCAACTTCCTAGGATGACTGCTACATGGCCATTAGGGATCGCAATTTCCCGGACTTTTTGATTTCCCGAGAAAGCGGGAAAAATTTTTCGACTTCCCGGGATTCCCGGGATCTCGGACTAAAAACTATAATTATTATTATTACTCACATTAGCAATTCAACTGAGACCCAAATAGGATATAAATCTTTCCATTAGCAGTTTTGAAACAGGATTGTAAATGTAGCGAAAACGAAATTCAAGTAATTGATTAATCTGAATAATTGAAAGAGTAATAATAATTATTATTTTATTTACAACACAGAAAAATCAAAAAATATATTCAATTAACAAATATGTTAGTAAATAATCCATTCAATTAACAGCTTTTTTAAATTTGCACCTCTCACCAAAATTGTAAAAACTGAAAAACAGAAAAAAATTCTAGATTAAAAAATTAATTAAATCAATTGAATGAATTAAAAATTGCAATGAGTAAAAAAATATTACTGAAATTTGATTCTTACTTTAATATATTTATTAAGTTTTGAAGTAAAATTAAACAACTTTGTTAATTAACAAAGTTGTTTAATTTTTAAAAAATATTTACTCAGACAATGATATCATTCAATAAAATTTTTACTAGTTTCGTAAACCATTATAAAATTTAAATTTATTAAAAGTCCACTAAAAAGAATTTATTAATTCTTAAAGAAGTGGCTGATGATCACTTTTTCGGAAACCGCTAGCTGTGATTCTTACTTGAGATCAAACGCTATTAAATTGTTTGTAGCTTCAATATCGTAATCCAATTTTAACGTAGCTTATATTTTGAAAATATTTTGACTAAAATTTTACAAATGATGACCTTATTCATATTTTAAGGTAGGTTTAAATTTAGCTTGAAAAAATTAACTTTGGACCAGTCAGTTTCAATTTCTTGTTTATTAATATTCCTAATAAAACATTTGATTTCATGTTATAGATCAGACCAGACGATCTCATACATAGCAGAGAATATTATCTGTTGCTTTCCAGTTGAAAATTATATGAATAATTAAGGATTTGTTGGACTCACTTTCTAATTCTTCTCTTAACTTTTAATGTTAATGTTTTGTCAAATTTCTATGAGACAAATTCCGCTTGTTGTCTATACTACTAACAACTTATAACGAATAGGTACATATTTAAAATGTCTAAAATTAATCAGTTTTCACCTGCTGTTTTTTAGTGCTGACATTTTATTAAGATGCTTAATTGAATAAATGCCATATAGTCATCCCAAATAAACCGGTTTATATAGTGTACACAAAACATACTAATGGAATTGCCGTTAAGATTTAATTCCTAGCTGAATTTTTAGTTTAATTTTCTTTAAAAATGACTAAAATGTATAAATTTTTGCTAAAATTCAAGTAGTCTTCTTCCATTTAAGTGCTTTTAAAATTCCCGGGAATCCCAAATTTTAAAATTCCCGGGAAGGCGGGACATAAAAAATGTTTAATTTCCTGGGAATCCCGGGATGCATTCCCTAATGGCCATATAAGTTAATGATTCCAGAACAAATCCTAAACAATTTTATGTCACCAAAAATAATTATATGTACATCAATTTTATCATAAACCTTACTTAATATGAACGAATAAAGGACGTTTTATATAAAATTTGTTAGTAAATATTTACTTTTTATTTCTACGTAATTTTTTAATATTATTTTTTTTGAAAATCTCTATTTTATCCTTCTATTTATTTCTTTAGCTATCGTTTGATATATAAATTATTAACATTGGAGAGAAAAAATTTAAGATTTGTTGTAGGATCATCGACGTAAATGGCCGTATAGAATCCTGTTCCAATAATAGTAGGAAGTTCAAATATGTTCTAAATGATGTCCCTTTTCATAATTAAATTAGGTAACTAGGTACGTTTAAATGTAGCTCACATAAACCAACCTAACGTACATATTTTTACAGCAAAATTATGTGGAATCGCAAAATTTAAAAAGGATAGATAAAGGTGTTTCTATCAGCTTGAATTTTAAGGGAAACTGTTTTCGGATCACTGTAATTTCAAACTAGATATACAATTATTTGGAGCAGGATGAACTTTAGTTTATTATTGTTATATTGTTTTAATTTTTAATAAAACAATTAAGAATACATTACATTCATCCAATATTGATATGTGTATATTTAAGAATATATTGCCATATAATCGCACTGCTTAGCTTTCTTGATATCATTACTAATATCGTTATTTGTATCGTATCTACCTTTTAGAATGTAACATATATCATTTTAGAATTATAAATGATAATGATATCATGATTTGGGCTATTTTATTACCCAAATAATATCGTTGTTTTGGTTTGTTGGGATGGTAATTTTCATTCTCATCTTATTCTCATAATTGTATAAATAATACAAATTATAATATTATTATTCAAATATTGAATCGTAATAAACATTGCTAAGTAAAAAATATATCTCGATATTTATTTTATGGCTTTGTTCTCGAGAACAAAAAGATCGTTAAAAAAATATATTTATTTCCTTAATTTTACATTGTCATTTGAAGAAAGTTTAGTTTCGATTATAAAATCACATAAGATATTTGATATTTGGAAGGTACCCGAAAACGTTTGTCTTGAATATTGTTCATGGAATTTATTGATAACTGAGCTTTGAAAGAATTAGTTAAATCTTAGCCTAGTTCTCTTGAATCTTAATTCTGAATTAAGAAATACAAATTTTTTATTCTATAATATCTTTCCCAAAAACAAATTCTATAGCTTCATTCAAAAGCTTTTGTTTAAATGGAACCAATTCTTTATTGAATTAATGCATAAATAATTCATTTAATTTTTGTTAAAAAGGTCCCAAAGGCCTCTCACAGAAGCGAAACTAGTGAGTCTTAAAGCAGAACAAATCGGATATGCAGATTTAAGAAATGATTCACAATTTTATTCTTTCTAAAATCTATTCTAAAAAAATAATTTATTGCTTTTCTGAATTTTTGAGTTAAAAGAAAATTTTGGCAAAAATTTGTTTTTTCGAGAAACTTTAAATAATGTTTCTGTAATGTCGAATAACTTGAATGTTGGATTGTAAAAACGTTTAAGAATTTAAAAAAATAACCCCACAATTCCACAACAACCTGCGAAAAAATGCGATTTTTTTATATATCTTAACTAATTTCTGTTGTACGAATTAAAAAATAATGTGAGTATAAGTTAAAGAAGATTTTAATTTGAGTTTTTTGTTATTTTATTTAACCAAATCAAACAAGTAGTTCTCGAGATATGCTTCAAAATATGGAGCAACCTTCTTAATTTTACAAATTGCGATTTATTTACTAAAGTCAATTGAAAACAAGTGATTAATAGGCTCCGTACTCCCTCTGTACTGAATCAGTGTTTCCCCGTGTAATTAGTTATTTTATTAGGATAAAAAATCCATATGATGTAAAAACTCGACCAAGTTTAGCTGAAAATATGAAATTTTAAATTTTTAGTAAAATAACTCGATAACTATAAAAGAATAACATCTCAGTAGCTACTAAGCTACGTTCTTCTTAAAACTCTAGCTAGGAAACTACAAGATATTTAGTGTAGGAACTAATCTCCAAACTTTTATTAAAAACATATTAAATATAATACCAAGTTTTTTCAAAATAGTTATGTGATGTGCTTAACAAAATCTACATCCTCTAATCAGCTTTTATATTAAAATTGTTTAAAGAATTTTTCCTACTACCCTCTCTCTTAACACTTATCTATTAAAAAATATAATAAAATTCCAAAATGTTACCCGCATTATTTTTCAAAAAAAAAAAAAAAATACAAAAACATTAACAAGTAGAAGATAATAACAGATTTAAAATTTACGTTTTTTTTTTTTTTTTTGCTAAAAGGAAGCAAACAACATAAACTTAAACGATTTTTATATTTTTAACTTTTGTTTCTTGTGGACTTATGAAAAGGTCACACATAATTTTGCTTATGTACTACTAAAAAAAAATATTCGGCTCTGTTTTTTTTATTTAAAGTCAATTTTAGTATTTACACTGACAATTTTTCATTTAAAACAAGAACCATTTATCTTTTTGTCAAAATTTGACATGCAACGTGCATTCAACTGTCAACAATTACTACTTGTACCCAATTCAGTAAAAAAAAAAACGCTAAGCATTAGTTTATAAAACTTACAAACTAAAAGTAAAAACTAATAATAAAAACTACAATTCGAGAGGCAAATTTAACCTTTTTTTATTTGTTACTTCTAGCAACTATTCCTGCTTCTAATAGTAGTTGCTTCAAACATAATAATTGTTGCTTCTTAAGCAACTAAAAGTAACCAACAATTGGTTAAATTACCAATATTTTAATGGTGTTTATTGACTCACCTTATTGAACGCCACACTAAAATTGACACAAAAAAAGTTAGGACACTTAAACATTTGTTCCAACATACCTTCTTACATATACATACAGATATACAAGTGTAGCTTACAATCAAAATTACTTTTAATACATTTTAAACATATAAAAATACTAAAAATACTTATGTGTGTATGTTAACATTTTTTATAGAAAACATTATTTAAACACATTTTCTTACAATAATCATTTTAAATATTTTTTGGTATTAAAACATTTTGGTCAAATAAATATTTTTTTTTTATTTTTCTTAGTAATTTTTTTTTAGGTTTTATGTAAGTTAAGTTTTTTTTCGGTATAATTTGCAGACATTAGGTTAAATTTGTCACGATCTTTACGTATTGAAAATGTATAAAGTAACAAGAGAAAAAAACATACAACAGAAATAAAATCGTAATACAGCTTAAGACGTTTGTATATTTTAATACACTACATTTGTTAGAAGAAAGTTGAATAGAAATAGAGTTTGTTACAGAAAGAAAAAGAGAAACTAATTACATTTTGCTATAAATTGAGAGACTTTAGATAAAAACTCGAAAAACTAATAATAATAATAATATTATAAAATTGCCATACATCAACTAAACCTTGAAATATTTGGAAAATCTTTTATAATTGTATTCCTAATAAGTACTAACTTATTTAAAATTTGTATTAACCTATATTTTCAAAATTTCGACATTTTTTTTTTAATACTGACAAGAATTCTATATAAAATATTTTAAATACTTTAGTTTCTAAAATGTAACGAGATTTTACTCTTCAAAATTACTTAAAAGTCATTAAAAATTGTCTAAAATTGATCAATAAATTTTTTAAGAATTTCAAGAAAATTTTTATTTAATTTTATATTTTATTTGGTGCATACTTTTTGGGGCAAAAAAAAAATTTATGAAAAGTTGTAGTAAGTTATTCCAAATGAAATCGAATAGGTTCCACAGTTTTTTATTCCAAATTGAAAAACTAAACATTGCTATTTTTTAAATAAAAATATCTTTAAAATTTTTTGCAAAACCTTTTATAGAAAAATTAAAAAAAATCGGGAAAAGTTTATATTTTTAATTGTGTAAAAATTTTATTTCAATATTTTTCCAAAACATTAACTCGTTTGATGATCCAGATTATTTTATTACCCCAAAAAGTGGATATAGAAAAAATAAAAAATAATAAAAGAATTGGGAAGAAATTTATATATAAACTACCCAAAGCAGGTTTATTTGCATAATTCAAAATTATAAAATACAGTCTTTTCGTTTGTTTCCTAGTTTTACTATTTTTCAATATTTTGTTTATGTTTTGTATTGAATAATTCAAAGTGTTTTCCATCAAAAAATACTTTTGGAATATAAACCGTTGATATAAAACAAATTCGAGAACGGCAGTTTAATCGAGAAATATAGTTTTTGAGTTTACGATCACTAAACACAGAAATAAATATTTCAAATAATTTTTTAATAAAATTATTATTTAACTTTATATTGGAATTTATTTATATGATTTATTAATATAATTAATTTTCTAATTGGTTTTCAGTTTTGTTTTTTAATAAATTGACAGCTGTTAATAAAATATAAAAAAAAAATTAAATATTTGTCTATAAAAGTACAGAAATAAAATAATTTTAAGTGAATTTTCAAAAATGTTCAGCTCATTGCATCTATTTAAGGAAAAGAAGTAATAATAATATCAATTATTCTAGTTATTAATACTATCAATTTGATGATTGGGGCAAAATCAATTAAAAATTAATTAATAACACAAATTTCGTAATTGAAATCCATTTTTACTTTTTTCTGTGAAAGAAGCCTAAAAGCTGAAGAAAAAGTTTATTAAGTATCCGAAACTACATAATGCGAATTTTAAGAAAAAATACAGAATGGAATGTGATTCTTTGACCTGAAGACCAAAAAAATCCTAATAAGAACGCTAGAAAAGATGTGTGCATTTTGCTTTAACGAAAATTATTTTTTCAAAATGTTTGCCTTAAGAATGGTAAAAAGTAGGTACTGCTTATGTGAAATCAGATAAATATCGTATACAAATTTTAATATTCGAATAAGCTTTTGATCTAGCAGGACACTTAAACAAAGAAGTAGCAATAAAAGCTCTTACATAGAGTATAAAATATTTTATCCAATACACAAATTAAAAAAAAAATAAAATTTCCTTTAAATTCTAAAGAAGCCAGCATTAAACCTAAAAACTCTAAAGAGATAAACCCAATAATTTAATTTTTATAATATAAATTTTGTGCACTAGTTTTTCATATACAGTGCTTATGTTCCTGTACAGTGCTTATGTTCCTGTAAATTGCTTATGTTCCTGTAAATACTTCAAAACCTTTTAAGAAGAAATTTGACGTCCTGGAGAAAAACGGAGTACGTAGTTTTACTATGTAGTTTCCTGCATATATCTACTTTTTAGTTACACAGAAAAAAGTAAAAATGGACTTCAATTACGAAATTTGTAATATTAATTAATTTTTAATTGATTTTGCTCCAATCATCAAAATGATAATATTAATAACTAGAATAATTAATATTATTATTATTTCTTTTACTTAAATAGATGTAATGTGCTGAAAATTTTTGAAAATTTACTTAAATTTATTTTATTTCTGTACTTTTATAGACCAATATTTAATTTTTCTTTATATTTTATTAACAGCTGTCACTTTATTAAAAAACAAAACTGTAAACCAATTAGAAAATTAATTATATTAATAAATCATATAATTAAATTCCAATAAAAAGTTAATTAATAATTTTATTAAAAAATTATTTGAAATATTTTTTCTGTGTATACTTAGTTTTTGATAGTTCTTGTTTACTTTGAGTATAAGATAGAAATTAGATAATGAGACTATAAAGCAAAATTCTGAGTATCAGACAATGGTCTGAGTATAAGACGAAAGGCTGGGTATGAAATAATAGCTCGACTATATTTATTAAATAATAGTTTTGAATATATAATAAGACACAATCGAAATGTATGACGGATAATTGAGTATAAGACGATTCTCAGACTGTACGAAACTCTTACCACATATGTATATTTTTGGTACATGATTTTGGTCTGAATATAAGAGAATAAGGCTGAGTTTAATACGATATTCTCGTTATAATATGATAGTATAGTATAACATAGTCTGAGTATACGCAGAGGCAAAATATGGTTGTGGTGACCATTATTTAAGAGCAACATATTATGATAAGATTATATGATTCCATAAACAAATTATATAGCCATTTATAATAATAAATAAGATAACTATAAACATAAAGATATCTAATTATATCACATTATGATTCGATTTCTTTAATCTTGTATTTAAAAGTTGTAACATGTTTTCTGTTTATGTGATTTTATTATATGATGATTCAGTTTTATCATCTTTACAAAAAAAAATTATAAGGAGTGAGATCGAAAAATTCTTAACACACATTTTGCCTCATAACTTTTTTCGGAATCAATATTAAAATTTTTTTTTGATCTAGATATCATGGAAAAATACTTCAGTTATTATTTTTAATAACAACCATGTTAATTTTTCTTTATTTTCATCAAAATAAGTGACGAAAAAGATTTACGTCCTACAAGTTATTAAAAAATTTCAAAAAATCCAAATAGGTCTTACAAATAATTGGCCACAGAATTAAATGTCGTCCATAAAACCGTTTCTAATGTTATTAAACAGTATCAGGAGAATTTTACTATTAATGTGAAACCTAGTTCGGTAAGAAAAAAGGACCACATGATATTGGGAAGGCCAGAAAATTGAAGGCATATTGAAAGGAACTCCAAACACATCTGGTAGAAAATCAGCTCAGTTTTCTCAGTGCTTCGACTATTTGGTGCGAAAATTTAAAGCTAATGGGAAAGTTGATAACATATAAAGTTCAAAAAATTCCAAACTGGAATTCTGCAAAAAAAATTACAAGCCAAAAATAGGACTCGGAATTTAAAACCAAATTTCATACAAAAATACTCAAGCTATATAATTGACGAAGAAACGTAGGTGCTGGCAGAATCTTCGCAGCTTGTGTCTCAAAAATTTTTATTGCTAATGCTCGAAGCAATGTTGGAGATAAGTTTAAGACCCAAAAGCAGCAAAAATTTCTTATAAAAATTATATATATCTGTGATCTGTGCTAAACTATCAAATGATTAAAAAAATAATGAAAACTCTAAGATCAACCGTTTCCAAATTATTGAATATTATGTATGTTAAAAAATTTTCGATCTTATTATGATCAAATATTATTTTTTCATTAATTATTTATCTAATTTATTATATATTGTGCAAGATAACAAGATACAAAATTATTATATATAATTAACTTATTTAATATTTAGTATTAAATATATATTTATTTGAAACATTTTATTATCATGGGAATAATAATATTAATATGTTTTTAAAACAAAATATGGTTTGAGAACAAGGAAAACTATTATTGATATTTAATGGTTGTAGATATTACAAAATTTTCATATTAATAAAAATATTCAAAAACATAAAAATTTTGTAGTCAACTATATTTAAGTTTTTATTGAATGTAAACATAAATGAAAAAACTTAAAAAATATATTGTTGTCACGAACACAGTATTGTTAAAATTAATTTAAACTGACAATGAGGACATAATATTGTTGTAATAATAATAATATCGTTACCACATGTTTTGTTTTTTCTGTATAAGCTTATTCTTGCGAATAAAAGACAAATATAAAGCTCTATTCTAAGTATAAGACAATATTCTTACTATAAGACAATAACCTAAGTATAAGGCAATCGTCTGAGTATAAGGCGAAATTGTGATCCTAAAACAATAATATGATATATAACAACAGAACATAAGACGCAAACTGCTATATAATACACATTCTCACTTTGTCTGATGTCGGAGTATAAGACAATTATATGAGTCTTAGAAAGAAGCCTGTACATAAGACTGATCATAACTAAATTATAATTTTAAAACAATAACCTGTGGTAGTGGCAATATAGGAGGGAAGTCTGAGTATAAGTAGAAATTTGATTTTAAAACGTAGAATTAAATATAATAAGTATTTAATTCTTTATTCCAAGTTTAAAACTTTCTAATATAAAGTGAAAGTCTAATTATAAAAAAGAACGAAATATGATTACACGACCATAGATTAGTTATAAGCGGGAAGTACTTATAAAACAAAAATCAGAGTAGAAAATAATATTCAGAGGTAGTCCAAGTATAATCTGTATATTAAACAGAAATCAGAGTATAGGAGAAAAGTCTGTGTATTAGATAGTCTAAGTATAAGACGATATTCTCAGTATAAATCTAATATAGAAGCAAAAGAATATAATACAAAATTCTTAGTATAAAATGGAAGTATAAGACTAACTAAGTCTGATTATAAAACAGTAACCTGAGATATTTACAATATAAGAAAAAATTCTGTGAACAAATAAAAGTGTTGATTTTAAGAAAAAAATCTAATCCCCTGTTTTTATAAGACAAACGAAAAATTTTTCTCGTCAAAATGTATGGGAAACAACAAATAAATTTCAAATTTATTTGTTGTTTTCCATACATTTTGACAAGAAAACTTTTTCGTTCGTCTTATAAAAACAGGGGGTAAATATAAAACTCTAATACAGTTTAAATCTCTATAATACTGTAGTTGGAATATAAAATGAAAGCCTGAGTACTATGAGATAGACAGTAATAATGGGAAAGTAGTAGATAGAAATCAGAGAAGAAAATAATATTCTGAGAAAGTCTGAGTATAAGCGGTAACCTAAACCTAAGACAGAAGTTTATGCATAAGGAGGAAAATTTGATGAAAGACGTGTCTTAAATTAAAAAAATATAAAACCTCATTTAGTAAAAGGAAAAGATTTCAAGCGGCAGAAATTTGTATGGAAAAAAATAAAATTTTATAAAAATTCTGTGTATTATTTATACAAATTTCTAACGATAATCTAATTAAAGTATAACATTTTAATTAGAGTATACAATTTATTCTAAGTGCACTATTCTAAACACGATCTTTGTATAAGGCTTTTCACAAAACTGTAGCATTTCTTTGAATTCGTTATTTCCTTTAAAAAAAATTTGATTACCTGTTTTATACTTTGTGACTCCAGTAACAAATAAATAAGTAAAAAAAATCTACAAACTCCTGTTACAAACTTTCCGCCATTCAAAATTGTTATGGGTTAAAGTTACAACACATAAATAAACCTGTTGCCATGTAATTGGTTTTGGGTTTTTTCTTCTTTTTTTTTAGTTACAAAACATTTAGTTTACTTTTTTTAAACTTTTTACTTCTAAAAGTACGGGGTATATTCAAAAATACGTTTCATTTACTATATCATTCAATTGTTGTTGCTAAATAAGTCATTACATTTATTACTTTTAAATCTCAAAACATTTGAAAGTTTTACAGTTTTTTCCTCTCATTTTTTTTTTTTTTTTTTTTTTTTTTTTTTTTGATTTAGTTTTATTTAAAATAACTTTTACTAGTAACTAGTTACAATCTTAAATTTAATCTTAATAGAAATAGAAAAAAACTTGTAATAATGACGATTGTGTTAAATTGTCGGGCATCAGTTTCACTTTTAAATTTAATTGAAATAATTTTTTTATTTCTTATTAATTCTTGAGAAGCAAATAAAAAAAGTAACAAAATTCTTAATAAATTCACATGATCTGCAATGATGTTGAACTAATGTGACATTTAACTAAACTTGTAGACATAAAATACCCTTCACTAGAATCAGACAGACATATACAGACTTGTATTGTAAAACTAAGTTATAGAGGTACTTTATGCAAAAATAAAAAAAAAATCTTAACAGTTGCTCTAAATGATTTGTCACAGTTGCCAATAAGCGCTTCTTGATTTAACGTAACAAAAATGAACAACATTTATGGTTTTAGTTTGTTTTCTCAATGCATAAGCATAAATTTTACACTCAAGGAAAAATGTTAATGATTTTTGGAAGAAATTTAAAAAGCTTGCACTTTTCTTATCGATATTTAATAGAATAAATTGAAAGCTTTTATTATGACTCTTGGAAATAACTGAGTATAGGAAAAAGCTTTGAATATAAAACTGAATATAAGGTAATATTCTCAATATAAGACTTTGTATAACACTGAGAGAAATATAAGTCTATAAAAAATTTTTTGTATAAGATGAAAATCTAAGTATAAGAGCATAATATAACTAGAGTTATAGACAATTTTTTTTTAGTATAAGACTTAGTATAAAGAAATGTTCTGAGTATAAGAATTTATAAGACACGGACAGAAATGTATGTAATTATATCAGATGGTAAAATATAAGACAAACTACTGAATACAAGAAATTTGCCTAAGTATAAGACGTAAATTTAAATATCAGATGTTAGTTTGATTATTAGAAAATATAGTCTGAGTATAATACTTTATAAGACATGGAAGGAAATAATAATATATAAAATGAATGTTAGTATGAGACATAAAACTGAGTATAAGATCATCGTTTAACTAGAGTAAAAGAAAATTTTGTAAGTATAAGACTTAATATAAGGTAATGTTCTGAGTATAAGAATTTATAAGACACGGATGGAAGTCTATCTACATCAGATGGTAACGTATAAGACAAACTACTGAATATAAGAAAGTAGCCTAAGTATAAAACGGGAATCCAAATATCAAATGGTAGTCTGATTTTAAGAAAATATAGCCTTAGTATAAGATGATTTGTATCTAATTCATAAAGTCAATAATTTTATTTACTTATTTATATTCCTCTTTTTTCTCGAGCGTAAACCTTAAAATCCATACTATATTTTTAACTTCAACCTAAAATTTTTTATTTTTTTTTTTTTTTTTGAGAAAAAAAAAACGCAATAATGTCTGATCACTTAAACCAAGAACGAATGACTGGAACATGTTACGCTTGTTATGTGTACAATTTGAATTAAATTTTTTTATTCGATTTTGGTATTATTTTTTTCATTCATAGTTCAAGCAAAAGGTCCTGCCGTGAATTGTCATTGTCGTGAGTTGCATAATCATAATATAAAAATTATATTATAATATGCTGCACTTCACCAAAAGAGAAAAATATATACCACCAACACAACCACCGACAGCAGCAACAAAGTCTTCACTATAGCAAAAACAAAAAAACAGACAAATTAACTATAAGCGAAGGGTAAACGTTTCATTTTAAAGCCAAATAGTTAAAATTAAGTTTTGGATTATTAACATTGGACGTGTTTTAAACAAAATTAATTTGAATTAATACAATTATTGCTATTATGAGTACATATTATTAAAAAGGCAAATGAATTGAAATTAAGACAATAAAGTCATTTTTAAAATTTTCATACCACTCAGAGCTGTTGAAAATAAAGTTATTTTAAGTAAATTGAGCAAATTTCAGTTGGAAGAGGAGGATTTAACGGATAATATAAAATATTATTTTTTATTTTTAATTCATTTATAAGCAATTAGCCTAAGTATAAGACTAAAGAACTTGTATAAGATGAAATATAAGACAGAAATGGGAGTATAAGTCAGTAGGCGGGCTATAAGATAATTGGTGAAGTATATAATTATCTGATTACAAGTTAGTAGTCGGAGTATAAGATAATGTTATGTATTGAAGAAACTAGTTGGAGTATAAGACTTTAGCTAAAGCATTAGAATAATAGTCTAAGTATAAGAAGAAAGTCGATATTTTATAATATTTGGAGTATAAAACTTTATAAAGTAATAGTGATAATATAAAATAGTATCAAGTAAAAGTATAAGACATAGAGATAATATAATATTTTCTAAAATATTAGCCTTAGGATAAGAAAATAGTCGGTATATAAGATATATTCGGAGTATAAGACAATAAATAATAAACTATATATTAGTTGAAGAAAGTATCAGAAAATATGCGGAGTATACGACAGTAATAATAGTGTAAACATAGGACAGTAGTCTATGTTTAAGAAAGTAGTATAAATATAAGACATTAGACAAATTATAAGATAATATGCGGAGTATAAGACAATAGAAAATTAAAATTATATGAGTAAAAAACAGTAGATAATGTTGAAGATAATATTGAGTGTGTTGGGGGGTAAGTGGGTAATATAAAATATTTTAATTTGAGTTTTAAAAAGAAAACACAATACTGTATTAATTTTCAAATAATTAATTTTTATTTGCGGGTAACACCCAAACCCGCAAGTATCTTTTTCATTTATTATTTGACAATTCATAACTACATATTCACAATAATAAGAAAGAAGAGTTATATATAACATATAACTAATTACAGTGTGTTTAACAAAAAAATGGGGTGGCCAGCGTATACAGGGAGTATAAAATAGTAGATGGAGTATAAGACCGTGTTTATACCCTACACCACCAAAGGTGGTTGGGGTATTATGTGTTTGTGCAGAAGTTGTAACGCAGAGAAAAAATCTTCGGACCCCCACTTTAAAGTATACCGTTCGACTCAGAATCACTTTCTGAGTCGATTTAACGATGTCCGTCCGTCCGTCCGTCCGTCTGGTCGGCTGGCTGGCTGGCTGGCTGGCTGTCCATGTAAAGCTTGTGCGCAAAGTACAGGTCGCAATTTTGAAGATAATTTGATGAAATTTGGTACATATGCTTTTTTCAGCACAACGACGAAGCCTATTGAATTTGGTTATGATCGGCCCATTATTTCACCTTGCCCCCATAAAAATGTCCTCCCGGAATAGAGTTTTAACACATAAAGATGCCTTAAAAATATGAATATTTTAATGGAATTTAGTACATATAAGTTTTATATCAGCAAAAATCCGTCTGCCAAATTTCATGAAGATCGGTCCATAACTGACCATAGCTCCCATATAAACTCATCTCCCGAAAATCACTAACGTGCATAAATCCCATACAAATGTTAGTATTATGTTAATATTTAACACAAGTAAGTTGTATATAAGTAAAAACAAAATTATGTGGATGGTAATGGTGTAGGGTATCATATAGTCGGGCTTAACCGACTATATCTTCTTCTCTCGTTTAAATAATAAGAAGATAGTCTATTTACAAAAAGTATTCAGAGTATAAGTACTTTTTCTGAGTATAAGAAAGTAGGAAACGGAAAGTAAAAAGTGTTGAAAATTGCACTTAATATTTTAATGGTCAGGTTTTATATTTTTATTTATTTTTAGGTAAAAAAAAAATTATTTTATTAAATTATTATTATTTTTTTCAGAACGTTGGAGTTACACTATGCAACAAATTGATGATCATCGCGTGGGGCGGAATCATTCCGATTGCAATTGATAGCTCTTGATATGTGTAATAAATCCTCTAAAGGATTTTTCGTAGTGAAATTTTCTACGTCGAATTTCACTAGGGGTCACCGAAGGTCAAAAGTTCATACGGTGAAGCGTTTATCCAAAGAAATGAAATTGATGAATTTATTCTTAATTTTGTTTACGATTTGTACAAAACTTTTAATTTTATGTTATATTTCATTGCCTAGTTTAAGGAGTTTATATAAGAAATGTGGGAAAATTTCATAATGTTCTTTTTTAACAACATATGATAAGTCGGATGAATTTTTTATCTTTGAAGACCCCTAGTAAAATTTTAAGAAGAAAATATCTGTAGAACATGTTAACCCATTAAACTCAAGTTTAAATCGACTTTCATGTCATTTCGTTAAAACAGACTAGAAATGACCCCTTATAAGGTAAGATAAATGAATTTAAAGTTCTAATGAAATATTCCCCGTTAAATGCTCTAAACATTTATGCAAAATTATTTTAGCTTCCAACTATATTGATATTATTTTTTTCGATTTATCTGTAACTACCTTGGTGCAAAATAGAAAAATTTAAGTAGTCATAAAGCAAAAATTTTGCCTATCAGCGAAAAATCCTTTGGAAGGTTTATTACACAAATCAAGAGCTATCAATTGCAATCGGAATGATTCTGCCCCCAAAATACTACAACTAAATACATAGTGTTATTTGCAAATGATGTTTAATTTAGGAAAGGGAGATATCAAAACTTTAACAATAAAATTTTTATTTTTTTATTTATTAATAAGTAAAAAATGCATTTTTACAATTTGTCGCTTAATTCAGGTAAAAAGGACATTATATTTTAACCCTTTAATGCGCAATTTTTTATTTTTGAGTAAAACAAATTTGTTTTGATATAAAATTTATATAAGAATTAAAAAATCATTATTTATTATTTTTTTTTTAATTTTCATCAACATTTTTTAAAAAAAACTAATTTTATGATTCATATATGAATCGGAAAGAAAAATATTTATTCATAAACTAAACAATAACATGTCACAAATATTTATTATTTTATTATTCTATCCTGTTAATATTTGGTATATAATATTAGGCGATTAAAATATTATAACTAAAAAAAATGGTTACTACTCACTAAAGGGTTAATATCTATATTTGCTTTTTTTTTAATTTAAAGATTTTTTGATGACATATCTCTGTTAATTTTTGCAAATTTTCCAAATTAAAATTGTTTATTTTTGGACTCAAAAAAGATTTCGACTTCATGTTTCCTTTGAAAATGTTAGGCTATAAACAGAAAAAACTTGACCAATATCTTGCAAAATTAAGAAATTTCAGAAACTCGAAAAATATAAGATAAATAGCACATGTAGATTGTTTTTAAAGGAAAGAATGCCCATAGTTCCGGTCTTCCAAACTTAAAATTATACTGTCTTCTGCTATGATTATGTGAAATTTTATGTAAATAGATCTAACCGATTATATTTATTTCCAAAGATGTTCTATTCTGTCGCACTGTTAAATGTTTGCTAATGTAAAAGAGTCAGTTTTTTGTATGAGAGCTACTGAAATTTCTGAAATCGGGATATATATGCGTTATTTTTCAAAACAAACATCCTGTAACATTTTAAGTTACATTTTAAATGAAAATTTAAAAATTTTCAAAAAAAATTTAACAAAAAATATTTCAACAAAATATAATTTACAATACTTGAAGAAAAGTACACTCAAATGCCAAAAGTTGATGGTTTCATTTAAAATTTTCAATTTAAAAAATATTTTATTAAAAAATACACTGAAAGTAGATGCCCTGCGGGAAATTTGTGGTAATTTCAGTAATGGACCGGTCCTTCTGTACCGGTTGAGTAACAATTGACACCTAACTCGTCACTAAAGCTTCAGTTGAGAACCAATTGACACCACCACACTCACTAAATATCAGTTAAGAGTCTATTTCTAACAGGCATGATTAGCAACTTGTGCGAAATAACATTCTGTGGCTGAGGGTTTAGAGTTGAAAACTATAAAACGTAAGATACGTCAGAAGAACGTGGGTTCAATTCGGGATGCCGCCATCGACATTAACGAAAAATTATAAAATAAAAATAAATACAATTTAATAAAAATAAATTAAAAAAATAAGAAAAGTTTAATATTAATCTACTCTGAACATATCCCCTTGGACCAGTTCTGTGACCTATCATACGACCTGTCCTAAGGTGCTAATTAGCCACCTCCAATGACAACCCAATGCAAAAGTGACAGGTTCCTCCCATATAAAGTTCCGGAACTGGAACCAGTCACTAGACCAGAGAACCCGTCACGTGACACGTTTTGAACCGGTTCTCTTTCCTCTAGGGTGATAAAATATTTTTAAATGTGCAGTAATTCCTTAATTAATTACATTAAAAAATCATTTGTGTCTTATATTTTTAACTATTATATTTCAATTTATTTCTTTTTCTTACAAAACAACTCAAACAATTTTAAACTATAGCCTCTATATACCTTATTATTTTGCCTTATTGTAGGGTATAATTATATATTAAAATTAAAATTACCACAACAACGTCAAGGGCTTTTTTGTCTCGTAACTACTAACTAACAACTAACATTGTTATACTATATAATTTCAAATAGGGGGTGTTAAATTATCACAAACCTAACCGTTAATTTAAAAGAATTATGTGAAAATTTGTTAAAAATAAAAACTCAATTGTATTACCTATAAAATTATAGCAAAGCAATATTTTAAACATATACGATGCAAACAAATAAAATAGAGTTCAGGATCCAAGGTCTCTAGTTACTTAATAACATTCAATTCAATATGTTTAACTGTATGTCAGTGTACTAAATATATTCGATTGCTTGTTATCGTATAAGTGAATATTATATTGTTGCATACAGTAGCGATTTAATCATTAAATAGCTGACATTACATTGAACCCTTATGGCTGTATAGACTAGTATTATATTACTTAAATTGTAGTTGTTAGATGAAAAAAATTGCATTAGAAAAAGAAATAGAAATAAGTAAAAATAGAAACAATTTAAATGTCCCTGAAGTTGATGATTTTTTTTTAGAATTATTTTAGATTTTTTATAAGCCAAAAAAAGGTTATATGGTTAACATGGTATTATGATTAAAGAAACGAGTATTGAAATATATATTTTAGAAAAATATTTATCTAAGTGAAGCATCTGTTATTATTAAATTTCAATAGTTTAAGAAAAAAGTATGAAATAAAATTGTGAATGAATTTTGTTATCTTAAATCTAAGGCACTCTCAAAATTATAAGTCTAGATATCATTGAGTAGTCTGAGTATAAAAAAGGGGTCTCAGTCCATAATCTAATTGTAAAACAATAAACTAAGTATGTTGAGCAAATTATGTTAGTGCGTAGGTAGACGCAGTGTGTTGAAACACAATCAGCTGATATTTTAGAATGTACTGTTTGTTATGAAGTTGATTACATTTGGTCAGCAGCAGTTTGAAGCGCTGTTTTATTTAGCCCTGTTTCCAAAATTCACTGCGCTGCTTTCAGATTGAGTGCGAGACAAAGAGAGTGAACAAATGGGAGACTCAGATTCACAAGTAGAATAAAGCAAGATGGTGAATGCAAATTATCGCTGTCTACACTTAAATGTAATAACAATGGCAACAACATGTTATTCTGATAGTAAACAGCTGATTAATTTTTCTGATACAGTTGCTGCTACGTGCTAATGTAATTTGGGCTTAATACTTAACAACAAATTATTCTGATATAAGAATGATGGTCTGAGTATAGGAATTTGGTAAGAGTATAAAAGGGTTTTTAAATTATAAATTATAAATTATAAATTATAAATTATAAATTATAAATTATAAATTATAAATTATAAATTATAAATTATAAATTATAAATTATAAATTATAAATTATAAATTATAAATTATAAATTATAAATTATAAATTATAAATTATAAATTATAAATTATAAATTATAAATTATAAATTATAAATTATAAATTATAAATTATAAATTATAAATTATAAATTATAAATTATAAATTATAAATTATAAATTATAAATTATAAATTATAAATTATAAATTATAAATTATAAATTATAAATTATAAATTATAAATTATAAATTATAAATTATAAATTATAAATTATAAATTATAAATTATAAATTATAAATTATAAATTATAAATTATAAATTATAAATTATAAATTATAAATTATAAATTATAAATTATAAATTATAAATTATAAATTATAAATTATAAATTATAAATTATAAATTATAAATTATAAATTATAAATTATAAATTATAAATTATAAATTATAAATTATAAATTATAAATTATAAATTATAAATTATAAATTATAAATTATAAATTATAAATTATAAATTATAAATTATAAATTATAAATTATAAATTATAAATTATAAATTATAAATTATAAATTATAAATTATAAATTATAAATTATAAATTATAAATTATAAATTATAAATTATAAATTATAAATTATAAATTATAAATTATAAATTATAAATTATAAATTATAAATTATAAATTATAAATTATAAATTATAAATTATAAATTATAAATTATAAATTATAAATTATAAATTATAAATTATAAATTATAAATTATAAATTATAAATTATAAATTATAAATTATAAATTATAAATTATAAATTATAAATTATAAATTATAAATTATAAATTATAAATTATAAATTATAAATTATAAATTATAAATTATAAATTATAAATTATAAATTATAAATTATAAATTATAAATTATAAATTATAAATTATAAATTATAAATTATAAATTATAAATTATAAATTATAAATTATAAATTATAAATTATAAATTATAAATTATAAATTATAAATTATAAATTATAAATTATAAATTATAAATTATAAATTATAAATTATAAATTATAAATTATAAATTATAAATTATAAATTATAAATTATAAATTATAAATTATAAATTATAAATTATAAATTATAAATTATAAATTATAAATTATAAATTATAAATTATAAATTATAAATTATAAATTATAAATTATAAATTATAAATTATAAATTATAAATTATAAATTATAAATTATAAATTATAAATTATAAATTATAAATTATAAATTATAAATTATAAATTATAAATTATAAATTATAAATTATAAATTATAAATTATAAATTATAAATTATAAATTATAAATTATAAATTATAAATTATAAATTATAAATTATAAATTATAAATTATAAATTATAAATTATAAATTATAAATTATAAATTATAAATTATAAATTATAAATTATAAATTATAAATTATAAATTATAAATTATAAATTATAAATTATAAATTATAAATTATAAATTATAAATTATAAATTATAAATTATAAATTATAAATTATAAATTATAAATTATAAATTATAAATTATAAATTATAAATTATAAATTATAAATTATAAATTATAAATTATAAATTATAAATTATAAATTATAAATTATAAATTATAAATTATAAATTATAAATTATAAATTATAAATTATAAATTATAAATTATAAATTATAAATTATAAATTATAAATTATAAATTATAAATTATAAATTATAAATTATAAATTATAAATTATAAATTATAAATTATAAATTATAAATTATAAATTATAAATTATAAATTATAAATTATAAATTATAAATTATAAATTATAAATTATAATTTATTAATTATTAATTATAAATTATTAATTATTATTTATTATTTATTATTTATTGTTTATTATTTATTATTTATTAATTATTAATTACTAATTATTAATTATTAATTACTAATTATTAATTATTAATTATTAATTATTAATTATTAATTATTAATTATTAATTATTAATTATTAATTATTAATTATTAATTATTAATTATTAATTATTAATTATTAATTATAAATTATAAATTTAGTCTTAGATTGAAATTACAATTCTCATTAGAAATCAGGAATTTGATTATAATGCCTCTGTAGGGTGTTACCGAATCAATTTTGCTTCACCTTTTTTCCTGTTTTATTAATTTTTTATAAAAAGACTTAATAATTTTGTTAATTTTTAAGCTTTATTTATTATAATGTCTCATTATAATACATACACATATACACATATACCTCCACACTGTGTGTGGGATTTAAAGGATTTAAATAAATTTACTTTTTATGATTTAAAATTGCTCACATACAAAAACCTTCACTTAACCAATATACGTATATGGATGTATGTGTCTGTGATATTTTTTTAAAAAATGCTTTTGAAAAGTTTGTTTGACAAATCACTAAATTAATTGCGAAACACTTTTAGTTTCATATATATTTTTTGCCAAGATTTGTTTTCGTCATTTATTTGTTAGTGCTGTGATATTTAAGAGGCTTCATACCGAGAACATTATGTTGCTGTTTTTTTTTCGGTTTTGGAAGAGACAAGCGGCAACAATGGCAATAAAAACACTAAACAAAAATACAAAACAAATGACTAATGTTCATTTGTCGCGCCATTATTTAAAAAAGAAAAAATACTAACGAAAAAAAAAGTCAACATTTTTACCAAATTTCAAACCCCCAAGAGAGGAGGTGGAAGTAACAAAAAACAAACATAAACAAAAAATTTTAAGGAATATCAAGCTGTGTTTAATGAATGCCTTCTAAACTGTTTTGTACATGTGTTATTTTATAGCTATTGTTGTTGTTGGTTTTGGGAAAAACAATACCAACTTTTAAAAAAGAAAAATTCTCTATTACGAGATTATTCTCTTTTAAAAACAAGTAACCGTGGAATAATATTCCACTCTATTAAGTACCAGAATAAAAAAATTAAGGAAACAATTGTTTTGGTTTTTTTTTTTTTTTTTTGCATTTCCTAACAACTTATATTAACTAAAGGAGCCTTTAAACCCCAAGAAAAAAAATAAAATACACTAAAACAAACACCTTTGGTAAAATATTCATTTACTTCTAAAATCATTTAAATAAAATCCAAAAAAGTAAAAAAATCGTTAAAACAAACGAAATGAAATAAATACTAACAAAAAATCCCTTTTTCGGTTTATTTGTTTGTTGCAGCAACAACATCATTCGCATTGGCTATTAACAGAAAAAAAAAAACGAAAGAAAAAAATGCTGCGACACAAAAATAAACTAAAGCACTCAAGTTTGTTGCTTAAGTCTTTTGTTTATGATTATGTCTAAATTACATTTACTCGCACATGTTTTAACAAATGTTTTATACGTTTGTTTGTTTTATTTGTTTGTTTTTCATGCATTTTCAACTTTATAACGATTTCAATGTACTCGCTCTTTTTTGCGTTAGTTTATGGCTTAATTTACTACAAACCAAATTTGTAACATAACATTGTTTTCATGTGTTTTAGTATTCCTGTGTTTTGGTATAAGTAAGTACATACATATGTTTATTTCAAACACGTGTTAAATACAAGCATTAAACACAACATGATGGTAAAGAACAACAATAGTAGAAACATTGAGAAACATGAAATTAACATTTCTAAAACATTGTAAACATTTTCAAAATAACCAAAAATTTTAAACACTTTTAAGGAAGAGAGAAAAATTTGTATCCTGTAATACATGGAAATGTAATAATGTCTACAATACAACCTTAATTTTGATTAGAGTAAAACATATTTAAAACAGCGATATGAAACAGGAAAAGAAGTAACCTAATATTTTCGAATATAAAATGAAATAAAACTACCTACGAAAGAAGCCATAAATGGCACGTTTAAGACTTATGCAGAATTTTTTTTTTTTTTAAATAATTCTGTTACTGGTGAACTTTTGGAGATATCTCAATAAAATTTTACTGGGTTGGAGCTGAGGTGTTTTTGAGTTGATTTGATGGAGTATAGATTCCTAGCGAGTCAGGCGGTAGTGGGTGCCCCTCCATATGATAGAAAAGAAATTTTCTGTATAGATAGTTCTTATAAATCTCTACAAAAAATAAGATTACATGTGGGATTGGAGCATGCCAGATCTGGCAGACGTAGACACTAAAAGGTTAAAATATTAACGGATAGAATTTTCTAAATTGATTAAGTGATTGATTAAGTAGGCAAACTTACGAAATATTGACGAGATGTTACATTGCAATTTGCGAACATTCTGGAAAGGAATTGATGTCCTTGATTGAAATCACATAGTATATAAAATATTTGTAAAAAGTTCAAAGTGAACATATGGCATCGACAAGCTCTCTCCATCTAATTATATGGCATATGTTTTTGCATGATTCCAAGATATTTGGGCTGATTCTAGTTCTCTTTTGGTACATCGTATCCAGATATTTCTTGGACGGCCTCTTCTACGCTGCCCTTGGAAGTTCGACTCCAAGACAGCTCTAGCGATATCATTGTATGGTAGTCATACAATTCGGTTTTCCAGAAAATTCTCAATAATTGGCATATGCAGCTGATAAAACATTTGTTGTACCTATTCTCATAAGCATTGTCTCTCCAGTATTTATTTTCAGACCAACTTTAGCAGCATTTTCTGTCTTGAATTTCATTGAATTTCATAAACGGACGTACAATGCGGAAGATAAGGACAGATATATAACTATGATTTGGAACATTCTCGTACTTTGGGAAAAGTAGCGAATAATCGAACGAATATAAAATAGTCAGTTGCAGAAAGGAGAATTGGGTTGTATAGAAACTGTTGATTTATGAAGTGTAGTGAAAGTTGCAAAGTTGTGGCAATAAGTTGTATTAGAAGTTGAAAAAGTCACCAGTTTCCACGTTTTGTAAGTTTTGTATTATATTAAAGGTTAATTTATAATAAAATTATAATTATATTTAAATAAGTGAATTTAATAAACTGGATATAAATATTTATTACTAAATAAAATAATAAACTTGTGTTTCTTATAAGCCATTAAGTTCAATCTACAGGATATATAAAAATCCCACATACATTATTATCTATTTTAGATTAAGAGTTATCCAAAATGTTTCTGTAATTTTTATACCCTACACCTCCATAGGTGGTTGTGGTATTATGCGTTTGTCCTGATGTTTGTAACGCATAGAAATAGTTATCCAACACCCACCTCAAAGTATATCAATCGACTCAGAATTACTTTTTGAATTGATCTAACGATGTCCGTCCGTCTGTCTGACTGGCTGTCCATGTAAACCTTGTGCATAAAGTACAGGTCGCAACTTTGAATGAATTTGGCAGATTATGATGCAAGGACGAAGCCTATTGAAATTGGCTTCGTCCTTGCATCAATACAAATGTACCCCGGAATAGAGTTTCAACACTCAAAAATGCCTTAAAAATAAGAATATTTTAATGAAATTCCATGAAAAGAAGTATAAGTATCAATCTTTGTACCAAATTTCATGAAGATCGGTCCACAATTGATCATAGCTCCCATATAAACCCCTCTTCCAAAAATCACTTTAACGTGCATAAATCCCATACAAATATTAGTAAAAAGTTATTAGTCCATATAAGGCCCACTTCGGAAATCGCCCAAAAGTGCATAAAATCATATAAAGTAAAAGTATCGGTCCACAATTGGCACATATACAATGGTGTAGCGTATCATATGGTCGGGCTCGACCGACTATATCTTTCTTTCTTGTTTTAGGTTTATTTTTTTCTATTTTTTTTTTTTTTTTTATTGCCCCAACATTTTTTTTTTAAATATTTAACAGATTTTTTTACCAAATTCTGTATGGTGCAAAAATCATATAAATAAATGATTCCGATAAAAAGTTATATAATAATAAAACTGGAACTTTAAAAAATTTAATATTTTTTTGGGTTTTTTTACAAAATGGTGGCAATATTTATTTTATTATAAAATTTGTTTTTCATTCTGGGCTATATAATCTTTTTCAAAAAAAACTTTAGCAAAGGTATCCCCACAAGCCTCATTTTTCAATTTTGTTCAAAATTTTAAAATTTTTTTGTTAAATTCTCAAATTGCAAAGCTGGGATCAACATAAAATTCATTTAATTAAATATTTCCATGTGATAGGTAAGCACCCAAAAAATATTCTCTGGCAGACGCCTATTACATGAACAGACTGACGATTTCAATTTTTTTAAGATGTTTTCCCGGATTGAGATTTTGTGCATTTTGGCACAGAAAATTACCAGTTTTTCTAATTTCTTAATTAAGGGACAAGTTATACTATATTATGTGAAAATTTCAATAGGATATCTTTGTTCTTTTAAATTTTATTTAGATTTAAATATTAACATTATTTTTTTATAAAACGCTTCAAATCTTAATTTTTCGTTTTTCGGATCATGGTCTGAAGATATTTTAGCAAATTTGATATACTTTTGCTAATTATGATTTTCCATGTTCTAGTCTCTCCTTTGATACCAAATGCTTTCATAAAATGTTTTCAGTTTTGCTTCAAAACTATTTTTAATTTGTTTAATGGCTGCTTTGCATATTGTTGTTGTTATGGGCACTGAAAAACAACAACAATAAGCTATATAAAATTAAGTTTTTCAGCTTTTTGAAACTACTGTACAAGCTAAAGACTTTATTTTTTCGCAGAAAATTCGAATTTTTAATATTTTTTTATGCTGAAAGGATAAACTCAATATGTCTATTAGTACCTGAGATATCCGCCGAAAGGCATTTTTGGATTTTTTTAAAGTTCTTATATAAGCTATAGACTATGTACGGTCTTCATGCTTACACAGATTTGTTACAAATACTTTTTCAAATTTTTAAGTCAATTTAATTAAACCGTATGAAAACGATGGAAAATTTCTGGATGATGGAGATGAAAACTTATGTAAATTACACACTAAGTGCTTGGTGAGTTTGTAATAATTCTGCTGTAATTGCAGATTTTTATGGCATTGATTCATGAAGTCAGTATTAAAGCATTTGGTGTATCTGACTAGTTATTTAAAGAGTAAAAGGTAAGCTTAATTTTAATTAATATGTGACACATCTCACTTTATACATATTATTATTATTATTATTTTGCAGATCTATAAGAAATTAGTGGGAAATTGCGATAATCACCCACCACATTTCTTAGAATGTCCGAAGGGATGAGTATAATGCCTAATTATATGTACATACATATAAGAGAACCTTGTGGGCTCAGACCAGTGCGATAATTCCTGCTGGTACGGTTCTGGCAACGATCAATGTTTATAATGCAAAGACTTTTATATAATAGTATTTCCGATTGTTGTTATATAAAAAGTAAGTATATCCTTTAAAGTGATTCTACAGAAAGCCAATATTTACCAAATATTTCAAATAATATTTCAGTGCTTATAAATTGAATGCAAAAACAGTACCACCCAGAATGTTCCACTCGCTCCGGTTCAGATGCTGAACACTGTGATAACTGTGTTCTTGTACATAGGAAATGAAAAGCACCCAATGATACCATAAGTGTTGGAGGCTGTAAAACGTGCCCTTGCGAACATAACTTTAGATAGAAATATTGAAAGATATCTACCGAAAAACGATAATTGCCCCAATGCACAGTGTTCGATTTTCAAATTTAGCTGGCCAAAACCCCAAAAATGAACTTTGAAGGAGGAAAAAAATTATATTCGGGTATTAAAATAGAGTATTCAGTTAAGACATTTTCGTACTCATTTTAGCTGAAATCGATCAATGAATGCTTCTAACGATAACATGAATGATGGGTAAAATATACAAAAGAAAAATATTTTTTTTGCTCGAAAATTAGTCAAACTTTGAACATGAATAAAACATTTTCTATGGCATATTTTTAAAAAATTCTTTTTGTATATGAAAATATTATTCCTTTAAAATATAAAACACGTATTTTGTATATATTTAAATGAAGATAGTTTTAGATATTGAAAGATATAATAGGGAAGTTCTTAAAAAAAAAAATTTAAGTCAAAAACAAAAATGCATAGACGAATACTTTTTTCTGTTATCAGCTGGGGTCCAACTTTTGATTGTCCTTTAATAGAAACTAAAAAATTTTTTGCCCGAAACTGCCCCTGCTGAACAAAGTATTCAAAACAAAGATACACCATCCTTCTAAGTGGAACAAAAAATTGAATACCATTTTATTTGTAAGTTGCTTTTAAAGAATGTATGTTTTAAATGAATACCTTTGTTTAAGTTGTGAGAAGATCATGGGTGAATAATTCCATCTAGCAATTAACCGTTATATAGTGGAACTTTTCTTTGCTAGAAAAGGTACTTATTTTTGTTTAAAATGTCACAAAAGTAATTCTTTATTTATAGAACGATTTACAAGAATTAAAAAATTAAAAAAAAAAATAGTAGGAGCCAGGAGTTGAACCCACAACCATCCGGATGCTAACCAATTGCTCTACACACTATACCACTATACCACTTTTTTTCTAAAAATAAACGTTTTCATGTTATATTGGAATGCTTAGCATCTGGGTATACTATAAACGTGAAAGCATTCGAAAGTTATACATTTGAAACAAGAAATCTTTATTTGAAACTATATCCCTGGTATTACATGCCTGTCAGTGTTCACAAAGTTCTTTGGCACGGAAAAGCTATAATTGAACATTGCATCCTTCCTATTGGTCAATTATCTGAAGAAGCTTAAGAATCCAGGAATAAAGACAATAGACGTTATAGACTGCAGTTCACGCGGAAAACTTCACGG
The DNA here is from genome assembly GCA_951394005.1 of Protophormia terraenovae. Lineage (NCBI taxonomy): Eukaryota > Metazoa > Arthropoda > Insecta > Diptera > Calliphoridae > Protophormia > Protophormia terraenovae. The sequence goes on along the minus strand of OX596075.1, from coordinate 121,639,286 downwards.
ACCGAGACTAATGCAGATTTAATAAAAAGGCTATTAATATCATCAGATCCTTATATTTGCAGCTTCAGGAAAACTCCACCAGTTAAAAAACGAACTATAACGCCAGATATATTGAAACTACTAAAAAAACGCATGTTATAATATACAAGAGTCTGATAATGAAAATGACAGTGATATTGGTGCAGATTCCACATGATTTTGTTTTTTTTACTAAACTTTTTTATACTTTTATTAAAAAATTATGATGAATTATGTAATCTTTATTTTGTATTTTTAATTAAACTTATTTTCAAATGAAAAAGAATTATAAAAGAAGCTATTTTTAAATTTTGACTATTTTTCATAAATTAAATACCATTTTATTTGTAAGTTGCTTTTAAAGAATGGGTAATTAATAGTGGGCGTGGCGGTAGGCGGATTTGTCTAATTTTTTGTCCAATAATTCTTCAATATGTAAGTAATCACTATGCCAAAAATAACTTTTGTACGATTTATAGTTTTTGTGTAATTAATTTTGGCCACCTAAATTTGAAAATCGAACACTGTGCAATGGTTACTACTGGGAATATGAAACCCTAGAGAACAAGACCAACAAAAGTTAAAAAGAATATACACAATTTAATTAATGATTAAAAGATTACCCATATTAAATATATTTGTAATATTGTATATAACATTTCTGTATTTATGTTTTTTTCAATAAATATTTTAGACAAAACTTTTTAAATTTTATTATATTTTATTGTGTTGCCTATGGTTTTCAATCAGTTAAGTTCATAGTGGATTCAATTACAAATTAATTAATTTTAAGTAAAATTCAAAAAATGAAAAACTGAAAAACCAATTGACTCTAGTTTAATAGAAAACTTTTACAAAATATTTTGTTTTTTTATTATCAAATTCCACTTAAACTTCCGGTATCTAATTAAAATTTATAATTTTGAAATATTTCTATTTGAACTTAATCTCTTTAATTTTAAAGATCACATAAAATATTTTCTTAAATTTTAATGAATTTTATAACCGAAATAAAAAATTATATCCAAAAAACACTAGTGTCTTATGTTTGACATTGAATTTGTGTGGATGACACATGCTAAAAAAATTGTAATTATAAACAAAACATAAAATAAACACGTAATCTGAGTTTAACAAACGCAAAACTTTCATTTTTCAAACGAAAATGAAACCCCAACGAAAAAAAAAATTCCCCCCCAAATAAAACCAAAACTTTAAAAATGACAAACACAAGTTTGTAAATATGTATGTAGATTGTAAGAAACAAATGTTATTGAAACATGCAAAAATCACAAAACATACAAGACAAAATACTTTTCTTGTATACAAGACATTTTGCACAAACAAAAAAAAAAAAAAAGTTAAAATATCAATGCTAATTTATGACAAGATTTTTATAACGCTTTATATCACTGTTCATACAGAGTTATAGAGAGTTTCAAATTCATAAGATTTGTTTGAGTTAATTTTTTATTATTGTTTTTTTAAGGAAGAAAAGTGGTTAAAGGTTCATTAATGTAGCACATAATTTAATATGACGCTTTAAATCCCAAAAAAAATAAAATAAAAAAAGGAGAAAAGAATCCAAAGCTGCAAAAAAAGTTATAAAGTCAATGTCAGGGGTATTAAATAAACAGTCAGCAGGTATAACAAAGAATGGTTTTTTTGTTTTTAATAAAATTATTCAAAAAATTGAAAGGAAATAAATGCAGATCTAAGAATCTAAGAATAAAAACTCATAACCGAAAAATAATTAAAATTTATCCATGTTGATAGTCTTAATTTAAAAATTGCTAAATATCTATGAATATTTAAATTTATATTAACCTAAACACAAATCTCCAAATAACTTCCGCCGAATACACTGAATGTTTAGGTTTGTTTTAATACTTTCTCGAACTCTGCATTCTTTTAAAACTCTGCTAAACACAATAAACTTAATATATATATACCTGAAGATAAACACACACAAATAATACTACAAACGAACATGATATTTTGAATTCAAATTTTCAGGTGTAAATTAAATACACACATTTATGATCATCATTAAGCTTAAAGTGCAAAATTGTACAGAATATAAGAGAGTTAAGAGGTGGCCAATGTCCAGTCAAATTGCCTGAATGGACAAATAGACAGACAAGCAGACAGACAATTGAACAAATAAACAGACAAAGATATAAAATCCTCAAAATCAACAATGTTTAAGCAAAAATTCCTAAAGGCATTTAAATTGTCGTAAATTAATGAATCTGTAGATTTTGTGTGCGTTTTTTTTTTTTTTCAATCTTAACATAAATTCTGCTGAGGTTATTGCAATCAAAATCCAAGCTGAAAAAAAAAATTAACATAAAGTTTAAAGGCGACATATAAAGCACGCGCCATTTGTAGGGGTTAATAGTTTTTTCTTGAAATTTTGAATATGAAGGAACAATTTTGTTTTATAAATTAATTATGATAAAATACTATAATTTTTCAGAAATTTGTTAAAAATTCATTAATTAAAAGGAAATATTTGATAAAGTTTTATGCTAATGAGCTATAAAAAATGTTTCATATTATTAATAATTTCAATAAGGATGATTAAATAAAAATATTTTTAATAAATATTAAATAATAGCCACTACCTAAGATGTACTCTAAGAAGTTGTTTAAGAAGTGCGTTCGAAAAAATCTTAACATATATAATGTTCAATAACTTGGAAATGGTTGAGTTAATTGATAATTTATTACAGATCACAGAAAAAATATAACTTTTATAGTTCTAACCACTACTTATGAACTTGTGGACCATTTTTGGTAACCCTTCCGTTATAGATTTGATAGTTGCTTCAGTCACTTTTATGGAACAGTGTGCACATCTTCTTTTAAAATCTTCGGTATTTTTGGACACCTTTTTTGTGCTCTTGAATTAATTTTTCACAAGAGCTCAATATCTCTCCAGTGGTCTAAGCTATAGACAATTTTGAAAATTGACCTCTCTTGGTACAATAACTATGTTATTGTTTTGGTATTACTCCAGAGCTTTCTACTGTAGTGACATGATACCAAATCGGGCCAAAAATGTGTGGACACGTTGTGCTCTCTTATGAAAAGAAAAAGACTTTTTTGCAAATATTCTTTGATGTATATTTAAGTATTTATAGAACCGAATGTATCAATTGTCTTTCTTGTTATACCAGGAATTTTTTAGGAAGTTTTTCTGCTTTTGGGTCCTAAACTTATCTCTAACATTGTCTCGAGAATTTAGAATATAAAAGTTTTGCCACAGAAGCTGCGAAAATTCTGCCAGCACATACGTTTCTATGTCAATTATGCAATATGAGTATTTTTGTATGAAATTTGGTTTTAATTTCCGTGTCCTATTCTTGGCTTCTAAATCTTTTGCAACATTCCTGTTTGGATCTTTTTGGACTTTATAAGTTATTAACTCTGCATTAGCTTTAAATTTTCGCACCAAATAGTCAAAGCACTGATCAAACCGGACTGTTTTTCTACCAGATGTGTTTTCTATGTGCTTTCAATTTTCCGGCCTTCCCAATATCATGTGGACCTTTTAGTATGACAAAAATCCCCATTTGTAAATTCTTAACAACTTAAGACTCCCCTAAAACATAAGACAATATTTCTAAGTTCAGCATAATAATCAGTATCAAAAAATACTTATAGAATTAATATTATAGAAAATTCTTAAAAATACGAACGAAAAAGTACCACAAAATTCCCTAGTAAGTTATTATAAAAAGTTCACAAAGCTCCATTAGATGCCCGCTCTTAGCTATTCTTATTCACTTGGCGCCATATATTTTTTATTCCATGTTTCCTAAATTCCTACACACAAAAAAATAGTCAATGTATTATTGCCATAATCTACTTAGGTAATTTCTTTTCATATGAAAATAAAATACTAAGTTTTAATACTAAAGCCATTTGGTAATTTACACAAAATGTTTTACTTAAAATCTATGGTAACATTTCTAATATAGTTAGGCAACTTCTTCGAAATTTTTTTCATTATTATTTTTCTGTCAACTGAAAACATTTTTTTTGAAAACATTTATTGAAATTAATTTTAATAAAAAAACAAACAATTTTATTTTAATTTTTTTTAGCAATAATAGGAAAGGACAAAGGCGCAAACATGGACTATATATTTCGGAGATCCCAATTGGTTCTTGTGAGTTTTAAAACAGGATTAAAAAATGATTTAGTAATAATAATAATTGTTTTCTTTTATTTACAATACTAGTTTGCAACGGCTTTGGGATATTTCTGCGAATTGAATAAGCTTTAAAAGTGGAGTTCAAATACGGCAAATCGTATGATTCTCTGACCTCAACATGTTACCTTTTCATCAGATCGTTAATGCCAAGTTTTAAGATTAGCTAATTTAAATGTTGCGCCGTCTTTTAAAGCCACATGTCATAAAAAACTGATTTAAAAAAAAAAAAAAAAAAATTATTTTTGTAACTTCATGGCTTATCGCGTATTTTAATTCATTTTTTTGTTAAATTGCCATGGTTCACACACAGCAATTTAAAATTTTGTTTAGATTTTTTTTTATATTGGGGCTTTTTTATGTTAACTCACCTAATGTATTTGCAATGTAATTTTTTTTTATGATGTTTTGCACTAAATTTTAAACAAAATTCGTTATATTTTTCGAAAACTGTTACAATATTTTTTTTTAAATTGTCAATATAATTCTGATTGCAAGGTTACCAACTCTCACATAATCAGGGCTGTCATAGAATCCAATTGTTGTCGGAATTGGATTCAAAAACGACAGAAAAATTACTTTGGTGTCATGAATTCCAATATTATCGGTTTTATGTTCGAATCTAAATTAGTGTCGGTTTTAGGTGTCACAGAATCCAATTTTATCGGTTTTTCTATTGGAAACAAACCAAGCAGCTAACAGCTGTCGGATTTCATTAACAAGCTTTTGTTTTTTGAATATTTTGGCAAAATGTAAGTAAATTCATAGATATTTTATAAAAGGAAAATAATATTTTTTATTTACTGTAAGAAAACACTTAAAAATAAAAATAAAAACTCCACAATTATAAGGTTTATTGCAAAATATGTATATCATTGAAATGTGTTTCACTGCTTAAAAAGCCTACTCTAGAATCCAATTGGCTGAATAACTGGACTGTAGAGTCGTTTCCAACTGATTTCTTATTCGCTCGTTTAGATAACAAATGCAAAGCTACTAGTTACAACATTGGCGGAATTTTATTAAGCTAGAAATGCCAAGATTCATACGGAAATCGTTTTTATTTAACCGATAATGGACTGTGAATCTTCAAAGAAGATTTATATTAAAATGCACAAAATAAAAAATGTAATTACAATCTCCGGCAGCTTAACAAGCATATTGCCACATTCTCTTGAAATTCTTCTCGCCTCCTTCCTTGAGCATTCCTCTTCTAACAAAAAATACTACAACTGCAAATGTAATTTTATTTATTTTATTGTAACGTATTATTTAAATAATATTTTAATATAAACTCAATAATTTTTAATAATAATTCAACAAAAACACTATTGCTTACAAATTTTCTAAAAAAAATTTGATATACAAATTGTAAACAAACGAACAAATGTATGTAACAGCTGATTCGAACATCGGTTTTGTTTACATTAGAAATACCAAAACCAATACGGTTTCATGAAACAAAATGAAATCAATATTGGTTTGTAATTCCGATAAAAAACAAATCCGACTAGGATTCTATGACAGCCCTGAATACATACGTTTTTCAATGGAAAAATATATAATTATATACGAAACAGATATGTCAACCCTTAAAATGGAACAACTACGTCATCAAACGGTAAATCATGCGCAAGGCGTAATCTTTAGTTTATCATTGATAAGCATTTAAAGTTTTGGTAATATTTATATTTAAATTGTGTATTTATGTACCTATTTACATTTACGAGTACTTTATTAATAAAATACATATATTAAATAATAACGAGAAAAAAAGGTATAGTCGGTCAAGACCGACCATATAATACCCTACACCATTATGTATGACCATAAAAATTCGGGGAGGAGACCTATATTAGATCAATACTTTTACTAAATGTAAAATAAAATATACAAATACAAAATAATACGTTGATACTAACATCTACTTGATTTTATGTACTTTAGGGCGATTCTCGGAAGTGGGTTTATATGGGAGCTGTGGTAAATTATGAACCGATTTTAATAAAATTTGGCAATATTGTTTCTACTTTTATAAAACTTATTTGTGTCGAATATTAACTTGATACTAACATTAGTATGGGATTTATGCACGTTAAAGTGATTTTCGGAACAGGGGTTTATATGGGAGCTATGGTTAATCGTGGACCGATCTTCATAAAATTCGGTACAAAGATTGATACTTATACAAAACTACCGAGTTTCATTAAAATATTCTTATTTCTAAAGCATTTTTTAGTGTTGAAACTTAATTCCGGGGGGACATTTGTATGGGGGGTAGGTGAAATAATGTACCGATCATAACCAATTTCAATAGGCTTCGTCCTTGTGTCATAAAAGTCCCACCTGACAAATTTCACTCAATTAACTTCAAAATTGCGACCTGTACTTTGTGCACAAGGTTTACATGGACAGCCGTCCAGCCAGACGGACGGACGGACATCGTTAGATCGATTTGAAAAGTGATTCTGAGTCGATTGGTATATTTTAAAGTGGTTGTTGGATAACGTTTTCTATGCGTTATAAACATCAGCACAAACGCATAATACCCCAACCACCTATGGTGGTGTAGGGTATAAAAATGTAAATTACTGTTTTCTTATTACATATGATTTTTTTCTACGTTATATTATAGAAAATTTTAAATGTACCATTAAAAGAACACAAGAGTACCACAAATTCTCCCATGTGAATTCCTATCGATATAAGAACATACGTCTTTAATTTCATGTTTCTAGGCTCAATAAGTATTAGAGAAAATTCGAAAAGTACCCTTTGTTTAGGTTTCAATGAAACCGAAATGGATAAGACACCACGAATGCTGATGAAGTGTGTAGCGGCACAGAAAATACGTATTCCATTCTGCTGGTGCTAATTATAGTCCACAAACTCTGCTTTGGTACCGCCAAACAGAGACAACAAGGCAATTTACGATTGCGAACTTGTTTACCCTTATAAACAAAAAGTACCAAGTTACATTTTCTGCATCAGAACAGATCCGTTAAACGTGAATTTTCAAAATGCTTAATGGGATTAAATCTGCATGCGACAGATATGACTCAAAATTTTACCCAAACGTGCGACGTACCAAGATTTATAGCTAAAGCAAATTTATCTTAAGAAACATTTTCCATTTATATTATAAAATGTAAACCACCACAAAAAAAAAAAAAAAACATGTGAAGTTTTGTATTCTGAACTTACGACATTTTGTGCAGTTTTGGCTTAATATATTTCTTACCAAAAATATTTTTTAAGTTAACAAATATCGACTCTGTAATTACTACATTGTTATCAATATTTTGTCATATCTAAACCTATTACAAATTAATTTCCATAACTGAAATTTAAATCATAAAAAATGTCAAATAAAATACATTTTTTTCTTATACTCCTCAAAATACTAATAACATTTCAAGCTTCCAAAAACTGTGATTATACCGAATGCAATCATGAAGGCCAATGTTATCTAAATGATCAAAATGAAAAACTCTGCACCTGTATAGGCACTAAATATTTTCAAGGACCCAACTGCTCTGAACTCATTAATATTTGTGAAACTACAAATCCTTGTAAAAATGGTGGTAAATGTAAAAATATAGTGGGTCAATTTATTTGCAATGAGTGTAATCCCGGTTTTAGTGGTACAGCATGTGATTTAGAAGTTGGTAATATTTTTGAAAAAATGTTAATTTATTTCAATCATTATGGTTATTATGGTAAAAAACAAAAGTTTCTTATACTGCTGGAGTCTGTGGGTGAAAAATCATTTTCTTTAGAATTTGATAGTGATAATTATGCTATTGCCAGCTTTGAAACTAAACCACCACAAACAAATAAATGGATTTATACAGAAAATTTAGTAAAAATAATAAAAAGTTTAAATATTAGATATTACCAGGATTTGCCTTACACCAAAGGTTATTATCATATAGCTTCTCAAACATTTTGGCATAAGGGTTTACTGGAATTGAGTTTACGTTCCTATGATACGGAAACAGCTGAAAATCTCTATTATCAAAATCAATTTGCGCTTTTGATAGTAAATCATAACAAAGAAGAAGAATGTATACCGCAATTAAGTTTTATTTATGGTTTAAACCCCTTGGAACCATTAACCTTGGATATAGCTAATTATAATAATTTTGAACTTATATTGAAGAAACAATGTTTTAAGAATTCTCTTACATATTTTGAATGGAGTGTTTACGATAGTATAGGTTCCAAAAAATTGCATGATTTTGGTCGCACCCAGGAGTTAATATTAAAAATTCAACCCTATAAATTATGGTTTCATTATCATGGTGAAGTTATGGCTTCTTATCGTATTGTGGTTAAAATGATAGAAGAATATCGAAATGAAAAAAGGGAAACAGAAACTAGAGTAAGTTTTAATTTATGTGATTTTAATATGAAATTAATTTTAATTGAAATTTAATTTATAGTGTTATATTTTAGTTTTACCAAAACCTGTAACGGCCATTATAAAAGGTGGAAATTATAGAGAAATTGGTGTTAAACAAGATTTGATTTTAGATGCTTCTAATAGCAGAGATTTTGCTTTGGCTCCAAATGCTTTACAAGATTTAATATATAGATGGGATTGTATTTCGGAGGATGATCCAGTTGGTGAATATTGTAAACAAAATATGAATTTTGGTAAGTTTAGAATACAAACTGTTTATACCCTACACCACCAAAGGTGGTTGGGGTATTATGTGTTTGTGCAGAAGTTGAGAAAAGATCATCGGACCCCCACCTTAAAGTATACCGTTCGACTCAGAATCACTTTCTGAGTCGATTTAACGATGTCGGTCCGTCCGTCTGGCTGGCTGTCCATGTAAAGCTTGTGCGCAAAGTACTGGTCGCAATTTTGAAGATAATTGAATGAAATTTGGCAGGTGGGTCTTTTATGGCACAAGGACAAAGCATATTGAAATTGGTTATGATCGGTCCATTATTTCACCTACCCCCCATATAAATGTCCCCCCGGAATTAAGTTTCAACACTAAAAAATGCCTTAGAAATAAGAATATTTTATTGAAACTCGGTACAATGAAGTTTTGTATAAGTATCAAACTTTGTACCAAATTTTATGAAGATTAACCATAGCTCCCAAAATAAACCCCTGTTCCGAAAATCGCTTTAACGTGCATAAATCCCATACTAATGTTAGTATCAAGTTAATATTCGACACAAATAAGTTTTATATAAGTAGAAACAACATTCCCAAATTTTATTAGAATCGGTTCATAATTTACCACAGCTCCCATATAAACCCACTTCCGAGAATCGCCCTAAAGTACATAAAATCAAGTAGATGTTAGTATCAACGTATTATTCTGTATTTGTATATTTTATTTTATATTTAGTAAAAGTATTGATCTAATATAGGTCTCCTTCCCGAATTTTTATGGTCATACATAATGGTGTAGGGTCGGTCTTGACCGACTATACCTTTTTCCTCGTTTTTTTGCAACGTGTGGCTTGTGTTGAACAATACATCCATGCAATTTTTTTTCATTTGGTCTTCTTATTGTTCTTGAAGAAACGTCAATGCCAAATTTTGCTGGAACTTCTTTCTGAATGGCATTTAAGCTTTTAAATTGAGCTCTATTAATTAAAAAATCATCTTATAAATGAAAATGCCAAATTTCGTGAGGATCGGTTCATAATTCACCTAAGCTACCATATTTTTAAAAATTTAATTAATAATAATAATAATTATTAACAAATTATTGGTGTCGAATATTAAATTGATACATACTTAAATTTTCATGAAATTTATGCACATTAAAGTGATTTTCGGCAGAGGGGTTTATATAGGAGCTATGGTCAAATATGGGCGATTTTCACAAAATTTTTGCTATGATTTTGACACATGACTTAACAAATCAAAATTTTTTCTTTACAGTTTCAATTTTAAAAATAAAATCTGGCCTTCTACAACTTCATAAAACCTACAAATTCTTACTTACTATAAACTCCAAAATAAATAAACTGGTTTCGGATCAAACTTTTCAAATTGTTAAGATAATGGAAAACACTCAACTCCAACTTGATATAAAATGTTTACGAAATTGTTTGCGTAATGAATTCATACAAGGAGATATTATGCATTTAAAAGCCGAAACTTTGGATAAAAAATTTTCTAATATGACTACATTTCAATGGACTCTTAAGGATCGTTCTATAGGAGCTAAAGAAAATTTAATTTATAAACCCCAAGAATCTGATGTCATTTTAGAGCTTCAACTTATGGTGCAAGATGGCAATGAAAGTGGTCAAGTTTTTAAAACATTTAAAGTAAATTTGCCACCCTCTAATGGTAGTTGTTTAATACATCCAATTGCGGGAGAAGCTTTTTTAACTAGTTTTCAGATAAAATGTGAAAATTATGTGGATAAGGATAATCCTTTAAGTTATGAGTATTTAGAAGAAAAAGGGTTTCCTTTACAGCGTACAAATGAGGCAGAAATTTATACTAAATTAACTCCTAGTAATGCTGTAATAATTAAAATATGTGATCAATTTCAGGTCTGTGTAGAAACTAAAGTAGAGGTAGAAGTTCTACAGATGGAAAATGTGGAAAATTTTAAAGAAATTGTAAAGGATAAGGAAAGAGGTTTAAAAACTCTTTTATTGAAGGGAGATGTGCTAGCAGCCATGATTTTATTAAAATCTGTAGCATTATTCATTAAAACTTTAGATGATTTAAAAGATATTTTACATGAAATGGAGAATTTTAAAATTCAAACTTTATTACAAGCGGAACAATTTTTGGAAATAGGTAACAATTTAGTTGCCAACAATTTACCTTTAACAAACCAAAAAGCTGAAATTTTTAATCAGTTCTTTATGAAACTACAATTGGGTTTTAATAAAGTTATAGAAGATAAAGAAATTTCAGGTTTTAAAAAATTAAATTATGAAAAATCCAGTCAGGATTTAATGAAAATTATACAAAAGTTTTCTTATAGTTGGGAAAATATACCAGCAAATCATATTCAAGAGTCACCCACAATATTAGCTACAAATCCTTTAAAGGAGGTATACCCAGAATTACCTAATTTTGATATAAATATAGTAAAGCAGTTAAAAAATTGGCTGGATATTACTAAAAGTTTATTAGAATGTTTTAATTTGATGGCTTTTGGAGCTAAACAATTATATGATCCTTGGGAAGATGTTTTGTCTGTTAAAGAGGATAATATCAATGTCCTTATGTATGCTTTTGATAATAGTAGCCAACAGGAAATAAATTTTAAAAATAACTCTTTGTCAGTTAGTTTAAATCAGGCTTGTGTTGAAGAACTACAAGATATATATTCAGAAAAAGAAATATTATTACAAATGATTTCATTAGGCTCCAATCCTTTTTGGTGGTATCCCATTGAAAAACCCTTAAATTCCGAGGTGTTTTTAATTTCAGCTTTAAGCAGAAAATCTACAAAATCCCTGCAACAATTACAAAATCCTTTTGAGTTTAAATTGCAACTTAAACCTTTAAATTATAGCTATAATGAAGTTCTAGGATTAATAAAAAATAATACTCACATGCCCTTGTATAACCTACAATTGCCCGCTAATGCTGTTTTGATTTTAACATTTTTAAAAATCGAAATACCTTTAAAATTCTTAATACAAATTCATAAACCTCCTCGTAGTTTTCAACTACTTAAATCAGTCAATAATATTAATAATTCAAACTCCCAAAGAACTTTTACTTTTATTAATCCTTCAAATAAAAAATCTCCAACCTTTTTAGCTTTACTCATGGAAGTTGAAGCAGAAAATATCTCATATTCTTTTACAACTGAAATAAGAGAATGTTTATTTTGGGATTTCTCTCTTAAAGATCCTCAATGGTCTTCCCAGGGTTGTAAACCTAAAATGGAACTACAAAATAATAATAGTAGTTTATCTTGTCTTTGTCATCATTTTTCTGCTTTTACCGGCAGAAGTTTTCAAGGCTCCCTGCGAGAGGACTATATAATTTTAAAGGAATTATCCTTAAATAAACATTTGATAATATTTTATTTAGGCTTAATAATATTAATTATTACCCTTATAACAATCAATTTTATTCAGTTTAAAAACCATAACCAATATTTACCCATAAATTCCTCCAACTTTCAAAATAAAGATATAGAAGTTTCCATTTATACCGGTGCCCCTAGAAATGCTTCAACTTCTGCCAATATCTCCTTAAGAATAATTTCTCAAAAGGGTCCTTTTACCCTAAACATATATCAAAATCCTGAAAATCCTTTTTTAAAACGTAACTCCTTATGTAAATTCCTGCTTAGCTCCCAACAAGTTCACTTGCCTGCAAAACTATCCATAACTAATGATCTAGCAGGTCGTTATCCTTCTTGGTTTTGTCATAAAATTATAATAAAAAATTTAAAATCAAAGCATCTCCAAATATTCTATATTGATCAATGGATAAGCCAACGGCCTTTGGAAATAATTTCCTCTGATCCTAACTCTTTAAATTTTAAACAAAGATTTTTTGAAAACCTTTCAAAAATCTATAAAAATTGGTATCAATTTCAGCCCTTATGGGGTTGTTGGCATTACAATGGTTTAAATCGTTTAGAGCGTTGTTGCATTTGTTTATGCCAATTTATGGCTTCAATAGGTTTAGTGGCAAGTTATTTTGGTAGCACAACATTAGAAACTTATGAAGAAGAACGAGATTTATATTATTCTTTAAATTTTAATTTTATTGAATTATTTTTATTATCTCTGTTATGTTATGCTCTAAGTTTTGTTATATTAATTATATTTAAAGTTAGTATATGGTTGCTTGAAAGATACCATAAAAAGCCTGGAGTAAATTTAAAGAAATTTGTGTGAAATAAAGAAAAAAACTATTACTTTCTAATAAAATTTGTATTAATAATTTCTACGTAATTATAAATTTAAGAAATACTCTCAAGCATTGTTTAATTAAAAAATAATATTAAGAAACTATACACAGAAAAAATTTTGTCAATTAAACGATTTATCAAAGATAAAAACTATTACAATTATTTTTTTAATTATATCAATTATTATGTTTTTCATATAAAATATCAAGTGATCACAGATTTTCACTATTTTCTTGATTTGAGCCCTATTTAAGGATCTAGAGCCAAGTTTATGTTTTTCATAAAAAATATCACGTGATCACAGATTTTCACTATTTTCTTGATTGGAGCTTTATTTAAGGATATAGAGCCAGTTTTATGTCTTTCATATAAAATATCAAGTGTTCACAGATTTTATCTATTTTCTTGATTGGAGCCGTATTTAAGGATCTAAAGCCAATTTTATGTTTTTCATATAAAATATCAAGTGTTCACAGATTTTATCTATTTTCTTGATTGGAGCCTTCTTTAAAGATCTAGAGCAAATTTTATGTTTTTCATATAAAATATCAAGTGATCACAGATTTTCACTATTTTCTTGATTGGAGCCTTATTTAAGGATCTAGAGCCAATTTTATGTTTTTCATATAAAATATCAAGTGATCACAGATTTTTCACTCTTTTCTTGATTGGAGCCTTATTTAAGGATCTAGAGCCAATTTTATGTTTTTCATATAAAATATCAAGTGATCACAGATTTTCACTATTTTCTTGATTGGAGCCTTCTTTAAAGATCTAGAGCAAATTTTATGTTTTTCATATAAAATATCAAGTGATCACAGATTTTCACTATTTTCTTGATTGGAGCCTTATTTAAGGATCTAGAGCCAATTTTATGTTTTTCATATAAAATATCAAGTGATCACAGATTTTTCACTCTTTTCTTGATTGGAGCCTTATTTAAGGATCTAGAGCCAATTTTATGTTTTTCATATAAAATATCAAGTGATCACAGATTTTCACTATTTTCTTGATTGGAGCCTTATTTAAGGATCTAGAGCCAATTTTATGTTTTTCATATAAAATATCAAGTGATCACAGATTTTCACTATTTTCTTGATTGGAGCCTTATTTAAGGATCTAGAGCCAGTTTTATGTCTTTCATATAAAATATCAAGTGTTCACAGATTTTATCTATTTTCTTGATTGGAGCCTTATTTAAGGATCTAGAGCCAATTTTATGTTTTTCATATAAAATATCAAGTGATCACAGATTTTCACTATTTTCTTGATTGGAGCCTTATTTAAGGATCTAGAGCCAATTTTATGTTTTTCATATAAAATATCAAGTGATCACAGATTTTCACTATTTTCTTGATTGGAGCCTTATTTAAGGATCTAGAGCCAATTTTATGTTTTTCATATAAAATATCAAGTGTTCACAGATTTTATCTATTTTCTTGATTGGAGCCTTATTTAAGGATCTAGAGCCAATTTTATGTTTTTCATATAAAATATCAAGTGATCACAGATTTTCACTATTTTCTTGATTTGAGCCCTATTTAAGGATCTAGAGCCAAGTTTATGTTTTTCATAAAAAATATCACGTGATCACAGATTTTCACTATTTTCTTGATTGGAGCCCTATTTAAGGATCTAGAGCCAATTTTATGTTTTTCATATAAAATATCAAGTGTTCACAGATTTTATCTATTTTCTTGATTGGAGCCTTATTTAAGGATATAGAGCCAGTTTTATGTCTTTCATATAAAATATCAAGTGTTCACAGATTTTATCTATTTTCTTGATTGGAGCCTTATTTAAGGATCTAGAGCCAATTTTATGTTTTTCATATAAAATATCAAGTGATCACAGATTTTCACTATTTTCTTGATTGGAGCCTTATTTAAGGATCTAGAGCCAATTTTATGTTTTTCATATAAAATATCAAGTGATCACAGATTTTCACTATTTTCTTGATTGGAGCCTTATTTAAGGATCTAGAGCCAATTTTATGTTTTTCATATAAAATATCAAGTGTTCACAGATTTTATCTATTTTCTTGATTGGAGCCTTATTTAAGGATCTAGAGCCAATTTTATGTTTTTCATATAAAATATCAAGTGATCACAGATTTTCACTATTTTCTTGATTGGAGCCTTATTTAAGGATCTAGAGCCAATTTTATGTTTTTCATATAAAATATCAAGTGATCACAGATTTTCACTATTTTCTTGATTGGAGCCTTATTTAAGGATCTAGAGCCAGTTTTATGTCTTTCATATAAAATATCAAGTGTTCACAGATTTTCACTATTTTCTTGATTGGAGCCTTATTTAAGGATCTAGAGCCAATTTTATGTTTTTCATATAAAATATCAAGTGATCACAGATTTTCACTATTTTCTTGATTGGAGCCTTATTTAAGGATCTAGAGCCAATTTTATGTTTTTCATATAAAATATCAAGTGTTCACAGATTTTATCTATTTTCTTGATTGGAGCCTTATTTAAGGATCTAGAGCCAATTTTATGTTTTTCATATAAAATATCAAGTGATCACAGATTTTCACTATTTTCTTGATTTGAGCCCTATTTAAGGATCTAGAGCCAAGTTTATGTTTTTCATAAAAAATATCACGTGATCACAGATTTTCACTATTTTCTTGATTGGAGCTTTATTTAAGGATATAGAGCCAGTTTTATGTCTTTCATATAAAATATCAAGTGTTCACAGATTTTATCTATTTTCTTGATTGGAGCCGTATTTAAGGATCTAAAGCCAATTTTATGTTTTTCATATAAAATATCAAGTGTTCACAGATTTTATCTATTTTCTTGATTGGAGCCTTCTTTAAAGATCTAGAGCAAATTTTATGTTTTTCATATAAAATATCAAGTGATCACAGATTTTCACTATTTTCTTGATTGGAGCCTTATTTAAGGATCTAGAGCCAATTTTATGTTTTTCATATAAAATATCAAGTGATCACAGATTTTTCACTATTTTCTTGATTGGAGCCTTATTTAAGGATCTAGAGCCAATTTTATGTTTTTCATATAAAATATCAAGTGATCACAGATTTTCACTATTTTCTTGATTGGAGCCTTATTTAAGGATCTAGAGCCAATTTTATGTTTTTCATATAAAATATCAAGTGATCACAGATTATCACTATTTTCTTGATTGGAGCCTTATTTAAGGATCCAGAGCCAATTTTATGTTTTTCATATAAAATATCAAGTGATCACAGATTTTCACCATTTTCTTGATTGGAGCCTTATTTAAGGATCTAGAGCCAATTTTGGAGCCTTATTTAAGGATCTAGAGCCAATTTTATGTTTTTCATATAAAATATCAAGTGATCACAGATTATCACTATTCTCTTGGTTGGAGCCTTATTTAAGGATCTAGAGCCAATTTTATGTTTTTCATATAAAATATCAAGTGATCGCAGATTTTCACTATTTTCTTGATTTGAGCAATATTTAAGGATCTAGAGCCAATTTTATGTTTTTCATATAAAATATCAAGTGATCGCAGATTTTCACTATTTTCTTGATTGGAGCCTTATTTAAGGATCTAGAGCCAATTTTATGTTTTTCATATAAAATATCAAGTGATCACAGATTATCACTATTTTCTTGATTGGAGCCTTATTTAAGGATCCAGAGCCAATTTTATGTTTTTCATATAAAATATCAAGTGATCACAGATTTTCACCATTTTCTTGATTGGAGCCTTATTTAAGGATCTAGAGCCAATTTTGGAGCCTTATTTAAGGATCTAGAGCCAATTTTATGTTTTTCATATAAAATATCAAGTGATCACAGATTATCACTATTCTCTTGGTTGGAGCCTTATTTAAGGATCTAGAGCCAATTTTATGTTTTTCATATAAAATATCAAGTGATCACAGATTTTCACTATTTTCTTGATTGGAGCCTTATTTAAGGATCTAGAGCCAATTTTATGTTTTTCATAAAATATATAATTTGTGATCACAGATTTTCACCATTTTCTTGATTGGAGCCTTATTTAAGGATCTAGAGCCAATTTTGGAGCCTTATTTAAGGATCTAGAGCCAATTTTATGTTTTTCATATAAAATATCAAGTGATCACAGATTTTCACTATTTTCTTGATTGGAGCCTTATTTAAGGATCTAGAGCCAATTTTATGTTTTTCATATAAAATATCAAGTGATCACAGATTTTCACTATTTTCTTGATTGGAGCCTTATTTAAGGATCTAGAGCCAATTTTATGTTTTTCATATAAAATATCAAGTGATCACAGATTTTCACTATTTTCTTGATTGGAGCCTTATTTAAGGATCTAGAGCCAATTTTATGTTTTTCATATAAAATATCAAGTGATCGCAGATTTTCACTATTTTCTTGATTTGAGCAATATTTAAGGATCTAGAGCCAATTTTATGTTTTTCATATCATGTGATCACAGATTTTAATTTT